>CAVLJG010000006.1:1819000-2419000 GCA_963669975.1 Acanthoscelides obtectus
GGTGATTAGATGTAAACAGTTGGAAATAGATATATTATTACTTATTTTTTTATTTGCAAAAATCTGATGCTTTTTAACTTTTTTCACAGTAAAACCATTCTCAATGAAATATTATGCTCTACACAATACTCAAAATAACTAAAGTGGATGTGGCTAACTCCAATATATATTTTATGTTGACTATCAGTTATCAAGATATCTCAAAGTTCAATAATTTTGATATTTTATGTTGAAATGTTTGATGTTAATCACCAATCTTACTAGTAGACATCTCTGTAAGTTCTTAATTTGGATACTATTACATTTTAAATTGACTTGCATCTCAGCTATTTAAAAACTTCTAAAGTTCAAATATTGCATATTACTTCTCTATGCCATTCAATTATTTACGGTTTTAACATATAAATCTCTGAAATATCTTTTTGATGCTTTACAGAAGAGATCTTCACTCTATCTGTTCCTCCATTATAAACATTGTTATAATATACCAGCCAACACTACTTCAAAATTAAAAAAAAATTCTAATACATACTGCCCAGTATACTAAATGATTACCCAAATCCATTCACAGGTTTAAAAGAGAATTCAACAGAATGCTAGTACAGTTACAATTTCTTGAATCTACAGGTGGTTGAATAGATTCATATTATTATATTTTAAAGTTTTGTCAGCATTATTATTGTCAGTTATATGATGTATATGATATGCCCTAGTAAGATATAGTAATGCATTTAATGAATCATTTAATTTACCTTGGCTATTCAGGCAGGGGTGAAAAATGGCTATACCAATCCCCCGCCCTTTGGAGTATTATTTTTTGTGTTATATCATTTGCTCATATTTTGATTATATTATATATTAATACTCCAATAAACAGTATTATTATTTTAAAGTGTTCACACAGCTTTGAATTTACTGAAACTACATCAGAGATGATGCTCTGGAAATAGCTGGTTTACACCATCCTTATCACTACTTTTTACACCATCGTTATCACTGATTATTGAATTATTTAAACACTTACGATGCCATGATCTCCAAATCATATTCTTCAGATATGTGCATTGGTTAGATCACATCCAATCTTCAAACTTGTGATTATTCACACAGGCCTTCAAATACTAACATTCTTCAAATGTGTAACCCCTTCAGTGGCCTGGTTATTGAACAGAATCGTACGGGTTCACCTAAATGAAGCAGTAGTTAACTTAGGATTTCTCCCTCATAACATTTCATATTTTACGTTTTAATACTGTATCACCATGAACAACATACATATTGCACAATTACGGTTGAACCAGATTAAAAAAGAAAACTCCTGACTGTATTATGTATTTGTCAAAAATATTCAACCAAATTTGTCGTGCAACGTCAAATGTCATACGAATGGTGTACGTTGACATTTAAACCTTGTGATGAGCTTGCTTATTTTGAATTGGTTTACATTAAACGAATCTAACATTGGATTTAGAATATATTAACTGAATCTATTTTTTAGTTGGGTTAGCTTCATCACTACAATACCGTAACCTTAGCGCCATCTATGCGTAAAGGGTCATAAGCTACCTTATATTAAGATAGAAATCTTTACAATGAATATAATGAAATTAGAAGATTACCACACTAGATGGTGGACAAGTCAGTTTTGGAATTTTCTAGATTGTTCCATTCCATTGGCGTAGTTAGGAATTAATGAAATGAAATGAAATAGTTAACATTATGATTTTTATTTTTGTAAATAACATGAAGCAAATTTCAAAAATACGAAATGGATATCACATTGATGCTAACATTGCAATATTGTGATAGCAATGATTAACGTAGATAATCCGACACAGAAACTTTCTAGTGGCCTCTTTAGGAATGAAACTCGCACTTGAAGAACCCAAGGCAGAGCAGAATATGCATATTACCTTCCAGATAGAACAAAAGATGAGTCAGTGTGGAACGTAAACAAATCATGAATATACGTTTTTTGGCTGCTGAAAGCGAATCATTATCATTCAATCCGAAAATGTCAATATCAAGGCATTATCCAAATTCAGCAAACTTAAATAGCTGCGACGGGCTTAAAATTCCCCCATTTTTGTTAACAAATTCAGATTCTTCCTTGGAATATTATGTGTTCCATAAGTAATATTACACATTTTCTTTATTGTTGTTATAAAACAAAGATTCCTCTTATACAACTATATCAGGATTTACCGAGTTTTCTATGAATCATTGAAATCTGCGAGGTGCTTTCAAGATACTTGCAGTGCTATCCATTGGACGGTAGTTAAGCCAAAATATTGCGTACCGATTTAGAAATATCTAAGCTTTCATCAACTGTATTAACCGATTTAAAAGATACACATTTATACATTTACATGTCAAACACTAAGGATTTTTTGTTGGAGAAAAATTCGTTCATAGGAGATAGGAGTAGCCACACTGTGACAACAACAAATGCAAACTGCGAATCAGAGAGCTACCCTCATTTTCGAACATTTTGTTTATCCGTGTGGAGTCTGTGGCATCGTTTATGTCAGTTCAAATGAGAATAATCTTATTGGCGCCATTATACCCAGCATTCATGAGGTGCAAACTATATTAGTACCAGAGCTAGAAAAATGTGTCATTGTGTACATAGTGGTGGCAGTTCCCAAATTCTCTAATCCTCCAATAAATTCTACTGCTCCCATTAGAGGTGTTTGTTTGTCAAATAGGATTCTACTAATCACAATAACTAATAAAAAATCGCCACAAATTGTTGCAAGTAAATAACCTTTTTCAAGCTTGTTTTCTAGGTCAATCTCACAAGTTTGTTACAAATTTTTCACCCCTAATTCGACCCCACGCTATTGTGAGGTTTTTTTTATGATGATATTCAAATTCAGCACCCCAAATTACCTACATGTATGTATGAGATGCATCCTACGCCTCCCAATTTACACAGACACCGGTCCTGTTTTTGAAATGACCAATTCAAATACCCACCATCAAATAGTGCATGTAAAAACCACGTAAGTCCCAGACATGTTTTTGCAATGAATGTGTATTAGGTGGTGTTAAATGAAGAGTAACATACTACATACTGTGAATGTCTAATAAGACAAGAAGCTTTTACTATTTAGTAAATTATGAGGTGTAGGTATAACTAAAATATGCATTTACTTTTAAAGAAGCATGTCAGTAAAAGCATTTTAAATTTTTGATATTCCTAGTATGTTTTCAACTTGGTACAAGGCACAAGACATCTCGGCCGGCCCGTACCAAGTTGTTGTTATCATTTTTGTAGTTATCTCTGCTGAAACTCTTTTTCAGTTTCAATCGTTTCTTCATTATTCTCAGGTATGTTTATTGGCACTGTCTATGACCAAAGTTGGAACAGCACCTTGCAGCAATCGTTCCTTCTGCAGATATGGATATCATTTGACCATAAAGTGGTTATGGCTTATCACTTTGTTCAACTGTTCTTCCTCTACAAAATATAAAGAAAACGCGGTTAGAAGTGGAAGAAGACAATTTTCTAACACTCAAAAAGATTGAAGAGCTCTTATGGCTTGCAAGCGTTTTCAATCCCTATTTTACAACGTTATTTTTGTTGTACGGGATAATGTGGTTTTCTTTATTTCTGATAGAAATTATGCTATTTTTGCATGAACATCTACACCAACCTTTGAATCAAGGATTTACGAAAGGAACTTTGTTGTTTACAACGGAACACCCAGGATGTTGTGGAGAGTTAAGCCATGATTCCTATTTGAGAATATATTGTTAGGCTTTCTTAATTGTAAAATAGTTTATCGATTCCTGACAAGGGTTTGCAAAACCATTTTTATTTTTGTTTAAAGGAAATTCCCAAATTTCCCAGATACCAAGTTGAAGATGACATTGACACTAATGACAATGGTGTACGTCGACATTTAAACCTTGTGATGAGCTTGCTTATTTTGAATTTGTTTAGATTATCTGAATCTAACTTTTAATTAACTGAATCTTTTTTTGATTGGGTTAACTTCAACTTTTCCTTCACTACAATACCGCAAATTTAGCACCATCTATGCGTAAAGATCCAAAGCTACAGTGTAACAAGGTAGAAATCTTTACAATCTTAATGAAATTAGCTAGAATAATGATCACTAGATGGCGGCTCAAGTCAGTTTTGGAATGTCCCAGATGATCCCAGTCAATTGGTTTAGTGTTGACTTTATGAAATAGTCAAGTATTGATTAGTAACATAAATTTGCAATGGGATCTTTATTTTTATAAATAACATGAAGCAAATTTCCAAACTAATTTTAATAACTTTTCATATTTCAGCGCAGAAACATTTCCTCTCTTCTATCTAATTTTGATTTACAAGCCAACAGTGAATATACATTTGTCAAATTAATATATTGAATAAACGTCTGGTTAAATACTTCTTATGGAATCAATATCAGTAGCAGATATCCCTATCAGTGATAAATAGCATGATTGATAGATTATAATTCTAATTTTTTTTCTAACTGTTTTTTGTCCACTGAAATCTTCAAAACGACTGGTGTAGCTTAGCTAGAGGATTGTCATGACTTTTTTTTGTTAGGTTTATGTTCAAGCTGACTTTATCATTACTTTTTCTAATGTAGTAATCAACTAATCAAGGATGCAGGGTTGTCCGATATGAATTGAAATGTACATCAAATTAATGCTGCTGTGTATGCTAATAGATATCATTTTAAATTTAAAAACCCTAAAAAAGTTAGTCGACAGTTTGATAATGTCCATCCTTAACTTGCTTAAATTTATTTTAACTTGACTCGATGCGAATCCGTGTAGAATCCAAAGAATGCAAAACAACTGCTGTAGAATTGTTTATGGTCTTCGAAAAAATTTGACACTTATAAAGAAATTTAGCTTTAAAAATTCGGAAAAAATAGTCTAAAAAGCTAAAAAACACGCTTTAATAGTAAATCGAACTAAAAAGTTGAAAATGGTTTTCATATATTCAGGTATAGTAAAAAAGCGTGAGAGCAAATAGCATCTTCATAATAACGCCAATTTTGTAAATAGCAACTATAAAAATAATTATCAACCACCCCACGCTTTTTTACTATAATTGCCTTTTTAGTTAATATCTCAATTTGTATATGAATCTTATTCCAAATTATCGTTGAAAATAATTGTATACTTTTTAGTTCGATTTGATATTAAAGCGTTTTTTTAAACTATAATTTATTATTAAACGTGATATAACATAATAAATCCATATAGAGAGATATTCCATTTGTCCACGAATCATGTCATTTTATAACAAATGATTTGAGCAATCTGTTAAATAAGTCACGGAAAATAAACAATCAAAACATCTTTCCTAAAATTGTAAATAGGTAAATAAAAACATTTATTTTGATAAAATTACACGAATGATATGTGCGAAAGCTTAAAAATATATTATTA
This sequence comes from Acanthoscelides obtectus, assembly GCA_963669975.1. Classification (NCBI taxonomy): domain Eukaryota; kingdom Metazoa; phylum Arthropoda; class Insecta; order Coleoptera; family Chrysomelidae; genus Acanthoscelides; species Acanthoscelides obtectus. Next base: position 1,824,425 of record CAVLJG010000006.1, read on the forward strand.
CTACAAATATATTTACAAAAATACATACATAATTCGAATGATATGATACAAAGTGGGGTTGTCAATGTTTCCAATGCGAGTCGAATCCAGCTGCTGAATCAGAGTCGGATTCATTTCCATGAACAGAGTTGAAGGTCCTGTTTGGAGTTCTCGGAGTGTTGGGAGTGCTGCTGTATCTGCCTACTTCGTGCTTGCTCATGCTTTTTGATTTCTTCTTCGAATTGCCTCCTCCATTTTTTGAAGCTGCTGTCATCATTTCCTGCAAAAGTTTGCTAGTTTATTGAATATTTGCCTTGATACCCTTTCGCATTGTGCTTGATTAAGTAAATTATACTTATAGTGTCACATTTATCAAATCGGAGTCGGCGAGTTTTGATGAAAAATAATGGCATGGAAATGTCTGAATCCAAAAAAGTCATGTACGGAGTTCCCCCAATGTGGTATTTTTTTTTGTAATTCATCTGGTATACGAAGCAACGCCTACCTAGAAAATTATGCTTTTTGTTAATAATTAAAATTTCAATGGTAATGTCCATGTATGCCATATACTATACATTTTTCGAGTCAAAATTCACACTTCCCAAATTCCATAAAGTATATAACCAACTTGTATATATTCAAAGCAATGGTTAAGGACAATCGTTCTATAGCATTTTGGAACATTTTGGGAAAATTCGATTATTTCCGTCTGTCTCCGGAAGTACTTTGAATTTCGAAACTCTCTATGCGGCACTTTGATACGCAACTTTGCCCCCATTTAAGCGACTTGGAATATCTTACAGTCGCATTTGCAACACCTGCTATATTTATCCAATTTGTTTCTGCATCACAAATCCGAAACAATATTAAATTTCCGACAAAAGAACCTACAAACCTTATTCAGGTTGTCTGCAGAGCCCCATCCTTTCAGGATCTTGTCGCTGCAATCCGAAGGATTGACTGTAGCAGCACTTCCACTTCCAACACCCAAAAAGTTACTGAACGCCTCTGTAGTTTTTTTCACTCTCACGTTTAACGATCCTATTCTGAGAAACCCCAAATCCTTTTCTGGAATTTACAATGCTGTACTTAATGAAATGTATTTTCCAGGGTTGGGAAAGTATATACATGGTTGGCTATCCATGTGAGGACGATATGTTACTCGTAAACAAATACATTTTCGGAAAGTCTGGCATTTGGACCCATGCATTATTTGGCAAACATCACGGATCACCGATTTTTGAGATAACATCTAACTTCCACTCAATAAGGAGAAGCCTTTAAGTACTTAATAGTAACAGTTCATTTGTTCTATCTTTTATGGATCTTATATCAAAAGTAAGCCCATTTCCAGAGTACTTTTTTGGGGACTATTTTAGGTTTACTATCACCCGGCATTGGCATCTACAGTAGGGATTGGAAGAACTTTTTTATCTGTTGATTTAGCCCAATCTGGTTTACGAAATCGCTTAAGAAACCAAAAACCCAGTAAGTTAGCCTTCATGTTTAAGTGCATGAATCAGAATATAGACAAAAAGAAAAGCAATCTTGAATGGACATGGGAACCAGCTATATCTCTGCAGATACTGTAATCACTAAAAACATTATTGATGCCAATTCATCAGATCAGGATATGCCAATATCAATCTTATTAAAATAAAGAAAAATCTACACGTTTTTAATTTCTTTTGATAGATGTAAAATAAATAGTTTTTTTTGTTTAGAACAAAAGTTTTTGTGTGTTCGGATCAAAATATAGTAGTTTGTGGATAAAATAATGCTGTTTTAATTGAAAAAAAAACTAATATATGTATACATAGGATATAAATATATCCGGTGTATATATTATGTGACAATTTTGAACAGTTTTTGTAAAAACGGTATCCATTTACCTTAATAATGATTTTTTTTAAATGTAAACTAACTCTCTTATTATGCAACTTTTATATAGGTGTTATGTTAAAATAAATGACTCTACTTTGAAAATAGCCTGTATTGTAATCCAAACATATTTATTATATTTCTGATATATTATATCAAAATATTTATTGATGTACAAAGCTACGTAGAAATCTACTGACAGAAACGATTATGTCAATACATATTTGTGATTATCGATCACAACAAATATTGAAAATGTAAGATTCACCGAAACATGTCATTGTCGTTGGTCTAACGCTTGCTTGATATTTTGATCTAGTTTTATACAGGGTGTTTCAAATTAGATCCTCACCATTGGGATCTCGGAAACGGTAAGAGATACGAAGTGACTTCAGTGGGGGGTCAAGTTGCGTATTTAGATAACTAATAAAACGGCGCTTAGAAAGTTTTAAAATCCAAGTTACTTCCGGAGAAAGATATAAAAGACTGAATTCTTTCAAAATAGTTTTGACTTTTCACGACTTCGTTTGTAGTGGGATTTAAAAATAAATCGCACATTAACATCGCCACTTTTCCTCCTATACAGTATGGCATAACTATAATTTCAATATGACATTTCGTCTTTTGTCCACCAGCATCCACTTTATTTTTGCTTATGGAGTTTTTAATTCTGATTAAAAAAAAAATAGAAGTTTTTGAAATTACCAGACCAGACCTCAAATTGAATATAGTGACAGAGGTTGGAAGTCAGAAAAGGGAAATAAATCGAGCAGTGAGCAATGTACAGAGAATAGTCAAGCTAGGTCTACAAAATAACTGACAACATTTTGAACATCTGCTATGATTTACCTCTGCTTATTTATGATTATCACTGTTATTACCATCAATAAAATGTTCGTTTTGTGTTCACGTTTCATCTAAGCAAATATATCACAGAATTTAGGTCTGAAAACTCCATTTAAATGTACAAATTTCCAATATAACGTCCATATAAAAAAAAAGGTGATGGAAATTGAAAGAAGAAACCTCGAATTGAAAATTTGACTACACCATCTTGTACAGGATACTAAATCATTGACAACATGTAATTTATTTTAAAATCCCATTTGAAATAAAGTGAAGAAAAACAAAAATTATTTTGGGAAAATTCTCTCTTCGGAAGTATCAACTTTAAATTTCGAAACGTTCTAATTAAAGGTACTTCGTATCTTTTACAGTTTCCGAGATCCCAAAGGTGAGGGTCCAATTTGAAACACCCGCAGGCTTATTTACGTAAAAATTTCCAACTCAGATCGGTGAGCAACCGACCACCAACCGACTTGCGACCAATTGTCGACCGACCGAAAAATTCGTATTCGCTAAAGAAATTGGCAACCGGTTGCCCAACTGTCATTGATTGCAGTTTTTGCGACCTAAACAGTGCCACTAGCAATCGAGTAGCAACCGGTGGAACTAAAGTGACATACGATGATAAACAATGTGGTATTTATAAATCGAAAAATGATATACATTGTAAGCATAAGCATATGACAACGAACATTATTTCATGGAAATTTAAAATGTTCGATACAGTAGATAATACAAATTTTAATACTCCTGCGCATCGCCCTATGGTATTTCTGGTAAGAGCGATTCTTAATGGATGTCCAGAATCACCTGTAAAAATATATCTTTCATTATTACTCATCGTCAAGCAGGCATATAACAATAATTACAAGTAAAGGAAGTCAAAATAAATATGTATTAGTGCTGAAATCGGTATGTTGCCTAAAATATACTAGGTGACATATAAATCCGAACACCCAGTTTAAATGGTTTTATTTTAATAAAATTTTGTATAAGTACTTAATGAAGCATAATAAGTAAATGATAAAAATGTCAAAATGATTGCACTGCTTTAAAGCCCTTTGACCTTTAATAATGTGTGGATGCACCCTGATGTGCTACGCATTCTCCAACGCGCCTAGGCATACTTCTGATCAGGTGGTCAATGTCCTCCTGTGGTATCTCATTCCAGGCAACCACCAACTCCTCTCGAAGTGCTTCTAGGGTCTGAGGAGGACGTTGCAAATTAAGCAATCTCCTACTCATCATATCCCACACGTGCTCAATTGGGGATAAGTCGGGAGATCTTAGTGGCCATGGTAACAATGTGACATCATTATATTGAAAGAAGTCTATTGTGACTCTTGCAACATGTGGTCGGGCATTATCTTGTTGGAAAGTTGGATCTGCCAGGGTGTCAAGATAGGGTAAAAGATGGGGTTCTAGAACTTCGTGGATATAACGCTGCGCGTTCATGTTACCTCTGATGAAGATTAAAGGTGACCTGGAACCATAAGCTATAGCACCCCAAACCATAACTCCAACAGTGTGATGAGCATGTCTTTCAACAAAAAAACTGTGGATTCCCCCTTTCACCACGTCGCCTTCTAACCCTGCCACGACCATCGTGTATGCCTAAACAAAATTGAGACTCGTCACTAAAGACAATACTGTTCCATTCCTGATCCCAGAGTGACCGTTGTCTGCACCACTCAAGGCGATTACGTCGGTGTTCTCGAGTTAAAGGGAGGAAAACAAGCCAAAACTTCTCATCCGTCGGTAAACACTTCGCATGCCAATAGGTCTTCCGTGTTCTGCAAACCATTCATTTGCAATGGACCTGGTAGTGGAGAAACGGTCCCTTTAAGGCCAATAATCTTAGGCGGCGATCTTCACGGTCTGTTGTTCTACGGCGGCGTCCAGTGCCCCTTGCTCTTTGCGTACGGCCTTCTCGAAGCCATGCCTGACAACACCTAACCACAGTGTCTACACTTCTTTGCACTCTAACTGCAATTGCCCGAAAAGAAAGTCCAGCTTCCCGAAGTCCCACTATACGGCCCCTATCAAATACACTAAGTTGACGAAATCGTACAGGTCTCCGTACTCTAGGCATCGTAACCGATCGTAAAGGATGTCAAGAACCAAAATCCGCCAACGTTGATTCTTTACTGCGGCTGAAATATTCATTTTTAGAGCGTTAGTGAATTAAAAAAAAGCAGTATAAAAAACCGGAATGTCCAACTGATAAGGCTGAAATTTTTTTCACTTCTTATTTACAGTAAGATAAATACATTCACCAACTTTTATTAAAATAAAACCATTTAAACTGGGTGTTCGGATTTATATGTCACTTAGTATATGTGAAATATTAAGACTCGGATTTGTTGCCGTATTGTTAATCTTACAGATAATGAGTCTGAGGTATTGATCTTAGGATCGATGAATATTGACTTGTTACTCTTGTTAATAGGAAATTTCAACTTCCACAGCGATGGAATTTTCATCAGGTAATGTAAACTTCCATGTGTTGAAAATTCTTGATGTAGCTGAACTCATTGGTTCCTCAGTAAATGATCCACCATACAATTTTGATATGCAATCTCACTTTCTTAATATGCATGGCAATATAATTACTATCCTCTCTGACAGTGTTTGAGGGAAGTAAATATGCTTAGATAGAATGTCTGGATGATGTAGTGCTTTGGATACACTAGGTTGACTGAGCCCATGTAAATAACCCATGCCAATATGTTTCTGGCAGGAACCAGCTGCCAGCACCAGAAGTACTGCTAATACTTAAAACCAATATGTTTTTATTCTGTGGTAGGAAGGTGTAAGTAAGCTTATTTGATAATCAATATGAACTTCAAGTCATAGATACTGAAAAATACGTCGTAGGCGAGAAGTTTGCCGTCTTTGAACGTGCATTCTTTCGCTTTCCAATGCTTCCATATAAGTAAAAATGCACGAGCCATCCAGAGAATCAAAATTGCTGAAAATACAAATTGGGAGCATACAATCACTTGTTAGACTCGTCAAGCTATTTTCTTCCTTATTTGAACTTGTTATATTTACCTTTCTTGTTAAAAAAATGAATAGTTTTGATAAATTTGTCCAAATAAAACACTAGCAACCGATTAGCGACCGACTAGTCGACTACTCGTGCCACTGAGCAGTTGTTAATTTGACAGTTCAAATCGCTAGTAAGTTGCTGATGGGTCGCTGTCAATAGCAATTTTTTGAAACTCCTAACAAAAGAATGCACTTTTCGTTCACCAGTTGCTCCATAGAGGCGCCACCGTAGCCGGTCGCCGTTTGAGACACGCCGACTGATACATAATACGAAATTTGCGTTTGATAGCAACTATCGATCAACTCGAGTCGGTTGTCGGTCGGTTGGAAATTAGGTAATGAGCCTGCCGGTATGTTACATTTCTGCTATTGAATTAAATCGATCGTTATAGCAAGCACGCGCCTCTCGCCGTGACTATGTTTACGTTATGAAAATAAATATAGCTTTATTACCTGACTGCTTCTTTCTTCCTTTTATTTCTGCAAAAGAAAAATCAAAACAAATAAATTTCGATCAAATTTATTTTTAGGTCAACTTTAGGCAACCATCAGCATGCATATAATAACTACATAATCATAATATTTATAACTAGACATGCTTGCAAAAATCCGAGCAGAAAAAATGTAACAAAGACTATATCTATCTAATGCTAGATCCACATAAAGAAATATAAGCCCACTGGTGTAACAAATACTGCAACTACAGTTTTTGCATATAATATTACGGACAACAATAAATGTTAAGAGAAATGAAAATATTCGTTTTATATTACGATTTAGGTACTAACAATATAAATTGACTAGTAAAGCATAATACTCAGTGAAAACGGTTAGTAAATTGCAGTAACAAATAGGTGTAGGTCGCGGCATTGATTTAGTAAGAGTACTGAAATACTAGTTATCGTTATTTTTAAGGTTATATAACACTCTTCATTTGTAAAACACCTCATAGCGAAGGTCTATTGTCAATGTTCGTTTGTATGGGGAATGGGAATCAATATTATGCGAAAATAAAATTGTTTTAAGACTAAACGTTACATTTTATGCTGTATAACCTTAAAAACAGCAAAATACATTTTGTGCAATTTCTCAGTAGAGTATCTCGTGTTTAAAAATACTCTTCTTAAAACCTCCGTAATCGAATTTTTATTTTTTGTTCTTTGTTTGTATTCGCCTTTTGATAGAAAATGTTCATTACTATGCATATTCAATTACATATTACGGATGTAACGTGAATACGAAATCTAAACCAAAATGATTCATTTCCAAAGATTAAATCCTAGTTAAAATAATCATGATGACAATGATATAATAATACTTGATACAAGAACGTCTCAATTGTTTCTTTTCGAATTTGCTTCTACTAATTAATTAGCTGTTTAATTGACGTTTATTTTATTTGACTGGTATTGCAAAACCAGCTATGTAATAGAATACGAATACTTGAAAAAAGATAAAAAAAGTGACCTTTTCAACAATAACAGTTCAAACATACATACGAGTATATCATATCTGTAATGGCTCATATCGGACTTGCTCTAATTGTAATATAGGACAAATGATGAATCATATAATGTATACATGTTGTTTGTAATAAACTGGAAAATGTCATTAATACACCAACAACAATACCTTCATTTATTGGAGACAGCAAATACTACATCAACGACATAAAAGCAAGTCCACCTGAACAACAGACATTTTCAAGTTATAGTGAGAGTATCTTGGATATTTTACAGCGTATACAGGGTGCCCCAATATTCCATGGACATAGAAGTACCACGTATTTTTAGACTAAAAATGGGTTCGAGGAGGGTAAAAACTACATTATTATAGATTATGGCAGAATATTTTGACAGCTTTCCCGACCTTTTTATTTGATTAATTTTTAGTCTACTATAAAAGCAGGCCATCCCGGATAGATTTCGAGAAAATAAATGAGTTGCATAAAGAGGTTCCCAAGAGTCTGATTAAATCTTCAAGTTTAGTTAGCGAAGATATACAAGTATGATATTACATGTTGCAATTTATTCAATACGCAACAAATTTGATGAAGTGAGAATGTTTTTTAGAAACCTGCTCCGAAAAACATTTTCTTCCTCGAAAACTATGCCAAATGGCTTGATTTTATAAGAGACAAAAAATGAAGTATGTAAACAAAAGGGCCTCTTAAATAAAAAAAAAACAAAGAATCGTCGGGGAAGTTGCGAAAGAATTCTGCAGTAATTTATGTAGAGGTTGGGGTAGTTTTCACTCATCTCGAACCCTTTAGAGTGGGTTGTAAAATCAAATATAACGTCTAGCAAAACATACATATTCCAAATTTCATTCAAATCGGACTGCCGCTTTCAAAAATATCCGAGTTTTAAAAAGAAACGCACAAACGAAGAAATTTTGTGTAGAAGTAAATCATGTCCAATCGACTCAATTTGAGTCTAGAAAGAGGTGGTATTTCAATGTCCCCGGAATAGTGGGACACCCTGTCTAAGGCCAACCTTTAATGTAACCTTATTTAGCTATGTCTCATGAATATAATAAAAAATTCCTACGCAAAAAAACTAAGTCCTGTTGATAAGACCGTCATGCGGACTGTTAAACTCGCTAAGAAAGCGTCAAAAAGATCACTTACGTAAGGTCGAATTCAACCTGTTTTATAATTCAATACAAGTTTATCGAAAATTACGTGACAATCGTCTGGTTAATTTGAACGTTTCAAGTCGACCTGAAGAGTAAAACACCAAATTATACATAGTGTTCGAATAAAGTTGAGCTACCGATGCCGTTCTCTATTCTTTCCTGTACAAGCGGCATTGTTCCGTTAAGGATTAGAGACGGCGACCGGAGCGGAGATGTGCTTGCTGCGAAAGCTTTTGCTCTTTACTTTGCTATGCCGCAAAGATCTCGATTTTGATGGGTACTCACTGCGCAAAGTCACGTGATGGCCGGACATCCCTTTTTGCTGCTGTTTCGACATCAAGTAGTAATCCGCTGTTCGGCCGCTGTAGTCGCGAATATTTGGATCTGCTTCTGTACAATAAAAAATGTAAAGGTTTTCAGTAAACATCGCACGAAACAAGAGCAGGAATAATCTTTTGAATATCTAATTCCTTGAATTTTAGGCTACTGACAAAGTCTAGCATCGCCATTATAATTTAACGGAATTATTCCAAGGGGAACATTTTAAATGGAAATGGGTACAAAAATATTCTTTATCGCCATTGATGTCCATGAAGAAAACCGTTGTTAAGGGTTCTCACAGATCTTAGGCCAGTAACATCTATGATTATGACCCGTGATATTAACATACTAAATTTTTACATTTTGCCTCACCTGAATGAACACCGGCATATTATCGACATTATCTATTTATTACGTAAACAAGTATTTTCGAAAAATACTATCTGAACAAAATTACAATACTTACTATAAACTTCAATGAGCAGCTTGAATACTTCTTTGTGACCAAACTGGGCGGATATATGTAACGGCGTATAACCCTGGAAGATAAGATGGACTGTGAATTTCGCAAAAACCAGCTTTCCTTCCTACAAAAATCATTTGCCATAATACGACACTCTAAATATTAATGTAAGTACTAACAACACAATAGCTATCAAACGGACCAGTGAGTTAGAATATTTAGGCATCGTCCTCGATGAAAACTTGAAATGGGGAAAACACCGTGAAAAAAATAGCAGGATTACTGATCGAGAATTTAATAAAAATATTATATTTTGCAATAAATTGTTCAATGTCACTTAAACTACTACGGTATCATTGGACGGAGAGGTGTGGCCATCTGTGATGAATGAGATATGTCTAATATATCCTCGTCCATCCTATGCAACCCCTAACCATCAAAAAATGTTTACGAAAATTATCAGGATCGTCTGAAAAGTCACAAAGTGAAGTTTGCACTTCAAACTATCTGTAATGTTGTGTTTTTAAAATCTGTCAGTTTAGTTCTAGTCTAATTGGATGTAATGGGCACGCACAGGTTATCCTTTGGTGATTAATATCTACCAATACCAATTGATACCAATTCTATGAGTAATCCAATCGATACTTTACCTACATACAGATATGGCATTTTCACACGAATTGATACATATAGGTACATCACTTATATGTTACATTAGAATAAAGAAAACCATTTTATTGTGTTACATCATCGTTATTAAATAAGTGTTTCGTAAGTTTTTTACATCAGCACAAGGGCTTACCCTTCCGCGAGCTCTTCATTTATTTGTCCTCTATAAAATTTTATCTGTAATGGATCTGCATCTTGGAGACAAACAAATACAAGGTGCGGCAGAGAGGATGGAGACGGTTTTAAAAAAAACATAAAATAGTTAATTTTTACTCGAAAACAAATTTATTGATGGAATCAGGTTCACAAGGAAATAGCATTTGAGACAGTCAAGAAGTGTGGAAAATCACATCAGGCATGTGGTGGCCGAAATCGTTGATGCAGTGCTGGAGGCGTTCTTGGAAGTTCGCGTAGACTCCAACATCGCTCTATCAACTTGGGCGACTTCCACGCGAATTTCGCCCTTCAATTCGTCCAGAGTTCGGGGCTTGTCCCCATAAGAAAAAATCGCATATGGATTAATCTGGGGACCGAGGAGGCCAATGAACATCGCTTCCATCTCACGTGCGAAGTTCACTCGTTGTGCATACTCTCCAGGCTGTAACTGTTGCACAATGGCCAATTTGTAGAGGTGAAAACGGAGATCCATATGCCAAATTCGCCTTACCGAGCGATCACTAAGGCGAAGTGCAGCAGCATGTTTCCGGGCAGATCGAGTCGGACTGCGAAGGAAGACCTGTCGAACGCGTTCAACATTTTAAGGAGTTCGAACTGTTCGCGGCGCTCCTCTTGGTCTTCTGTTGATCAGTTCACCACGCCTGCGAAGTGATTCAACCCAACGAAGGACGGTGTTTCGAGAGGGAACAGCTCTAATCCGATGAATGTTGAAATGGCGACGAAACTCACGCTGTACGACGATGACTGACTCATTATTTCGGACGAAACAATCATAGGCGAAAACGCGGTGCTCCACCGTCCAAGGCTCCATAACGACAACTGGTAAAATAATGCTAGGATCTCACGAGTCAAACGGCACCCTCTCCACCTCTCTCCTAGATGGAGGCGGAGAGTACTACCCATCCCTAAAACGTCCGTCCTCTCTGCCGCACCCTGTACTATTCAAGTCTAAAGAGCATTCCTGTTACTATTGCTCTCTCTTTCTACGCCAATGTACGTTTTACATCAGCCAAACATACATCCCGATGTTCCATCAACCGATAATACAATTTCGAAATTAACTACACCTTTTCGGCAAATTAAGTCATAAAACAAAGAAATACCCCAGCCAGAGGATAATTTCGTATTAATCTGCCTGCCGTTATCATAGGCGATAAACTTGTGTTTTTTACAACGGTAATCATAATACGATGTCTTTTTATGGGACTTGTTTGCGTGAACCACAAATTACCGGTAATTTATTTATAACTGTATAGTCTGGTCTGCAAAATCCAAGTCATATGAAACCGTCAGGGAATTTCAAAAGATTTAGAATAGTAGGGAAACACGAATAACTTTAATTGATAATCTATATGGTATGTGGAGATCGTGCTATCTTTAAAAAGTGTTTGTTATGATATTAACAACATTTTATAACGAGCTATTCGTTAAAATTAGCAATAATGTACAAGCTTTTCCGAGTCTCGCAGTGTTATCTTTTTCTAGGGTATGCATAAACTGAAAACAATTGGGAATATTGCTATCAGAAGAAATTTGAGGAAAACGCATCTTCAATAGCTCTCATGCACTGGACTAGAATGAAATCGGTGGTCGTCTTTTAGATGGTCGTTAAGAATTCAAGTGGCAGGTGGATTTTTTACAAAACGCCCGGTGGTTATCTTGATTTTAATTAGCTCGCGTCAAGATGCAGGAAGTATCATTTTCATCATTAATCGTTTATTATGCAACATTAGGCCAGCAGGACCGAATATTATCGTTTGTTAATTCTGTGCGTTTGACAATCTTATGCAGCAACTATATATTTGCCTTTGATGTATATCAATAACGATTATAGAGAATAATTTCGCATTACATGACATTTCCGAGGAAAGTTTAAAAAAGAACAGAGGAAATAGAGTGAACATTCGGTTATCCTATTAACCATCAGTAGTAACTTGTCGAATACGAATTACGGACAACTTGAAAATATGCATGAAATGAAAATAAATCTAATAGAAACGCACACGTCAGCGCAATTCTCCGGAATCAGAAAACGGAATATTCCTAGAAGGCTGTCAGTTGGCTATTAAGGCATACAAAGCACGGAATGTCATATCTTTAAAATTATTATGCCTAATACTCAGAGGTTGAGAGCGGCTGATGCCCTATTTTACGTGTATATGCATCCGAGACTTTATCTTTTAGCCCTGCATAAAAAGAATACACGCGCTACCGGTGTTCTCCCTTCACTAAAATTTGTCCTACACGAGATCTTTGTCGTTGATAATATACAGAGCGATGTATAAATCAGGGCCACCGCAGCCGTTTTCCACTGAAAATATGCGCTCGGTTCCAGCAAGTCAGAAAAAAACCCATAAATACGTTATCTCGGCACCAGCCGCTTTTTTTTGGGTACGCATAGAATGCATGGAATGTTCATAAGGACGATTTTTTTTAACGCGGTAATTACGTTTGTACGAGATCTGATCGACACAGGCATTCTCCTAAATGGCAAGATCGAAACGAAAGACTCTTATAGAGAATAGATCAAACCTACACCTATATACGTCCGACATAACGTTAAACATTTGTTCTATACCGGGTGTCCCAATACTACGTGGACGTAGAAGTATTACGTACCTTTCCCGACTACTCTGAATTCTTTTTATTTAAAACATCCTTTTAATTACTTCATTTTTTGTCTTTGATAAAAACATGCTATCTCGTATATTTTTCGAAAAAAAAAATGTTTTCGAAGCTGGCTTTTTAATTATTTTGGTGGAGGAAATGTAGGATGTTAGGCCAGTGTAATTATTTTTTACAACAAGCTTGATAAAGTTTAAATTAATAAGTGATGATGGTTGAGTTTACTTTTGACTGTTAATGGATTGGTAGATGTCAAGAACTCCCTGTTCAGTGGCCACCTTGTTCCCTGAATCTTCATACTTGCGATTTTTTTATAAGGGCAGCCTATGAGTTCCAGATAGACAACACCGATCACTGTGGGAAATCCTAGAGAAATTTCTTGCGCAACATTGTTATGTGCTGGAAGGAAAATGTTGTCATATTCAACACATTTCATGATTCGTATATTATATTAATTTGTAATAAGTACACTTAAATAATTGATAAGACGCTTGCCAACATCTCGTTCCAACTCATTTTTTTTCTCGAAAACTATCTGAGGTCGCCTGTTTTTATAGGAGACGAAAATGAAGTAAATAAAAAGATCTCCTAAAAAAAAAAATTAGAGTTGTCGAGGAAGTTGCCAAAAAGTCCGTTATAATTTATGTGGGGGGAGGGGTTAGGTAGTTTCACCTTTATTGAACCCTTAAGAGTTTTTTTAAAAGTCAAATATTAGGACGTCTAGGTGAACATGCGTTATAAATTTCATTAAAATCGGACTATCGGTTCTGAAAATATCTGGAAAAATTTGTTTTAAAAAGAAAACTTGCATGAAAGTAAATCATGTCCAATAGACATATTTTGAGTCTGAACATACGTGGTACTTCTATGTCCACCGAATATTAGTACACCCTGTATAGATAATAAAGATATAGTCGAAAAATGATTTCAGGTCATAAAACTGTGACATGATGACAAATTAATAATTTTCCGAATATTTATAAGTTTGCAACTTTGTACTTACCCCATTCTATTCAGAAGGCGAACGTGAGCATTTCAGGTTACGACAAATCCATCGAGAACAACAGAAAAACAACATATTAGAAACAATTATGATGATTTCAATTTAAATAAAATACATTAATGACAATGAGAATGTAAAATTATACATTAGTATTATTACATCCTAAAAGTATTAATCAAAACAAACATAGTGAGTGGTTTGGTCTTCCTTTTTATTTGGTAAAATATAATTTAATAGTTTCCAGTATACATTACCGTCTTTCCATTAACATCCACATGATATCGTCCAGCAAATATCTTGATTATCTCAGCATTGCCGTACTTTGCCCCCCAATGTAATACTGTCTGTTTGAAAGAAGAAAGTTAATCAGACGAATATTTGATATTTTATAAGATACGTATTTCTCATTTAATTAATTTTTAACTTGAACCAAATTTCCTGTTATCTTTATTTTAATGTGCCGAGAGAACGTAAGGCATAAAAGTTAGTATTCTCGTATACAACTGACAGATCATTATGCGATCTCTTGGCTTACACTTCTTACGACAATATCTAAAATCTTAATGACATAATATATAAAATTTTTATTAAGTTATTGTGATCGCTCGTACGTGAATTTGCTATCAATCTCATATTCAATATTCAATACATCAATTTATATATATATATATATATACATATCTAAATATTAGTATTGTAAGCATGAAAGATACAAACACACCACCGGCCTTAGGCCTGTTTATGTTATACATTCCATTCCTTTGAACAATTTTTCTTAAGGTAAGCTTCCACAGGCGTCATTTGCACGCAAACAATGTTACTATGCTATTGGTTGAAGTGTACTGTACAGTATGGATTTATAAGAAGTTGAATTCAGAAAGCAAAATATAAGTGGTATTTATTAACTCTATAATCATGTTTGCAACAATTTTGCTACAATACATACACATACATATATCATGGTAATGAGTGCTGATATTCTGCAACGTATATCCCCGTCGACGGATGGTATCAGTTATGTAATAGGATGTGCTGCTGTTTAAGGCAGCCTATTTGCAATGCCATGTGTTTCCAGCAACATCGCCGGCAAAATGAAACCAAAAGATGATGATTATCAATTGCCATGTTTGCAGTGTTTCAATTATTTTTCAATTATGTGAATGATATGTTTCTCGCATAAATATACATAATGTTACGAATTTGTAAGTCGTAGATATATTAAGATAAGGGAGAACATGGAAAAGGATAAATATATTATGAATAAGCTATAAGCTCAAACGCATGGCGGATCCGTTCAAGTTATAACATTGTGTGTTTTATACTGTTATGGATCACTGTTGGAGTATTTTTAGTTTACATTCTCTATTGTGAGACCACGGCTGATCCAAAGCAGCTGTTTGAAGAGGTAAACAATATTATGCATGTCTGTGATACTTACGTACTGATGGTGGTCCACACATTCGCATCACAAAGGCAGCACATGTTGAATGAGGGATATGACCATGGAACAGAAAGATACTTATATACTGAGTGACAAAAACTGGTAAGCACATACGTGTATGTTTATTAGATTTTAATAGTTTTTGGCATATATATTCAGTATCCCTTACTAGTGAAATGATTACATTGTCAGCTTTATTCGTCAACTGATTGTAGAAGCTGTTGAGGATCCATACACACATTCACACGCCTGGGCATCGTGCTGATAAGGTGATCGATATCCTGTTGGGGTATCTCATTCCAGGCTACTGCAATTTCATGAGTAAGAGCTGCTAAAGTCTATGGAGAGTGTTGCAAATTAAAGAGCCTGCGACCTATCGTGGTTGGCCAAGGTAAACGATGGGTGCGATGTTGATCCATGAAGGCTAAAGATGCTCTGGCAATATGCGGCCTGACATTGTCTTGTTGAAAAATCAGGTTTTGGATGTTGTTTAGGTATGAAATAAGATAAGCCTCCACTACTTCCTGAATATAGCGTCGGGCTGTCATGTGGCCTCTGATGAAAATGTGGTGGTGATTTGCTAACATAAGCAATAGTGTGGCGAACGTGACGCTCTCTGTCAAATTGTGGGTCACGTCTTTCACCACGTCGCCTTCTCACACTTACCCGACAATCGTGCATCTCCAGACAAAAGCGGGATTCGTCACTAAAGACCACCTGATTGCATTACCGGTCCCATAGAATTATTTCTCTACACCAGAGGAAACGGTTACCCCGATGTTCAGCTGTGACAGGTAGCATCCAATGTGGGCGATAAGAAAAAATGCCAAACTAGCATATTCGGCGATATACGGTACACATACACATCTTTCCATGGTCTTCAAACCAACTATTGAATCTGTATCTCGGAGCCAGAAGTCTTAACTGGCGGTCGTGTCGCTCTGCGGTCCTTCTCGGAAAAACCTGATCATTTTATCACTTGTTGTTCATGGCAAGATAAATTGATATGTAAAAAATTCTTGAAATCTAATAAACATACGAAGATGTTTACCTTTTGTTTTTTTTGCCACTAAGTATACTTATTACTGGTGTAATCATTCGAACATTACTGCGTGTGTCAACAAATAGCAATTGCCACAGAAATTCCGAATTCTCAAACAAAATGACACATTTTTCACACTCTGTTCCAAACCATCCAATCAATACGTTCCTTAAAAGATCGTTATTTAATTGTCATAATGTATGATTTAAGCTATTAAGCTAACGAAAATGCGATAAATAATAATCATAAGAGCATGATGACAGGATATAAAAAAACTTTAAGAGCTAAAGATTACATTAATCGAAACGTCGTGAATCAGAAAAAACTTTATAAACAAGTCCCAGAAACAGCATCTCGAATATTCACATTATCATCAAATTTCAAACAACATTTTGTAATTCAAACCTGTGTTTTTAATTTTTGGGGTATATACTCCTGATCGCGTTTGTATTGGTCAGGGCAGAATACTAAGACAATACAAAAGCGCGAGGATTAACAAAAAGAAAACGATTTGAATATATGTAGAGTACTATAATAAGCTTGCCGTGTAAGTACACTTAGCTGTTATGTTTACTTGGGAATTAGATACAGCGACTTAGAAGGCGAATGTCAGATGTGACGGTCCCGTCAATTGATGTAAGTATTAAACCGTCAAGCACTAATACAGTTCGTTAATCGTCTGAGAACAAGACAAACGTTACGAAGCTCGGAATCTATTTGGCCCGTCTCGCAAACCTGTCGCCGCCACCTCGAAGTATAATGAGAGCCTTACGTGATGACTGACGGCGGCGGCGTCGTCGTTTGCATAATGACATCTCCTGTCAGCTGTTGGGCCGCGGGCTACGCACCGGTCGCGGACGCCTGATCAGCCAGATATGATGTCGGTAGATGGTTGATCACCAGCAGCACCAGCAGCGGCGTCGTCACTAAAGACGTCGCGTCGTCGCGGATCGCTGTCGAGCTGGGAATCGCGCCTACTGATGGATCTGCTGCTGCCGTCACCTGGTCTCAGATCAGACGGACACCCGGTCAATGATGATTGCACATTATACAGGATTATGGAATTCAACAACAATGTGCAAGGGTATAAGAGAGTAACGTTAGCTAGGTTCCGCCACAGAAACTACATATTTAACACGTTAAACACCATGGCGGTCCCGTGGGACAGCTTGACAACGGACCTATCACGGTACGGCGGTCCGTATGGACCGCTTTGTATTTAATTTATTTCCACGGTGACTCCAGCCAAAGATCCATATTTCAATTTATTTTAGCCTTAGATATGGACCGCTGTGGCTTGTACGGAATATACCCATATGCCAGCTTTGGTGTATTTTTGTTTCAATTAGGGTTATTATATATTTTTTTTGATTCCCATTATTTGTTTCCTTCTAAATCTACACAACAACTTTAATAAAAACAAACAAGTCAAGACTAAAGTGGGAATTTCCTTCACAACTCTCACAATATGTAGTAACTTTTCGAATTTTATTTTTTGCTATTGGACCCCTTATTTTTGTACTAAGTATAACATCCTTTACAATACCGTCTGACTTCATGTGATTTTCCTTCTTTTTCTTCAGTACATGCCGTTCCCGTCTTGTGTCAGCTTTTGACGTAGACGGTACATTAGACACATTATTTGTCGATAACATGACTGGTGGACATTTTACTTGGTGTTTAACGTGTTAAAAAATGTCAAATATATTGTCTTTGTACTTCCTACGCTTTCGATGGAGGTTTCAAAGAAAAGGAACGAGTCAAATCGCTTCAAAAGCAAAATCGAATCGTGACTGAGTAGGTTCACTTGGTTACGATGAATCTTCGACCTCTGTATATCAAACTAACATATACAAAGTAAATATATCATATTTCTGTTTCCATTATAGATGTAGGGAAATATTAATGCGTCATAAGAGCCGAGTCAATCTACTCGAAGAGATATTCAGAAAACCATCATAGACGGAGTAACACAACTTAAAGGTCAACGTAATGGGTGGAACATTTAAGGACCATAAAATTCAGAAAAATATATGTGCAGATATAAAAACAGTCGTCATTTACAAAAGCATCGCAGAACGCTAAAGTGGTACTCCGTACTCCTTATATCCAAATATTGCTAAAATATATAAATATTTATCCTGTAGCGGTAAGTCAGTGATTAAAAATCTATATGATGACCAACAGTGAAGCCAAATGGTCTTGTAACATTTTGAGTCCTCATTTTTTTTTAATAATCAAATTTGTGGTAAGCTCTAGAGGTATTGAATAAGGGTATTTCACTTTCCGACAGTACCGCGTAATAACACGGCGAACTGGAAAATTCACAAAGCTATTGTAATGTAGCAACGTTGGATATACGTATATATAATGATTATACAGTATACCCGGGTTGAAAATGGCCATACCGTAGCACTGCAGCCAGCACAAGCGACATTCCAAAGTAGAATGTGCATACGGATAAAAACACACCCCTAGAAGTGAATGTACACGGTCAGAAAAGAGAATTATTACATCGTAGACGGTGCTCGGACCGTCATATACGTACGCACGTTAATGGACGTACGATGACTGAATTTTTTCTGTCAACAAAATTAATTTAGATGCAACAGTGACGTCGTAAATGCGACAGATATTTAGGAGATAATAATAGTGGAATGTAGCTAGGGCAAATGTCTGTAAGTACTTTGAAAATGGCAACAGTGCGGCCGAAACGCCAGTAAAAGGTAATTTGTTCATTTGGTGCATTTGTGGTTTCATTTGGCCAGAAAATCAAGGTGTTCTATCCGCAGGATGAGTGTCGGGTGTCACATAAAGCAGTTGCTTACTAACAAAAGAAATATTCGTCCGCTTTTAATGACTAATTGATAACTTTTTTTGTGTTCACGACCGCGCTGCCTATAAATTGAATTCGTGTGTTTTCGTTACAAAATGGTCATTTCTATCAGAATGTTGGCATATATTCATGGATGATTGGAACAATGCTGTTTATGTTTACAATTCCACAGTATAACAAAATAATATTGCGAAAATCAAACAAATAACAGAGACTTACCGCCTGAGATGAATCCATGTACCGGTAGCGTCGACGGGAACATGTAAACAAAGACATTAGTTATTATATATTATATATACATTATAATTTGTTGTAGCTTACATTAGTCTAGGTACAACGCCCATCTTGGAATTATATCATAACATATATAAACAACATCAATTAGATCGTTAGATTCTTATCTTTTAACCGTTTGACGTCCAACAACCATCGCTCACGTTGACACGCTACCATTTTTTAAACTTAAAGGGAACTATACAGCCTGACGAAAAAGTTCCTCGGTTCGACCTAAGTTGATAGCTTCTTTTATTCGCATTCGAATGCCCGGGATATCTATGAGATCTCTGCATCATCCCACATTACTAAGGGATTCACGAACATCCTGTATAACGTATATTGCGTACCATCCCTCGGTTCAGATGACAGTTCAAGTTTGACATTACTTTGACACAATTTTCTTGTAAACCGGCTCAACAGTTGTCGAACAGCATCCACACGAACAATGCCGGTAAGTAAAACGAATGTAAAGAAATTATTTTAACACTCAATGTCACGTAGGACAGACATATTCTTGATCACTAACGGATTTTCCAAGCTGATAAATTATACTGAAAACACTTTCTTGCATGGGTTCGCAAATGTGTAAATGATACGAGACTGTAATGTAGGTATATAGTAAAATGTGAATAAAAACGCGAGTGACTTTATTTCAGACTCCAAGAGAATGCAACGTCGTCTCCGGCATGCCACGAACTCGGATGAGCAATAGAACAATGTTTGCACACATGTTCTTCCAAACCGTCGTTTATCTGTCTGTACCATTTTCAATTATAAGTTCCATTCCATACATGCGTGATCGAAATAAAGACAAGTAAAACATGAAGACAAACAAGTATAATCAGCGAACATAATTATTGGAATTATAAAGCAATTTGTTAAATGTTTTCTTTGGATACAGTTTGTTAGTAATAAACTGGAGGTTCATTAAGCCTAACTTAATCTGGTACATACTTGATTTATAAAACACAGACCACATACACACTCATAATCGAAATCAAAAACTCTGAGATATTTTACAGATCAACATTTTTTTTTATATTGTAAGAAACTTATTTTGCTACAAGTTGCCCAACATAAAAATTCGGTAACAAGGCATTAGATTTGTTAACGAACCTTTTTATGTTTTACACATATTAAACGTGCATAGACAATCAAACAGTGCATTGGTGAATTATTATAGAACATAATGGTTGCGGTACATAAATAAAAGTACATTATTTGGTACCCCGTTATTCTATTTACCAGTAATCAGTCTCGCTTCGATGGAATGCCATTGTTTTTCAACACAAAATGGTTGGCGTAAGACAGATCTAAATTAGCACCTACTTTAATGCGATATGCCTCGTTTCCATACATATAATGAAAAATAACAATAAGCCGTTTGTTCTTCTAAGATGAGGCGGGCGCCATTCTGTTCAACGATTAGTATGCAAACATGTTGCGATTATAATAGAATGACTTGCACTAGATAACCAAAGAACATAGAGTTACCAGTAGAACGGGCACTCGCGAAAAAGGATATGATCTTCTGACTTCTGAAGATGCCGACACATTTCAAAGATCTCGGTCCCGCACTGTTTTTATTGATTTATACAGGGTAGTGCTGTCGTACTTCGGCACGCGTACGGAATAGTTTCTCGAACATTTGATTGTAATGACATCGAGTGATTGTATTTCTACAGAGTAACTCATGTCATTATTATGTTTATGGCATGGACAATGGATGACAAATATCCTTTGCTCAAAAAAATGCTTTTCGCATAATATCATTGAGAAAAGACTCGTTTTAATGTTGAAAGACCTAAAACTGCAACAATATTGTTTTTCTTTTTTCATGAAGATTGTACACAAAAACCTTATCAGAATATTTTCTCGAGTATATGGGAAAATACTTCCTGGAGTATAATCGCAGGTAATGAATGGGTGATCGCATCCAAACGGCAGGTAGCATTTCAGCCACCGCGACAGAATCTGTTTTTTCGATGGAGTGGTTCTTCTACTGGTAATTCTCCTCATGCGGAGAACATTTAAAAAGGTACTACCAATTACATCATATACCTACTCATAAAAGGCATGACTTGACTGTCTCAAATAAGAGCAATTAAACACGAATCGGAATAGGGCGTGACGATAACAAGGTGTAACGTATCAAATTGCATATTGTTCTGAAATTCGATGTTCATTACTTTATGGCTTACCAATTGATGCATTTGATGATTGATGTCTTTTCAACTCACCGTGAACGGATCCTGCAACAATGAAAATTAGATAAAAGACCATTGAAATTGAAACGTTTATAATATCATCAAAAAAAGAAGCATGAAATATATTGATTCATAATATAGAAGAGCCAATGTCAAAATCCATCAAACTGTTTAACCTTGTGAAATAGGTTGATTTATTTTGTTAAAATTTGTCATTTTGTTTCTATAACATTTTAATATATCCAGTGTCACTTGCACATATAAAACGATAGTTACGACACCTTAGTTATTAATCCCTCAACCCGTTTCGTCTTCTGAAACAGAATTTTTTTGATAGATACATTACATAGCCACGCGTTAACATATCCTTTCTTCCGAGGCAGTCGAGTAATAACTATCTTTAGTAAATGTACTCGTACATTATTATCCAATTTTTTCATTAAACAGGTTCACTGTCACGTTGGTCCTATAGGACCAACACTCATGTTGCCTCAGCAGGCCACATTGGTCCAATAGGGCCAACATATATGTATTTTGGCTTACCAGGCTATGTTGGTCCCATAGGGTCAACGCATTTTCTAATAGCTGCTGGGCCGTTGGCGCCCATTTACCTATGTACGTTTGCAGAAATGGACCACCATGGCCTAGAAGCTATATGCCGCGCATATAATTTCTTAGATTTTTCCATAATGAGGAATGTGGCCCCGATGGGACCAACGTCTTTTTATATGGTGGCCCACGAGTGCTCAATGTAAAATATATGTTTGGCGTAGTGGAGACATGTTAAAAAATATGTCGGGCACCTAACGTGTTAAAATCTTTTGGAGTGAGTACTTTTTACATTCCGAAAGACTACTGTTATTTTTATACGAAAAACAAAGGTTACGTTTTTTCCTTCTAAACAAATTCAAACATTTCGTATTTGTGAGTAATTAAACAAATGAGCTATGATATTGGAAAAACATGTTACTATACTAAAAAGGGGATGTGTCTATCATCTTTTGTTGCGAATTACTCACCAATGACAAATGTTTGAATTTGTTTAGATGAAAAAACATAACCTATGCTTTTTTGCATAAAAATAACATTAATCTTCCGGAATGGTTTGCGATTCATATCAGCAAGGTAAACTAGTGTATTTTGCTATAAGATGTCCTTTGAGCTAACCCTGTAGATTGCTCAATAAACCAGAAGTAATGGCCGAAAAACATGTGTTTTGGGACAAACAATTAGAAATTCTCAAAAACTACCTGACCAATCTACTCCAATTTTGTTGGGGTTATTTAGAAGTACGAATGCTACGAATTTGAAGAATTTCAAGCATCTGCGAGAAACCATCATCGAATTACCAACAAGTGTCAAGACCTGCAGTTTGCCAAGATTTTCGGCCATAACTAGTCGGATCTTTTTGAGTGGTCTCATTTTGTAGGTCAAATAAATACCTAAAAAACTTATATGAGGTTTTTCGTTCCTGTCAACACTTTCGATTGAATCCCAAAAAACACGTTTTCTCAATCTCTGTTGTCTAATAAAAACTTTTACAATACAATAAAACCTTTACAACCATTTCGCAAACCAGGGGTATTTTCGTCTAATATGATTAGACTATAAGTACACATGGTCAGACAGACATCTATCAATCTGTCATCGATGTCCTGACTGGTCGCAGTTAGGTCGTTATGTCACCCCTTCGACGAATGTGGCGCCAACGCGGTCATTTGGCTAGTTGACTGGCATTCCATGACCAACTCGAAAGGCGATAAATTATGCCCTCAGTTTGTGCCCTAGCTTTCGAACGTTACGCCCATTTTCTAATTCCGGATTAAGCAGAACCGTGAATGAGTCAACTCGCCCGGACTGAATTTCAAAAACTTTACAGTTTGCAAACAACAAAACTGGAATTTAAGATAATTTATGATTAAACTTTATCGAAGACGTTTACATTTACTGTGAAGCTTGCGAGGCTTTATATGTGAATAATGAAATCTGAAAACGCAGAAGAGTAAAGGCTAACGCTAATCAAATTACGGATGAAGTACGCTACGCCAAAACATCAGCGCAAGTGCGTCTAGTCATCAGCGAGAAATGATTGATGGCATGATGGGCATCGGGCAACACATCGGGGTGTGCGTAAAAATTTTCAGAGGGTTAATTAGAGAGGAACATGACAAACGGGATGTATGGCTGTTTGTTACTAACGAATCGAATGGTAGAGATTGGTGGGGGTGTTTCCGGTAACGGTTAGATGATATCCAGAACTTACTCTTTCGTTGAACAAAATTCACTCCAGCGACTCGTACAAGTAACAGTCACTAAAGGGAAATGACGGTCTATCTTTGTCAATGATTCAATTGTGCCCAACGATTATTCTCTTTAACATGGCACCTATAATTCTTTACCAAAATTGTATAAATAATTTCATTTGGCCATTCCGCTTGCTATGTTCCACCGATTTTTACTTGTTTGTTCGTAGTTCCGCCGCTCAATCACCAATTTTCGACCCTTAGAATTTGTTTTTCAAAAATAGACAAAATTTGAGCGATTTATACTTTTATCGTTTTTTTGGTTTTATCTCTGTCGCCTTCGACCGATTTTCAAAAACCGCGACCGGTGCTTCTCAAGTTATAGGTGATTATAGGATGACCGGACAGATCAACATACCGATCGAAATAAGTAACATACTTTTACGTGATGTTCATGTAATATAACATCCAAATACAATAGTTCCTCGCTCACTGGCGTAGGAAGTAAAAATGTTTCCGTTGAACACAGCACAGCGCCCGTGGTGCCAGTCGCAATATGAGAGTATTTAAGTAGAAACTTGGCATGTGTCATTAATATAAGAAGAATCCTAGCAAGGCATCGCATATCGCCATGGACAGTGCGTCATCGATTATATGACCAACACATATCTCACAGCCATTCATTATTCACTTGTTGTATTGACAGTTCTTGTAGGTAATATGCATTATTCGTTAAGAGGTATCAATTAATCGTGTACGTCATGCAGATTTGATTAGTTGTTCTCTAATTCTATACTGTCAATAGTTGATCGTGTGCATAGTTGTAGCGTCTGAATATTTAAATCGGTAAAATATTCAGACTTGCACTATGTGCTCTACATTGTTGTACCGGAAATCGTACTCGGACGAAATACTTGGAAATCCATGTCAAATATTGTATAATTCAAAGGATCTCCATATTAAATAAAAGAGCAAATGCATTGTATAAAATAATACAATTGACAATCTGAAAAAAATACCAAACAGGTGATAGTGATACCGATTCCTAGATAAATTTATATATAAATGTTTACGACAGTTCACTAACCAATAACCAGATGAAAGTAATTCGAGCTAAATATAAGCGTCAGACGCTAATGAGGCACCATCCATATTCCTTATCTACTCCGGATAACTGTAACTACCCAGTGAAGACGTTTATTAACACCTAATCCTTCACCAAGAGTGTCATTGTGTAATCATTAAAGAAACACGTGCGCACGAAGAATCCTCTGATTTTCAGTGCACCTCAACGTGTGAATCAATCACAGCATGTCGAAATGTTATCTGTTCTTTACAGAAAAGAAGATTTAAAACGGAACTAGTGAATTTACTTTAGGATGTAGTTTTGACACTTAGGTACGATGAATCTTCTACCTCTGCGTATAAAGCAAATCTATCATATTTCTGCTTCCATGATAGACGTAAGGGAAAATATCAGTGATTTAATATTAACAGGTGTACGGTGTCACAGAGATCAGCAGCCTCTTAATAAAATAGGTCTTTGACTGACACCAAACATGCCGCAGTTTCCACGCCTTTTTTACAAATAAGAGGAAATGGTGGTGTAATTCCTGTTCCCTTTTTTTAAAATTACTTAATAAATTACTATAAATGAAATCTAAGGATCAGTCAATGCAAAACAGCTGTCAAGAGGCGTGCAAATTTAGCCCTAGCTCAATAAAGCGGAGAGTAGGGGATAAAAGTTATAAATGGGTATAAAATTAGCGGACAGACCGACCGACAGACGAAAAAGGGGTGGCATGATTTTTCGTGATGCACATATCATATAACATCCAAGAAACATAATAACACAATTTCAAAAAATTTTCGCGATTACAATACTTCCTCGCCAGTCTTGGCATAAAAAGTAAAACATCTTAGGATAACAAACATTAACTTTATGCGAACAAGTAATAAATGAGAGAATAGGCTTTCCCTGTATTTTCTAATTTAAGCGCGATATCGAATTAAAGTTTTGTTTGCGGAAATTGAACAGTTCATGTGCGCAAATTGCGGCCTTTCTAGTTAATAGCGGCTTGCGATTTAATCTGAACACCACTACCTAATTTGCAGTCATAAAATCCGCGTAATCAACGGCGTGCCGCTTCTACAAGAACATTGCCTCTTTCTAATGTTGGACCAGCGAAAGATTGCAAGCCGAAAGAATGCGGACAAAAAATTGCGAAGTTGTCAGATGTTCTACATAAAATGCGGTCCATACATATTAACATATTTAAGATATAGAATTGTTCCGCTGAATTTGGCAATGTAGCTGGAAAACCCAGGCCGCAGGTAAACATCCGGTCGCTGATTGGTCCAAAACTCTTATCTTATCTGAAACTAGAATAACGTGCCGATGGCACGGTCATTTATAAACCTACTCCCATAGGCGTAGGCAGTTGGCAAATACTTTGAAAATATAATTTACTGTTTAGTGGTGATAATGGAATTCAAGCATGGGAAAGTTATTCACAGCCAGGCAAGGGAAATAATAGCAAACGTGATACGTGCTTGCGATGCAGAAGCGGCTAACAATACTTTCGTTTATCCACTGGTAGCTAGAAATGCAAGGGCGGCATATTATACGGGTGTTAGTGAACGAACTATAAGTAAAATTAGAAAAGAAGATAAAGACAGGCAAAATGCAACCTCCACACAGCCTTTAGCTTCTCCCGGAAAAAAGAGATCACGCCCTTCTGTGATCCAAAAAATTGATGGAGTCGATTTTTCCATTATTCGGAGAATGATAGAAAAATTTTACTGTGATTTTAAAGTGGTACCTACTTGTAGTAAACTTCTAATCAAACTGAAGGAAGAAATGGAATTTCCATTTGGTAAAGAATCGTTGAGGCTGCTTTTAAAAGCAAAAGGATTTTACTGGCGTAAATGCCACAACAAAAGGAAATTACTAATGGAAAGACCCAGTATTTTACATTGGCGATACAAGTATCTTAGGTCTATTAAAAAGTTCCGGGAAGAAGGAAGGCATATTATTTATTTGGACGAAACTTGGGTTGATAATGACCTCACTTTCAAGAAATGCTGGCAAAGCGAAGAAATTATGGGTGTCCTGAGCAATATAAGTTCTACAGGTAATAAAGTTTCTTTCACCTCGATTTTGCTTATTATACATTTTTCTCAATTTTGGAATATTCTTAATAAGTGCTCATTTAATTTGTCTAATTGAATACATAATCCCTTGCAAGTATTTTTTTCTCAAAAATATGTTTTTTATACATAGTGATTCAAAAAGGTGTTGGCAAACTTAAAATAACACTAAAATGAGGCTATTTATTCATTTCCAGGACGACTTATAATTGTTCATGCGGGTTCGCAAGATGGTTTTGTTCCTGGAGCCTGTCTCATTTTCAAGGCTGGCTGTGCCACTGGTGATTATCACGGTCAAATGAACCAAGAAAATTTCACGAAGTGGCTTACTGAAAAACTATTTCCTAACATTCCTCCTAATAGTATTATAATAATGGATAATGCACCTTACCATTCAGCTTTGGAAGACAAGCCTCCAACTAGATCTTCTCTAAAAAGAGACATCATCACGTGGTTGAGCAAAAAAGGTATAGAGCATGATCCTAATGCTAAAAAAATGGAGCTTTATGAAATAGCTTGTCTACATAGGCCACCATCTGATGAGAAAAATTATAAGATAGATAATTTAATAAGAAGTTTCGGACACACCCCACTTCGAACGCCACCCTATATGTGTCAGTTTAATCCCATAGAGATGATTTGGGCACAAGTAAAATTTTTCATTAGAAGCCATAATACAAGCGGCGAATTTACTATAAAAAAACTAGATGAAATTTCTAATAAGGCCATCGCTTCAGTAAGTGCCAGTGACTGGCAAAAGGTTATTGGACATGTTATAAAAATTGAAGATGAATATTGGGAAAAAGACAGTCTCATTCAAGAAATACAGGAAGAAATAATAATCAACATAGGAGGTGAAAGTGATAGCAATGACAGTTCCTCAGACAGTGATCATGACTCTAATCAGGATTGAAACTATACTAGATTGGCTACCTTTTAGAATTTTTTTATATTCATTTATTATACTATTGGTTTGTGGCTTTTAGTATCTCAGTAGAAAGTCTAATTCTATGTGTTGTTTATGGGTTATTTCATCAAGAAATTACTTTTTGTTTTCCTATATTTTTCTATTCAGTCAGATATTTTTGACTTGTTGTATTCTATTTTAGAAGAATGCATAATTTGTTTTGCTGTTCAATCATAATGCGTACATAGGAATATTACTTGTTGCCTAAAAAATATATTTATTTTGTTCTCAATATTCAGTGTTTGTGTATATTTATTTCTTATAATGTATGTTTGGTATCACGTCATTATGAATCGCAAAAAAATATTAATACTACCAGTTGTAATAAAATATAAATTCAATTAATAATTCAAGTCTCTCCGATCTCCGCCTATGACTCCATATAAAATCGTCTAATGGTAAGGTTTTTTCATCGCATTTCCCCCTTTCGTCCCTAGCAATCTTTGGCTGGTCGATCAATATATTATGTTCTGCTCACGTTTTCCATTTTCAACATTACTCATATAGCAGAACTCTCTAAGGTTTGCCGCAAAATTTGCGAATTTCATTCCGAGAAGAGACAGTTGACTTCCTAATGATTCACCTTACACAAATAAAATATGCCTATAAATTAAAGCCCAAATCTAACGGGTTAATCGTTTTTTAATAAAGTGTACCACAAGATGTAATGATTGTGGGATATTAGGATTCGTTTCGTCTGACGATTAAAGCAAAAACAATTCAACTTTTTAGATATAAAATTCTGAATTTTGCCAAGAAAAATGGAATGCTTAAGTGCGCAAAGTTCGCCACAAGTGTCGTGTTGTACTACAGTCATGTCATTAATGCAAACAAGGATCTTTCTTAGTAGAAACATAAAGCTGGTTTTGTAGCAGATACATTTTTCTCAGCTTCCTGTATTAGGCAATAAATATCAGCGGGTAAATGGCGTTTTGTGGTATCTCGCAGGGTAATGGGTGTTCGTCTTGGTGTGAAGAGGAAACAAAGTCCGGTTAGCACATGCCCAAAAGGGACTAACGCAGCCATAAATCAGATCGGGTCCTAATTGGGAGCCGTCGCGTCGCTAGATTTAAATCTAGAGGATGTTCGTGCAAATAGGCCGTTTTGGCGCCAGATATCGGATATGATGTGTCAAACGTAAAAACTTGGTGACTGTATGTATTTCGCGAATGTGTAGAGATTTTGGGGTCTTGGACATATTTTGTTTTGTTTGTTCTTACCCATCCGCATATCATGAATAGCGCAGCATAATAGCAAAATGCACGAGAGAGAATCGCGTGACGCGTAACATATTATGTATGTTAGAAAGAGTGCGACGGTGGTAACGCGGTCCGTGGCCTCGTCACTCGAGTTGCTAGGCAACGAGGTGCTTCTATCTCCTTATAACGCTTCTCTCTCGTACAGGTTACGACGTCAGTGGTATATGGATTTCTCTGTACAACAAAAGCAACGGCTTTTGTCGTCGTTCGTAAATTGACGACCGGACTGCTGTTGCGCGCTATCCGACGCGGCACAACCCACAATAACGGACGCGAAATCGCCGTCGTCGTTTATTACCGGATCATTGATTGCCAATAATGGTTCAATTTGCGTTGATTAGAAGGGGCAGAGCGGCGGAAGCTGCGGCCGCTGTTCAAGTGCGATGCGATCGCATGCCATCACCGGTGATGCTGTGTTGTATCGTCGCTTCTGCTACAATTCCATCTCTCAATAGTAAGGGTAAAACCTGAACTGATGGACAGTTGCTTTGCAACACGGAAAATTTTACCCAAATTCAAATCTCGTTATTTTCGGAACGGAAAGACATATCGAGTTGCGGTATTTGGAAGGTTCTTGACCAACTCTTTGAGAAGACGCACAGATATATTTCATTTCCCTATTCACTTATACAGCAGGGTGAGCAAAGGAAGTCATGTTTTAGTAAAGTATGCTATGTCAGATTCTTAATTTTTGATGTCGGTAATTTTTCTATGGATCTTTTTAATTTTTGGGTTATCCTTAAAGAAGCAGTTTCTTAAATTTTTCGAAAGTTGGCTATAACTCAAATTATCGAATTTTAAAAAAGTGTTTCATTTATCCCAAAAAAGGGACTTTTTTTTAGATTACTCTTGAAAACGGGTATTTTTTCTCATACTGTTGCATAAAGTAGAATTTCTTATGCCCGAGAAAGGATTGAAACACTCATTGAACGTTATTGCCTCCAGTGGCGTGCAGTAAAAATTTGCTACTTTGACGTTATGTAATTTGAACAGAATTTATACATTTTGCTATGCAATTAAACAGCTTAATGAAGAAATCTAAGTTACTATTCTTAATATAGGGGTGTAGTGTAGTCCAGTGGCGTAACACAAACACCATTTTTTGTTTTGGTAAGAAGTGCTAATAACTCAAATAGCTTCATAACGATTGAAGATACGTATCAACTTTATTATACAAAAGTTACCAAAAACTTGACGAATAATCTAAAAATTAAAAAAGGGGGTTTCCATTCAAAAAGATAAAGTGTAACGCAATATCTTATTTTTGGATCACCCTTTATTGTACGGCTATAGATGAAAAGATGTCCCCCTAGTAATCAAAATAGACGTGTCCGATCTTTTCGTTGGGCCACACTGGATATCGTTATTTATCTTAAAATTGTTTACTATGTGAATTAAAAAAAAAATAGTAAATCAAGTGGTGGAATGTCTTATAAAACATCCTACGTTAACTCCATCCCTCAGCTGAAAGGATGCTAGAGCGTTCTTGACGTTGCGTTTTCTGTTTTGCCGCTGAAATCGTCGGTACGTGCAAATTCATTTACCGCGCTATTACCACCGAGACTGTATCGAAGGCGCATTAACTTTATGGCCCGCAATCTCGGGTTTCTTTGTTCTTTTCGGCTAATGATACGCTTCCGTATGCAATTTATCAGGGAATTACCGACGTTGCCGACGGTTAATATAGACTTCTATACGGTAATATTACACATCGCACAGCTCGCCGACGAGATCAATCACCTTCCTTAGAGACTCTTTCATTAATAGTTTTCAAAAGTAGTTGACTTTTCACAAAACGTATCGCCACAAAGCATTTAAGATCAAGTAATTTTTATGTGGTTGCATACTTGTTGTTCTTTTATTAACAAGCTGCTGATTTCAGTGATTCTATGCACCGGTTAGACATAATAAGTCACATATATTTTCCCTACATCGTTCGTACTTAGTTTATATCGTTTGATATGCAAAGGTCGAAGATTTGTCGTACCTAGTTAATATGATTTGATCTTTTGAGAAGACTTGACCCATCCCTTTTCTTTGAAACCTCCAACGTAGAGTCAATCTCCTTGACGCCATTTTTTGAGCAATATGCTGCTATCCGGTTTTTGCCAATAATGCGTGGGAAATAAAACAGAGAGCAATACTTTGCTGCTCGGCGCTTCTCGCCTATTTCTCTAAACGCCTAATTAACGACATGTGTTTTGTATTTCGTTACAAGTCATCTATTTTTCATTAGAGACTGAGCGATCCGTTATACGAGACGTGCCGGATTGTTACATGTGTAATTTTTTTAATCATCCTTACATTTGAGCACTATTCTCATGTTTCTCGGTTTTTTGTCTGCTCGTTTGACTGAACTTGAAATCCTACTACATGTGGGCCAGGCCACATTGGTTGTTAAAAAACTGTAGGTTCGTCCAATGGTCGCATGCTATGTGGTTCAAAAGTAGATTGATTTCGTAGTACTTCACAATATTACACAATACAACAACAATGCAACATTTTTTGAAAGCATTGTTTCGAGTAAACAATTGATTAGGGATGCAATCGGAATAATTTTTTTTTTAAATGCCGAGTATCGAGTACCCGGCCAAATTTGAAACCCGAATATTTAGGCAGATGGTTGGTTGAGCTACTTCGAGAGTTACGTGTACTGTTTCCATTTCGGTTGTTGATTATGAACTTTACTATGACTCAAGTCAAAATGTCAGTTTCTTCGTCTAATTTAACGCTTCGCGCCAAAAATTGGAATCGATTGTCTGATTTTACAGTGGATGTAACTGCAGTATATTTACAGTATTTGCAAATAAAACTGGAATATTGCAATTGTACTGAGTCGACATTGAAAACATATTATGACAATCTATTAGCAACATTTTGAATTTAATATTCAACATTTCTATATGAAATTTTTCCCTTTGTTGTTTTAGGTTAAATAGTCATTGGCACTGCGCTATTTTCTATCTCTCCGTACCTATTATTTAGGCAACATTATTCTATGTATCTACGGGGTGACTATAAAAACTCATATATTATGTAGTAGTGCGTACATATCTAGCAATTAATCATCACAAAGCGGAATGTTTGTCATTCTTACAAATATAAAGTGAAATATTACATGCCGCCACTTTCCCTCGAAAAACATTAAACGTGAACTCCCTACTTCGTGATTAAGACCGTAACATTAGATAAACATGAACGATAAAGCGAAAATATAAGAGCTACGTCAGTCATAAAAACGAATGAAATATATTTCAGGGTTGATTTTACACGCTTGTCGATGTAAATGCGAATGGGTGGCTTACATTTTTCGTGTTTCATCAAAATAATATTGCAATATTTGTTAGAAAAATGATGCTACCACACTACCGATATCTGCTATAATAACAACAATCTATTTCTTAAATTATACAATATATTGCGAAATTATTCTCGCTTAAACTATTTCTCGCTCAACATACTTTCAATTTAAACAAAAGATACTCCGAAGCAGTGCAATTACAAAAGTATTGCATTTCAGAGTACAAAATAGTAAACGTTGACCAAAAGCAGCAAACTATTTTAAAAGTAACGGAAAGTGATGGAATTCGAACCTGGATATCCAGTATTCTGTGGTATCGTCACATTTGTTGGCTCTCACTGCTAAATCCTGCCCTGCTACGGAAAGTTATAAAAAAATATTCGAAAAAATAGTACGTCATCGTTTTGACGGCAAACGGGCAGGTGGCCGAGCTTCGTTTCTGATGGCGAAGCGTCAATTTACAGAACGTTTAGAAACATCCGTTTTGGAGAGCACAAGGCGTCTCTCCCGTCGGGGTTAATTGGCTGGAATTTAGTGGAAAAACGGCCTGTGAGTGATACCGATCCGTCCAATTCGCTTAGAAGCGACATAAATTAGTCAGATGAAAACTTGTATATTCGACTGATTGTGGAACAGATTTTTTTAATGAATAAGTTACCACAATTACTTTAGAAGTTAATCAATAATTTAAAGAATAAACTGGTTCGTGACATTTATGGACTGAACCTCAAATTATTAAAAACAATAAACTACATCAGCTCATTTAAATTAACTGACCTCATTAATATGTGCTTAAAAAACAACATCTTTCCTGATTGTCTCAAGCTGGCTCTAGTTAAACCAATTTTCCAAAAAGATATTTCCAGGAAACTACAGACCAATATCACTATTATAAATTATCGCTAAAATATGGGAAAAATGCATGGTCATTCAAATCATACATTACTTTGAGACAAATGGTATTTTTTCTGAAAAGCAGTATGGTTTTAGAGCAAACAGAAAAACGGTACTGACGCAATCCTTGATCTGGTGTCAAGTGTGATGGAGGCTTTTCTGGTCTGTTTTGTGAACCGTAAAGCGGTTGCTTGCGTCAATCACGATATTGTTCTGAGAAAATTGACTTGCTATAACTGTTTCCCAGATAGTATTGCATTAGTAGTGTCTCATCTGCAAAAGATATATCAAACAGTAAAGATTGATGGTATGAGATCTGCAAAGAGGAAGATATCGGTAGGAGTGCCACAAGGTTGTATCCTAGGCCGCATACTGTTTCTCATCTATACACTATTTTACCGATCTCATAAATAATGGGTTAATGCCCAAATTTAGACAGATCAATATCTGATCGAAATACAACAGCAAACAGACGCTGAATTGAGAAAAGCCAAAATCTGATTGTATTCCAAGTTGTTGCTAGTGTTTTAGAAGAGAAAAATAAACATCTAACATGAAGCTTAATTTATAATTTTAGGTGTGACACTTGATCCTAAGCTCGAATGGAAAAGCCGCATTGATGTCCAATCCATAAAACGTTCCCAGAATATTTATGTCCTGCGCAACCTAATGCCAGAAGAGTCGCCAAATATACATAACTCCGTATTTATTACTTCGCACTATTCCAGTCGTACATAGCACAATTATTGTATGGGGCCACTCTGCTGAGGCAGCTAGATAGAGTGCTTGGCCTGCAGAGGAGGGCTGTTAGATTGATGGTAGAGGTGAAATACACAGATAATTGCAAACATGTGTTTATTGAATGGGAGCTTCTGACTGTGTCAAGTCTTTTTGTGTATGATGACAGAAGAAGATCTATACGAAACCTCCGAAGATGTTCACGAATACGACAGCTGAAATAAGAGAAATTTGATAGCTTAGCGACTGAGAAGGTATCAACAAGGTCCGAGATAGATCACTGCCTTTGAATGATTTTACGATTTATATAAGAAATTTTTTGAACCAAAATGTTTATTTAACAAAATTTAATTTTCTAAATAATGATTTCAACGTGTTTCATGCTATATGAAGATACTCTTTTCTTCCCTGTTATGACGATTGTAAACATTTTTTGTATTAGCATGAATGAACGAAAAAAAAAGAAATAGTTTGTTTATATCTCTAATTGTATGAAACGTATCCCAAACAGAACCAAGTTTACATTAATTCGGTATGATGTATCTGATAGGATAAACTGAAATCGTGTGCATTAGGCATTCGAACTAGTGAAATGAGACAAAACGCGCGGGGCACATTTACGGAAGTTTTATCCGCCGCATCGGATGACAATACCGCAGCGAAAAAAGCGAACATCGGTGGAAAATAATGAGAGAATGTCGTCGGCGGGCGCATCCAGGATGGCTGCCGTGGCCGGAGGGCGACAGATCCAGCGACATTCCGGTGGCATCAAAGGAGGCCGGTGCCGTGTCGTCGACTGTCTATTGTTTTCGGTGAGAGCCGCGAGCCGCGCCGCGGGCACCGCACCGGATGTCGCTCTAATTGGCCGGAAAGTCGATGCGTTTCCGGT
Source organism: Acanthoscelides obtectus (assembly GCA_963669975.1). Classification (NCBI taxonomy): domain Eukaryota; kingdom Metazoa; phylum Arthropoda; class Insecta; order Coleoptera; family Chrysomelidae; genus Acanthoscelides; species Acanthoscelides obtectus. The sequence goes on from CAVLJG010000006.1 coordinate 1,859,320, forward strand.
TGCCCGGAGTTTTCCCGCCGCTTGCCTCGAAAATATTTGCGAATACCGAATAAAGTTTCTTTACCGCAACATGAGCCGCTGATGTTTGGGGGAATACGGGAATTATGATTATTAATTTTCCCTCTACCATTTGAATAGTATTGATAAATAAGTAGTGCTAAGTATACAGGGTGTTTTTCAGGCGGCAACCTGTTGCTTACGCAACTTTGCCCCCATTTAAGCGACTTCGTATCTCTTACAGTATCCGAAATCCCAATAGTGAGGGTCGAATTTGAAACATCCGGTATATCTCCTTATATAGTTATCCGTCTTGAATATATGAACAATCGGGATAATGTTAGAACACAGCTTTCAATGTTAACAGAAGAAAAACATTTGTACTTTACTCCGTTGCAGTGACCAGTCTAAACTCAATCGGCTGTTTGTTGCATTCTTTCATTCTAGTTTGCTAGTTTGATATCAGACAATCAGATCTTTTAAGGTATTTGTAAAATGAATTGGAAGCGTCATGCTCGTGAGGGAAAATCAAATACTTCGCGATAGATTATTTTACGCAAAAGCAGCCGCGCAGGCAGAAGACTAAATGGTACTGCACCGCGGCTGCTACGAGCAGCTTGAAGAAACTAATGTTGATAGTGTGAAAACATTCTATACATACCTCGATTCAGGAATCATTATCAACAAATCGGCGGTATATATTCGACCCATAATGGCACACTTCTCAAACTAGGTATGTAATATAGATACTACTTTCTGTCAAAACTTCCAACATGAAGTAATTGAGCAATTATATAAGGGGCATTACCGCAAAGTAATATAATAGTCTCTGTCCGATGAGATAATAATTTTATTTCACCCATGGCGCGAGCGGCATTTCACTATTATTTAATGTTCTAATTATTAAATAAATGAAAAATTCATCGGGTAATGTAAGAGGTAGCAAATATGCACTATTAAATGGTATCTGTCACCTTAGGGTGTAAAGCCTACACTTATCTTTACAATCAGGAATAGTGATCAACAATTGAACAGAGTCATAGAATCTTTAACCGAAACAATAATGAAAACAAAATGTTGAAACGCCCGAAGTACCTACTTGTATATGTTATAAGCAAAGTGGAGCGCCTTGCGCAAAGCGAGTCGGCTATCTGGCCGAAATCTGCACGTCGCGGTTGTTTAGCAATTCATGAGAGGTGCTCACATGACGAATTGACAATACCACCACCACCACCAGCACAATCCACCACACGTATCCACTTTTTAATTTGAATACGCCTCGGTCTGGATATTGCCGGCAATTACAGACTACTGTTATTTTTATACGAAAAACAAAGGTTACGTTTTTTCCTTCTAAACAAATTCAAACATTTCGTATTTGTGAGTAATTAAACAAATGAGCTATGATATTGGAAAAACATGTTACTATACTAAAAAGGGGATGTGTCTATCATCTTTTGTTGCGAATTACTCACCAATGACAAATGTTTGAATTTGTTTAGATGAAAAAACATAACCTATGCTTTTTTGCATAAAAATAACATTAATCTTCCGGAATGGTTTGCGATTCATATCAGCAAGGTAAACTAGTGTATTTTGCTATAAGATGTCCTTTGAGCTAACCCTGTAGATTGCTCAATAAACCAGAAGTAATGGCCGAAAAACATGTGTTTTGGGACAAACAATTAGAAATTCTCAAAAACTACCTGACCAATCTACTCCAATTTTGTTGGGGTTATTTAGAAGTACGAATGCTACGAATTTGAAGAATTTCAAGCATCTGCGAGAAACCATCATCGAATTACCAACAAGTGTCAAGACCTGCAGTTTGCCAAGATTTTCGGCCATAACTAGTCGGATCTTTTTGAGTGGTCTCATTTTGTAGGTCAAATAAATACCTAAAAAACTTATATGAGGTTTTTCGTTCCTGTCAACACTTTCGATTGAATCCCAAAAAACACGTTTTCTCAATCTCTGTTGTCTAATAAAAACTTTTACAATACAATAAAACCTTTACAACCATTTCGCAAACCAGGGGTATTTTCGTCTAATATGATTAGACTATAAGTACACATGGTCAGACAGACATCTATCAATCTGTCATCGATGTCCTGACTGGTCGCAGTTAGGTCGTTATGTCACCCCTTCGACGAATGTGGCGCCAACGCGGTCATTTGGCTAGTTGACTGGCATTCCATGACCAACTCGAAAGGCGATAAATTATGCCCTCAGTTTGTGCCCTAGCTTTCGAACGTTACGCCCATTTTCTAATTCCGGATTAAGCAGAACCGTGAATGAGTCAACTCGCCCGGACTGAATTTCAAAAACTTTACAGTTTGCAAACAACAAAACTGGAATTTAAGATAATTTATGATTAAACTTTATCGAAGACGTTTACATTTACTGTGAAGCTTGCGAGGCTTTATATGTGAATAATGAAATCTGAAAACGCAGAAGAGTAAAGGCTAACGCTAATCAAATTACGGATGAAGTACGCTACGCCAAAACATCAGCGCAAGTGCGTCTAGTCATCAGCGAGAAATGATTGATGGCATGATGGGCATCGGGCAACACATCGGGGTGTGCGTAAAAATTTTCAGAGGGTTAATTAGAGAGGAACATGACAAACGGGATGTATGGCTGTTTGTTACTAACGAATCGAATGGTAGAGATTGGTGGGGGTGTTTCCGGTAACGGTTAGATGATATCCAGAACTTACTCTTTCGTTGAACAAAATTCACTCCAGCGACTCGTACAAGTAACAGTCACTAAAGGGAAATGACGGTCTATCTTTGTCAATGATTCAATTGTGCCCAACGATTATTCTCTTTAACATGGCACCTATAATTCTTTACCAAAATTGTATAAATAATTTCATTTGGCCATTCCGCTTGCTATGTTCCACCGATTTTTACTTGTTTGTTCGTAGTTCCGCCGCTCAATCACCAATTTTCGACCCTTAGAATTTGTTTTTCAAAAATAGACAAAATTTGAGCGATTTATACTTTTATCGTTTTTTTGGTTTTATCTCTGTCGCCTTCGACCGATTTTCAAAAACCGCGACCGGTGCTTCTCAAGTTATAGGTGATTATAGGATGACCGGACAGATCAACATACCGATCGAAATAAGTAACATACTTTTACGTGATGTTCATGTAATATAACATCCAAATACAATAGTTCCTCGCTCACTGGCGTAGGAAGTAAAAATGTTTCCGTTGAACACAGCACAGCGCCCGTGGTGCCAGTCGCAATATGAGAGTATTTAAGTAGAAACTTGGCATGTGTCATTAATATAAGAAGAATCCTAGCAAGGCATCGCATATCGCCATGGACAGTGCGTCATCGATTATATGACCAACACATATCTCACAGCCATTCATTATTCACTTGTTGTATTGACAGTTCTTGTAGGTAATATGCATTATTCGTTAAGAGGTATCAATTAATCGTGTACGTCATGCAGATTTGATTAGTTGTTCTCTAATTCTATACTGTCAATAGTTGATCGTGTGCATAGTTGTAGCGTCTGAATATTTAAATCGGTAAAATATTCAGACTTGCACTATGTGCTCTACATTGTTGTACCGGAAATCGTACTCGGACGAAATACTTGGAAATCCATGTCAAATATTGTATAATTCAAAGGATCTCCATATTAAATAAAAGAGCAAATGCATTGTATAAAATAATACAATTGACAATCTGAAAAAAATACCAAACAGGTGATAGTGATACCGATTCCTAGATAAATTTATATATAAATGTTTACGACAGTTCACTAACCAATAACCAGATGAAAGTAATTCGAGCTAAATATAAGCGTCAGACGCTAATGAGGCACCATCCATATTCCTTATCTACTCCGGATAACTGTAACTACCCAGTGAAGACGTTTATTAACACCTAATCCTTCACCAAGAGTGTCATTGTGTAATCATTAAAGAAACACGTGCGCACGAAGAATCCTCTGATTTTCAGTGCACCTCAACGTGTGAATCAATCACAGCATGTCGAAATGTTATCTGTTCTTTACAGAAAAGAAGATTTAAAACGGAACTAGTGAATTTACTTTAGGATGTAGTTTTGACACTTAGGTACGATGAATCTTCTACCTCTGCGTATAAAGCAAATCTATCATATTTCTGCTTCCATGATAGACGTAAGGGAAAATATCAGTGATTTAATATTAACAGGTGTACGGTGTCACAGAGATCAGCAGCCTCTTAATAAAATAGGTCTTTGACTGACACCAAACATGCCGCAGTTTCCACGCCTTTTTTACAAATAAGAGGAAATGGTGGTGTAATTCCTGTTCCCTTTTTTTAAAATTACTTAATAAATTACTATAAATGAAATCTAAGGATCAGTCAATGCAAAACAGCTGTCAAGAGGCGTGCAAATTTAGCCCTAGCTCAATAAAGCGGAGAGTAGGGGATAAAAGTTATAAATGGGTATAAAATTAGCGGACAGACCGACCGACAGACGAAAAAGGGGTGGCATGATTTTTCGTGATGCACATATCATATAACATCCAAGAAACATAATAACACAATTTCAAAAAATTTTCGCGATTACAATACTTCCTCGCCAGTCTTGGCATAAAAAGTAAAACATCTTAGGATAACAAACATTAACTTTATGCGAACAAGTAATAAATGAGAGAATAGGCTTTCCCTGTATTTTCTAATTTAAGCGCGATATCGAATTAAAGTTTTGTTTGCGGAAATTGAACAGTTCATGTGCGCAAATTGCGGCCTTTCTAGTTAATAGCGGCTTGCGATTTAATCTGAACACCACTACCTAATTTGCAGTCATAAAATCCGCGTAATCAACGGCGTGCCGCTTCTACAAGAACATTGCCTCTTTCTAATGTTGGACCAGCGAAAGATTGCAAGCCGAAAGAATGCGGACAAAAAATTGCGAAGTTGTCAGATGTTCTACATAAAATGCGGTCCATACATATTAACATATTTAAGATATAGAATTGTTCCGCTGAATTTGGCAATGTAGCTGGAAAACCCAGGCCGCAGGTAAACATCCGGTCGCTGATTGGTCCAAAACTCTTATCTTATCTGAAACTAGAATAACGTGCCGATGGCACGGTCATTTATAAACCTACTCCCATAGGCGTAGGCAGTTGGCAAATACTTTGAAAATATAATTTACTGTTTAGTGGTGATAATGGAATTCAAGCATGGGAAAGTTATTCACAGCCAGGCAAGGGAAATAATAGCAAACGTGATACGTGCTTGCGATGCAGAAGCGGCTAACAATACTTTCGTTTATCCACTGGTAGCTAGAAATGCAAGGGCGGCATATTATACGGGTGTTAGTGAACGAACTATAAGTAAAATTAGAAAAGAAGATAAAGACAGGCAAAATGCAACCTCCACACAGCCTTTAGCTTCTCCCGGAAAAAAGAGATCACGCCCTTCTGTGATCCAAAAAATTGATGGAGTCGATTTTTCCATTATTCGGAGAATGATAGAAAAATTTTACTGTGATTTTAAAGTGGTACCTACTTGTAGTAAACTTCTAATCAAACTGAAGGAAGAAATGGAATTTCCATTTGGTAAAGAATCGTTGAGGCTGCTTTTAAAAGCAAAAGGATTTTACTGGCGTAAATGCCACAACAAAGGAAATTACTAATGGAAAGACCCAGTATTTTACATTGGCGATACAAGTATCTTAGGTCTATTAAAAAGTTCCGGGAAGAAGGAAGGCATATTATTTATTTGGACGAAACTTGGGTTGATAATGACCTCACTTTCAAGAAATGCTGGCAAAGCGAAGAAATTATGGGTGTCCTGAGCAATATAAGTTCTACAGGTAATAAAGTTTCTTTCACCTCGATTTTGCTTATTATACATTTTTCTCAATTTTGGAATATTCTTAATAAGTGCTCATTTAATTTGTCTAATTGAATACATAATCCCTTGCAAGTATTTTTTTCTCAAAAATATGTTTTTTATACATAGTGATTCAAAAAGGTGTTGGCAAACTTAAAATAACACTAAAATGAGGCTATTTATTCATTTCCAGGACGACTTATAATTGTTCATGCGGGTTCGCAAGATGGTTTTGTTCCTGGAGCCTGTCTCATTTTCAAGGCTGGCTGTGCCACTGGTGATTATCACGGTCAAATGAACCAAGAAAATTTCACGAAGTGGCTTACTGAAAAACTATTTCCTAACATTCCTCCTAATAGTATTATAATAATGGATAATGCACCTTACCATTCAGCTTTGGAAGACAAGCCTCCAACTAGATCTTCTCTAAAAAGAGACATCATCACGTGGTTGAGCAAAAAAGGTATAGAGCATGATCCTAATGCTAAAAAAATGGAGCTTTATGAAATAGCTTGTCTACATAGGCCACCATCTGATGAGAAAAATTATAAGATAGATAATTTAATAAGAAGTTTCGGACACACCCCACTTCGAACGCCACCCTATATGTGTCAGTTTAATCCCATAGAGATGATTTGGGCACAAGTAAAATTTTTCATTAGAAGCCATAATACAAGCGGCGAATTTACTATAAAAAAACTAGATGAAATTTCTAATAAGGCCATCGCTTCAGTAAGTGCCAGTGACTGGCAAAAGGTTATTGGACATGTTATAAAAATTGAAGATGAATATTGGGAAAAAGACAGTCTCATTCAAGAAATACAGGAAGAAATAATAATCAACATAGGAGGTGAAAGTGATAGCAATGACAGTTCCTCAGACAGTGATCATGACTCTAATCAGGATTGAAACTATACTAGATTGGCTACCTTTTAGAATTTTTTTATATTCATTTATTATACTATTGGTTTGTGGCTTTTAGTATCTCAGTAGAAAGTCTAATTCTATGTGTTGTTTATGGGTTATTTCATCAAGAAATTACTTTTTGTTTTCCTATATTTTTCTATTCAGTCAGATATTTTTGACTTGTTGTATTCTATTTTAGAAGAATGCATAATTTGTTTTGCTGTTCAATCATAATGCGTACATAGGAATATTACTTGTTGCCTAAAAAATATATTTATTTTGTTCTCAATATTCAGTGTTTGTGTATATTTATTTCTTATAATGTATGTTTGGTATCACGTCATTATGAATCGCAAAAAAATATTAATACTACCAGTTGTAATAAAATATAAATTCAATTAATAATTCAAGTCTCTCCGATCTCCGCCTATGACTCCATATAAAATCGTCTAATGGTAAGGTTTTTTCATCGCATTTCCCCCTTTCGTCCCTAGCAATCTTTGGCTGGTCGATCAATATATTATGTTCTGCTCACGTTTTCCATTTTCAACATTACTCATATAGCAGAACTCTCTAAGGTTTGCCGCAAAATTGCGAATTTCATTCCGAGAAGAGACAGTTGACTTCCTAATGATTCACCTTACACAAATAAAATATGCCTATAAATTAAAGCCCAAATCTAACGGGTTAATCGTTTTTTAATAAAGTGTACCACAAGATGTAATGATTGTGGGATATTAGGATTCGTTTCGTCTGACGATTAAAGCAAAAACAATTCAACTTTTTAGATATAAAATTCTGAATTTTGCCAAGAAAAATGGAATGCTTAAGTGCGCAAAGTTCGCCACAAGTGTCGTGTTGTACTACAGTCATGTCATTAATGCAAACAAGGATCTTTCTTAGTAGAAACATAAAGCTGGTTTTGTAGCAGATACATTTTTCTCAGCTTCCTGTATTAGGCAATAAATATCAGCGGGTAAATGGCGTTTTGTGGTATCTCGCAGGGTAATGGGTGTTCGTCTTGGTGTGAAGAGGAAACAAAGTCCGGTTAGCACATGCCCAAAAGGGACTAACGCAGCCATAAATCAGATCGGGTCCTAATTGGGAGCCGTCGCGTCGCTAGATTTAAATCTAGAGGATGTTCGTGCAAATAGGCCGTTTTGGCGCCAGATATCGGATATGATGTGTCAAACGTAAAAACTTGGTGACTGTATGTATTTCGCGAATGTGTAGAGATTTTGGGGTCTTGGACATATTTTGTTTTGTTTGTTCTTACCCATCCGCATATCATGAATAGCGCAGCATAATAGCAAAATGCACGAGAGAGAATCGCGTGACGCGTAACATATTATGTATGTTAGAAAGAGTGCGACGGTGGTAACGCGGTCCGTGGCCTCGTCACTCGAGTTGCTAGGCAACGAGGTGCTTCTATCTCCTTATAACGCTTCTCTCTCGTACAGGTTACGACGTCAGTGGTATATGGATTTCTCTGTACAACAAAAGCAACGGCTTTTGTCGTCGTTCGTAAATTGACGACCGGACTGCTGTTGCGCGCTATCCGACGCGGCACAACCCACAATAACGGACGCGAAATCGCCGTCGTCGTTTATTACCGGATCATTGATTGCCAATAATGGTTCAATTTGCGTTGATTAGAAGGGGCAGAGCGGCGGAAGCTGCGGCCGCTGTTCAAGTGCGATGCGATCGCATGCCATCACCGGTGATGCTGTGTTGTATCGTCGCTTCTGCTACAATTCCATCTCTCAATAGTAAGGGTAAAACCTGAACTGATGGACAGTTGCTTTGCAACACGGAAAATTTTACCCAAATTCAAATCTCGTTATTTTCGGAACGGAAAGACATATCGAGTTGCGGTATTTGGAAGGTTCTTGACCAACTCTTTGAGAAGACGCACAGATATATTTCATTTCCCTATTCACTTATACAGCAGGGTGAGCAAAGGAAGTCATGTTTTAGTAAAGTATGCTATGTCAGATTCTTAATTTTTGATGTCGGTAATTTTTCTATGGATCTTTTTAATTTTTGGGTTATCCTTAAAGAAGCAGTTTCTTAAATTTTTCGAAAGTTGGCTATAACTCAAATTATCGAATTTTAAAAAAGTGTTTCATTATCCCAAAAAAGGGACTTTTTTTTAGATTACTCTTGAAAACGGGTATTTTTTCTCATACTGTTGCATAAAGTAGAATTTCTTATGCCCGAGAAAGGATTGAAACACTCATTGAACGTTATTGCCTCCAGTGGCGTGCAGTAAAAATTTGCTACTTTGACGTTATGTAATTTGAACAGAATTTATACATTTTGCTATGCAATTAAACAGCTTAATGAAGAAATCTAAGTTACTATTCTTAATATAGGGGTGTAGTGTAGTCCAGTGGCGTAACACAAACACCATTTTTTGTTTTGGTAAGAAGTGCTAATAACTCAAATAGCTTCATAACGATTGAAGATACGTATCAACTTTATTATACAAAAGTTACCAAAAACTTGACGAATAATCTAAAAATTAAAAAAGGGGGTTTCCATTCAAAAAGATAAAGTGTAACGCAATATCTTATTTTTGGATCACCCTTTATTGTACGGCTATAGATGAAAAGATGTCCCCCTAGTAATCAAAATAGACGTGTCCGATCTTTTCGTTGGGCCACACTGGATATCGTTATTTATCTTAAAATTGTTTACTATGTGAATTAAAAAAAAAATAGTAAATCAAGTGGTGGAATGTCTTATAAAACATCCTACGTTAACTCCATCCCTCAGCTGAAAGGATGCTAGAGCGTTCTTGACGTTGCGTTTTCTGTTTTGCCGCTGAAATCGTCGGTACGTGCAAATTCATTTACCGCGCTATTACCACCGAGACTGTATCGAAGGCGCATTAACTTTATGGCCCGCAATCTCGGGTTTCTTTGTTCTTTTCGGCTAATGATACGCTTCCGTATGCAATTTATCAGGGAATTACCGACGTTGCCGACGGTTAATATAGACTTCTATACGGTAATATTACACATCGCACAGCTCGCCGACGAGATCAATCACCTTCCTTAGAGACTCTTTCATTAATAGTTTTCAAAAGTAGTTGACTTTTCACAAAACGTATCGCCACAAAGCATTTAAGATCAAGTAATTTTTATGTGGTTGCATACTTGTTGTTCTTTTATAACAAGCTGCTGATTTCAGTGATTCTATGCACCGGTTAGACATAATAAGTCACATATATTTTCCCTACATCGTTCGTACTTAGTTTATATCGTTTGATATGCAAAGGTCGAAGATTTGTCGTACCTAGTTAATATGATTTGATCTTTGAGAAGACTTGACCCATCCCTTTTCTTTGAAACCTCCAACGTAGAGTCAATCTCCTTGACGCCATTTTTTGAGCAATATGCTGCTATCCGGTTTTTGCCAATAATGCGTGGGAAATAAAACAGAGAGCAATACTTTGCTGCTCGGCGCTTCTCGCCTATTTCTCTAAACGCCTAATTAACGACATGTGTTTTGTATTTCGTTACAAGTCATCTATTTTTCATTAGAGACTGAGCGATCCGTTATACGAGACGTGCCGGATTGTTACATGTGTAATTTTTTTAATCATCCTTACATTTGAGCACTATTCTCATGTTTCTCGGTTTTTTGTCTGCTCGTTTGACTGACTTGAAATCCTACTACATGTGGGCCAGGCCACATTGGTTGTTAAAAAACTGTAGGTTCGTCCAATGGTCGCATGCTATGTGGTTCAAAAGTAGATTGATTTCGTAGTACTTCACAATATTACACAATACAACAACAATGCAACATTTTTTGAAAGCATTGTTTCGAGTAAACAATTGATTAGGGATGCAATCGGAATAATTTTTTTTTTAAATGCCGAGTATCGAGTACCCGGCCAAATTTGAAACCCGAATATTTAGGCAGATGGTTGGTTGAGCTACTTCGAGAGTTACGTGTACTGTTTCCATTTCGGTTGTTGATTATGAACTTTACTATGGACTCAAGTCAAAATGTCAGTTTCTTCGTCTAATTTAACGCTTCGCGCCAAAAATTGGAATCGATTGTCTGATTTTACAGTGGATGTAACTGCAGTATATTTACAGTATTTGCAAATAAAACTGGAATATTGCAATTGTACTGAGTCGACATTGAAAACATATTATGACAATCTATTAGCAACATTTTGATTTAATATTCACATTCTATATGAAATTTTCCCTTTGTTGTTTTAGGTTAAATAGTCATTGGCACTGCGCTATTTTCTATCTCTCCGTACCTATTATTTAGGCAACATTATTCTATGTATCTACGGGGTGACTATAAAAACTCATATATTATGTAGTAGTGCGTACATATCTAGCAATTAATCATCACAAAGCGGAATGTTTGTCATTCTTACAAATATAAAGTGAAATATTACATGCCGCCACTTTCCCTCGAAAAACATTAAACGTGAACTCCCTACTTCGTGATTAAGACCGTAACATTAGATAAACATGAACGATAAAGCGAAAATATAAGAGCTACGTCAGTCATAAAACGAATGAAATATATTTCAGGGTTGATTTTTACACGCTTGTCGATGTAAATGCGAATGGGTGGCTTACATTTTTCGTGTGTTTCATCAAAATAATATTGCAATATTTGTTAGAAGAAAATGATGCTACCACACTACCGATATCTGCATAATAACAACAATCTATTTCTTAAATATACAATATATTGCGAAATTATTCTCGCTTAAACTATTTCTCGCTCAACATACTTTCAATTTAAACAAAGATACTCCGAAGCAGTGCAATTACAAAAGTATTGCATTTCAGAGTACAAAATAGTAAACGTTGACCAAAAGCAGCAAACTATTTTAAAAGTAACGGAAAGTGATGGAATTCGAACCTGGATATCCAGTATTCTGTGGTATCGTCACATTTGTTGGCTCTCACTGCTAAATCCTGCCCTGCTACGGAAAGTTATAAAAAAATATTCGAAAAAATAGTACGTCATCGTTTTTGACGGCAAACGGGCAGGTGGCGAGCTTCGTTTCTGATGGCGAAGCGTCAATTTACAGAACGTTTAGAAACATCCGTTTTGGAGAGCACAAGGCGTCCTCTCCCGTCGGGGTTAATTGGCTGGAATTTAGTGGAAAAACGGCCTGTGAGTGATACCGATCCGTCCAATTCGCTTAGAAGCGACATAAATTAGTCAGATGAAACTTGTATATTCGACTGATTGTGGAACAGATTTTTTAATGAATAAGTTACCACAATTACTTTAGAAGTTAATCAATAATTTAAAGAATAAACTGGTTCGTGACATTTATGGACTGAACCTCAAATTATTAAAAACAATAAACTACATCAGCTCATTTAAATTAACTGACCTCATTAATATGTGCTTAAAAAACAACATCTTTCCTGATTGTCTCAAGCTGGCTCTAGTTAAACCAATTTTCCAAAAAGATATTTCCAGGAAACTACAGACCAATATCACTATTATAAATTATCGCTAAAATATGGGAAAAAATGCATGGTCATTCAAATCATACATTACTTTGAGACAAATGGTATTTTTTCTGAAAAGCAGATGGTTTTAGAGCAAACAGAAAAACGGTACTGACGCAATCCTTGATCTGGTGTCAAGTGTGATGAGGCTTTTCTGGTCTGTTTTGTGAACCGTAAAGCGGTTTGCTTGCGTCAATCACGATATTGTTCTGAGAAAATTGACTTGCTATAACTGTTCCCAGATAGTATTGCATTAGTAGTGTCTCATCGGCAAAGATATATCAAACAGTAAAGATTGATGGTATGCGATCTGCAAAAGAGGAAGATATCGGTAGGAGTGCCACAAGGTTGTATCCTAGGCCGCATACTGTTCTCATCTATACACTATTTTACCGATCTCATAAATAATGGGTTATGCCCAAATTTAGACAGATCAATATCTGATCGAAATACAACAGCAAACAGACGCTGAATTGAGAAAGCCAAAATCTGATTGTATTCCAAGTTGTTGCTAGTGTTTTAGAAGAGAAAAATAAACATCTAACATGAAGCTTAATTTATAATTTTAGGTGTGACACTTGATCCTAAGCTCGAATGGAAAAGCCGCATTGATGTCCAATCCATAAAACGTTCCCAGAATATTTATGTCCTGCGCAACCTAATGCCAGAAGAGTCGCCAAATATACATAACTCCGTATTTATTACTTCGCACTATTCCAGTCGTACATAGCACAATTATTGTATGGGGCCACTCTGCTGAGGCAGCTAGATAGAGTGCTTGGCCTGCAGAGGAGGGCTGTTAGATTGATGGTAGAGGTGAAATACACAGATAATTGCAAACATGTGTTTATTGAATGGGAGCTTCTGACTGTGTCAAGTCTTTTTGTGTATGATGACAGAAGAAGATCTATACGAAACCTCCGAAGATGTTCACGAATACGACAGCTGAAATAAGAGAAATTTGATAGCTTAGCGACTGAGAAGGTATCAACAAGGTCCGAGATAGATCACTGCCTTTGAATGATTTTACGATTTATATAAGAAATTTTTTGAACCAAAATGTTTATTTAACAAATTTAATTTTCTAAATAATGATTTCAACGTGTTTCATGCTATATGAAGATACTCTTTTCTTCCCTGTTATGACGATTGTAAACATTTTTTGTATTAGCATGAATGAACGAAAAAAAAAGAAATAGTTTGTTTATATCTCTAATTGTATGAAACGTATCCCAAACAGAACCAAGTTTACATTAATTCGGTATGATGTATCTGATAGGATAAACTGAAATCGTGTGCATTAGGCATTCGAACTAGTGAAATGAGACAAAACGCGCGGGCACATTTACGGAAGTTTTATCCGCCGCATCGGATGACAATACCGCAGCGAAAAAAGCGAACATCGGTGGAAAATAATGAGAGAATGTCGTCGGCGGGCGCATCCAGGATGGCCCGTGGCCGGAGGGCGACAGATCCAGCGACATTCCGGTGGCATCAAAGGAGGCCGGTGCCGTGTCGTCGACTGTCTATTGTTTTCGGTGAGAGCCGCGAGCCGCGCCGCGGGCACCGCACCGGATGTCGCTCTAATTGGCCGGAAAGTCGATGCGTTTCCGGTTGCCCGGAGTTTTCCCGCCGCTTGCCTCGAAAATATTTGCGAATACCGAATAAAGTTTCTTTACCGCAACATGAGCCGCTGATGTTTGGGGGAATACGGGAATTATGATTATTAATTTTCCCTCTACCATTTGAATAGTATTGATAAATAAGTAGTGCTAAGTATACAGGGTGTTTTTCAGGCGGCAACCTGTTGCTTACGCAACTTTGCCCCCATTTAAGCGACTTCGTATCTCTTACAGTATCCGAAATCCCAATAGTGAGGGTCGAATTTGAAACATCCGGTATATCTCCTTATATAGTTATCCGTCTTGAATATATGAACAATCGGGATAATGTTAGAACACAGCTTTCAATGTTAACAGAAGAAAAACATTTGTACTTTACTCCGTTGCAGTGACCAGTCTAAACTCAATCGGCTGTTTGTTGCATTCTTTCATTCTAGTTTGCTAGTTTGATATCAGACAATCAGATCTTTTAAGGTATTTGTAAAATGAATTGGAAGCGTCATGCTCGTGAGGGAAAATCAAATACTTCGCGATAGATTATTTTACGCAAAAGCAGCCGCGCAGGCAGAAGACTAAATGGTACTGCACCGCGGCTGCTACGAGCAGCTTGAAGAAACTAATGTTGATAGTGTGAAAACATTCTATACATACCTCGATTCAGGAATCATTATCAACAAATCGGCGGTATATATTCGACCCATAATGGCACACTTCTCAAACTAGGTATGTAATATAGATACTACTTTCTGTCAAAACTTCCAACATGAAGTAATTGAGCAATTATAAGGGGCATTACCGCAAAGTAATATAATAGTCTCTGTCCGATGAGATAATAATTTTATTTCACCCATGGCGCGAGCGGCATTTCACTATTATTTAATGTTCTAATTATTAAATAAATGAAAAATTCATCGGGTAATGTAAGAGGTAGCAAATATGCACTATTAAATGGTATCTGTCACCTTAGGGTGTAAAGCCTACACTTATCTTTACAATCAGGAATAGTGATCAACAATTGAACAGAGTCATAGAATCTTTAACCGAAACAATAATGAAAACAAAATGTTGGAAACGCCCGAAGTACCTACTTGTATATGTTATAAGCAAAGTGGAGCGCCTTGCGCAAAGCGAGTCGGCTATCTGGCCGAAATCTGCACGTCGCGGTTGTTTAGCAATTCATGAGAGGTGCTCAATGACGAAGTGACAATACCAATACCACACCACCAACACCAATCCACCACACGTATCCACTTTTTTAATTTGAATACGCCTCGGTCTGGATATTGCCGGCAATTACAGACTACGGTTATTTTTATACGAAAAACAAAGGTTACGTTTTTTCCTTCTAAACAAATTCAAACATTTCGTATTTGTGAGTAATTAAACAAATGAGCTATGATATTGGAAAAATGTTACTATACTAAAAAGGGGATGTGTCTATCATCTTTTGTTGCGAATTACTCACAAATGACAAAGGTTTGATTTGTTTAGATGAAAAAACATAACCTAGGCTTTTTTTGCATAAAATAACATTAATCTTCCGGAATGGTTTGCGATTCATATCAGCAAGGTAAACTAGTGTATTTTGCTTATAAGATGTCCTTTGAGCTAACCCTGTAGATTGCTCAATAAACCGAAGTAATGGGCCGAAAAACATGTGTTTTGGGACAAACAATTAGAAATTCTCAAAACTACCTGACCAATCTACTCCAATTTTGTTGGGGTTTTTAGAAGTACGAATGCTACGAATTTGAAGAATTTCAAGCATCTGCGAGAAACCATCACGAATTACCAACAAGTGTCAAGACCCTGCAGTTTGCCAAGATTTTCGGCCATAACTAGTCGGATCTTTTTGGAGTGGTCGCATTTTGTAGGTCAAATAAATACCTAAAAAACTTATATGAGGTTTTTCGTTCCTGTCAACACTTTCGATTGAATCCAAAAAAACACGTTTTCTCAATCTCTGTTGTCTAATAAAAACTTTTACAATACAATAAAACCTTTACAAACCATTTCGCAAACCAGGGGTATTTTCGTCTAATATGATTAGACTATAAGTACACATGGTCAGACAGACATCGATCAATCTGTCATCGATTCCTGACTGGTCGCAGTTAGGTCGTTATGGTCACCCCTTCGACGAATGTGGCGCAACGCGGTCATTTGGCTAGTTGACTGGCATTCCATGACCAACTCGAAAGGCGAATAAATTATGCCTCAAGTTTGTGCCCTAGCTTTCGAAACGTTACGCGACCCATTTTCTAATTCCGGATTAAGCAGAACCGTGAATGAGTCAACTCGCCCGGACTGAATTTCAAAAACTTTACAGTTTGCAAACAACAAAACTGGAATTTAAGATAATTTATGATTAAACTTTATCGAAGACGTTTACATTTACTGTGAAGCTTGCGAGGCTTTATATGTGAATAATGAAATCTGAAAACGCAGAAGAGTAAAGGCTACGCTAATCAAATTACGGATGAAGTACGCTACGCCAAAACATCAGCGCAAGTGCGTCTAGTCATCAGCGAGAAATGATTGATGGCATGATGGGCATCGGGCAACACATCGGGGTGTGCGTAAAATTTTCAGAGGGTTATTAGAGAGGAACATGACAAACGGGATGTATGGCTGTTTGTTACTAACGAATCGAATGGTAGAGATTGGTGGGGGTGTTTCCGGTAACGGTTAGATGATATCCAGAACTTACTCTTTCGTTGAACAAAATTCACTCCAGCGACTCGTACAAGTAACAGTCACTAAGGGAAATGACGGTCTATCTTTGTCAATGATTCAATTGTGCCCAACGATTATTCTCTTTAACATGGCACCTATAATCTTTACCAAAATTGTATAAAATAATTTCATTTGGCCATTCGCTTGCTATGTTCCACCGATTTTTACTTGTTTTTTCGTAGTTCCGCCGCTCAATCACCAATTTTCGACCCTTAGAATTTGTTTTTCAAAATAGACAAAATTTGAGCGATTTATACTTTATCGTTTTTTTTGGTTTTATCTCTGTCGCCTTCGACCGATTTTCAAAACCGCGACCGGTGCTTCTCAATGTATAGGTGATTATAGGATGACCGGACAGATCAACATACCGATCGAAATAAGTACATACTTTTACGTGATGTTCATGTAATATAACATCCAAATACAATAGTTCCCTCGCTCACTGGCGTAGGAGTAAAAATGTTTCCGTTGAACACAGCACAGCGCCCGTGGTGCCAGTCGCAATATGAGAGTATTTAAGTAGAAACTTGGCATGTGTCATTAATATAGAAGAATCCTAGCAAGGCATCGCATATCGCCATGGACAGTGCGTCATCGATTATATGACCAACACATATCTCACAGCCATTCATTATTCACTTGTTGTATTGACAGTTCTTGTAGGTAATATGCATTATTCGTTAAGAGGTATCAATTAATCGTGTACGTCATGCAGATTGATTAGTTGTTCTCTTAATTCTATACTGGTCAATAGTTGATCGTGTGCATAGTTGTAGCGTCTGAATATTTAAATCGGTAAAATATTCAGACTTGCACTAGTGCTCTACATTGTTGTACCGGAAATCGTACTCGGACGAATACTTGGAAATCCATGTCAAATATTGTATAATTCAAAGGATCTCCATATTAAATAAAAGAGCAAATGCATTGTATAAAATAATACAATTGACAATCTGAAAAAAATACCAAACAGGTGATAGTGATACCGATTCCTAGATAAATTTATATAAAATGTGTACGACAGTTCACTAACCATAACCAGATGAAAGTAATTCGAGCTAAATATAAGCGTCAGACGCTAATGAGGCACCATCCATATTCCTTATCTACTCCGGATAACTGTAACTACCCAGTGAAGACGTTTATTAACACCTAATCCTTCACCAAGAGTGTCATTGTGTAATCATTAAAGAAACACGTGCGCACGAAGAATCCTCTGATTTTCAGTGCACCTCAACGTGTGAATCAATCACAGCATGTCGAAATGTTATCTGTTCTTTACAGAAAAGAAGATTTAAAACGGAACTAGTGAATTTACTTTAGGATGTAGTTTTGACACTTAGGTACGATGAATCTTCTACCTCTGCGTATAAAGCAAATCTATCATATTTCTGCTTCCATGATAGACGTAAGGGAAAATATCAGTGATTTAATATTAACAGGTGTACGGTGTCACAGAGATCAGCAGCCTCTTAATAAAATAGGTCTTTGACTGACACCAAACATGCCGCAGTTTCCACGCCTTTTTTACAAATAAGAGGAAATGGTGGTGTAATTCCTGTTCCCTTTTTTTAAAATTACTTAATAAATTACTATAAATGAAATCTAAGGATCAGTCAATGCAAAACAGCTGTCAAGAGGCGTGCAAATTTAGCCCTAGCTCAATAAAGCGGAGAGTAGGGGATAAAAGTTATAAATGGGTATAAAATTAGCGGACAGACCGACCGACAGACGAAAAAGGGGTGGCATGATTTTCGTGATGCACATATCATATAACATCCAAGAAACATAATAACACAATTTCAAAAAATTTTCGCGATTACAATACTTCCTCGCCAGTCTTGGCATAAAAAGTAAAACATCTTAGGATAACAAACATTAACTTTATGCGAACAAGTAATAAATGAGAGAATAGGCTTTCCCTGTATTTTCTAATTTAAGCGCGATATCGAATTAAAGTTTTGTTTGCGGAAATTGAACAGTTCATGTGCGCAAATTGCGGCCTTTCTAGTTAATAGCGGCTTGCGATTTAATCTGAACACCACTACCTAATTTGCAGTCATAAAATCCGCGTAATCAACGGCGTGCCGCTTCTACAAGAACATTGCCTCTTTCTAATGTTGGACCAGCGAAAGATTGCAAGCCGAAAGAATGCGGACAAAAAATTGCGAAGTTGTCAGATGTTCTACATAAAATGCGGTCCATACATATTAACATATTTAAGATATAGAATTGTTCCGCTGAATTTGGCAATGTAGCTGGAAAACCCAGGCCGCAGGTAAACATCCGGTCGCTGATTGGTCCAAAACTCTTATCTTATCTGAAACTAGAATAACGTGCCGATGGCACGGTCATTTATAAACCTACTCCCATAGGCGTAGGCAGTTGGCAAATACTTTGAAAATATAATTTACTGTTTAGTGGTGATAATGGAATTCAAGCATGGGAAAGTTATTCACAGCCAGGCAAGGGAAATAATAGCAAACGTGATACGTGCTTGCGATGCAGAAGCGGCTAACAATACTTTCGTTTATCCACTGGTAGCTAGAAATGCAAGGGCGGCATATTATACGGGTGTTAGTGAACGAACTATAAGTAAAATTAGAAAAGAAGATAAAGACAGGCAAAATGCAACCTCCACACAGCCTTTAGCTTCTCCCGGAAAAAAGAGATCACGCCCTTCTGTGATCCAAAAAATTGATGGAGTCGATTTTCCATTATTCGGAGAATGATAGAAAAATTTTACTGTGATTTTAAAGTGGTACCTACTTGTAGTAAACTTCTAATCAAACTGAAGGAAGAAATGGAATTTCCATTTGGTAAAGAATCGTTGAGGCTGCTTTTAAAAGCAAAGGATTTTACTGGCGTAAATGCCACAACAAAAGGAAATTACTAATGGAAAGACCCAGTATTTTACATTGGCGATACAAGTATCTTAGGTCTATTAAAAAGTTCCGGGAAGAAGGAAGGCATATTATTTATTTGGACGAAACTTGGGTTGATAATGACCTCACTTTCAAGAAATGCTGGCAAAGCGAAGAAATTATGGGTGTCCTGAGCAATATAAGTTCTACAGGTAATAAAGTTTCTTTCACCTCGATTTTGCTTATTATACATTTTTCTCAATTTTGGAATATTCTTAATAAGTGCTCATTTAATTTGTCTAATTGAATACATAATCCCTTGCAAGTATTTTTTTCTCAAAAATATGTTTTTTATACATAGTGATTCAAAAAGGTGTTGGCAAACTTAAAATAACACTAAAATGAGGCTATTTATTCATTTCCAGGACGACTTATAATTGTTCATGCGGGTTCGCAAGATGGTTTTGTTCCTGGAGCCTGTCTCATTTTCAAGGCTGGCTGTGCCACTGGTGATTATCACGGTCAAATGAACCAAGAAAATTTCACGAAGTGGCTTACTGAAAAACTATTTCCTAACATTCCTCCTAATAGTATTATAATAATGGATAATGCACCTTACCATTCAGCTTTGGAAGACAAGCCTCCAACTAGATCTTCTCTAAAAAGAGACATCATCACGTGGTTGAGCAAAAAAGGTATAGAGCATGATCCTAATGCTAAAAAAATGGAGCTTTATGAAATAGCTTGTCTACATAGGCCACCATCTGATGAGAAAAATTATAAGATAGATAATTTAATAAGAAGTTTCGGACACACCCCACTTCGAACGCCACCCTATATGTGTCAGTTTAATCCCATAGAGATGATTTGGGCACAAGTAAAATTTTTCATTAGAAGCCATAATACAAGCGGCGAATTTACTATAAAAAAACTAGATGAAATTTCTAATAAGGCCATCGCTTCAGTAAGTGCCAGTGACTGGCAAAAGGTTATTGGACATGTTATAAAAATTGAAGATGAATATTGGGAAAAAGACAGTCTCATTCAAGAAATACAGGAAGAAATAATAATCAACATAGGAGGTGAAAGTGATAGCAATGACAGTTCCTCAGACAGTGATCATGACTCTAATCAGGATTGAAACTATACTAGATTGGCTACCTTTTAGAATTTTTTATATTCATTTATTATACTATTGGTTTGTGGCTTTTAGTATCTCAGTAGAAAGTCTAATTCTATGTGTTGTTTATGGGTTATTTCATCAAGAAATTACTTTTTGTTTTCCTATATTTTTCTATTCAGTCAGATATTTTTGACTTGTTGTATTCTATTTTAGAAGAATGCATAATTTGTTTTGCTGTTCAATCATAATGCGTACATAGGAATATTACTTGTTGCCTAAAAATATATTTATTTTGTTCTCAATATTCAGTGTTTGTGTATATTTATTTCTTATAATGTATGTTTGGTATCACGTCATTATGAATCGCAAAAAAATATTAATACTACCAGTTGTAATAAAATATAAATTCAATTAATAATTCAAGTCTCTCCGATCTCCGCCTATGACTCCATATAAAATCGTCTAATGGTAAGGTTTTTTCATCGCATTTCCCCCTTTCGTCCCTAGCAATCTTTGGCTGGTCGATCAATATATTATGTTCTGCTCACGTTTTCCATTTTCAACATTACTCATATAGCAGAACTCTCTAAGGTTTGCCGCAAAATTTGCGAATTTCATTCCGAGAAGAGACAGTTGACTTCCTAATGATTCACCTTACACAAATAAAATATGCCTATAAATTAAAGCCCAAATCTAACGGGTTAATCGTTTTTTAATAAAGTGTACCACAAGATGTAATGATTGTGGGATATTAGGATTCGTTTCGTCTGACGATTAAAGCAAAAACAATTCAACTTTTTAGATATAAAATTCTGAATTTTGCCAAGAAAAATGGAATGCTTAAGTGCGCAAAGTTCGCCACAAGTGTCGTGTTGTACTACAGTCATGTCATTAATGCAAACAAGGATCTTTCTTAGTAGAAACATAAAGCTGGTTTTGTAGCAGATACATTTTTCTCAGCTTCCTGTATTAGGCAATAAATATCAGCGGGTAAATGGCGTTTTGTGGTATCTCGCAGGGTAATGGGTGTTCGTCTTGGTGTGAAGAGGAAACAAAGTCCGGTTAGCACATGCCCAAAAGGGACTAACGCAGCCATAAATCAGATCGGGTCCTAATTGGGAGCCGTCGCGTCGCTAGATTTAAATCTAGAGGATGTTCGTGCAAATAGGCCGTTTTGGCGCCAGATATCGGATATGATGTGTCAAACGTAAAAACTTGGTGACTGTATGTATTTCGCGAATGTGTAGAGATTTTGGGGTCTTGGACATATTTTGTTTTGTTTGTTCTTACCCATCCGCATATCATGAATAGCGCAGCATAATAGCAAAATGCACGAGAGAGAATCGCGTGACGCGTAACATATTATGTATGTTAGAAAGAGTGCGACGGTGGTAACGCGGTCCGTGGCCTCGTCACTCGAGTTGCTAGGCAACGAGGTGCTTCTATCTCCTTATAACGCTTCTCTCTCGTACAGGTTACGACGTCAGTGGTATATGGATTTCTCTGTACAACAAAAGCAACGGCTTTTGTCGTCGTTCGTAAATTGACGACCGGACTGCTGTTGCGCGCTATCCGACGCGGCACAACCCACAATAACGGACGCGAAATCGCCGTCGTCGTTTATTACCGGATCATTGATTGCCAATAATGGTTCAATTTGCGTTGATTAGAAGGGGCAGAGCGGCGGAAGCTGCGGCCGCTGTTCAAGTGCGATGCGATCGCATGCCATCACCGGTGATGCTGTGTTGTATCGTCGCTTCTGCTACAATTCCATCTCTCAATAGTAAGGGTAAAACCTGAACTGATGGACAGTTGCTTTGCAACACGGAAAATTTTACCCAAATTCAAATCTCGTTATTTTCGGAACGGAAAGACATATCGAGTTGCGGTATTTGGAAGGTTCTTGACCAACTCTTTGAGAAGACGCACAGATATATTTCATTTCCCTATTCACTTATACAGCAGGGTGAGCAAAGGAAGTCATGTTTTAGTAAAGTATGCTATGTCAGATTCTTAATTTTTGATGTCGGTAATTTTTCTATGGATCTTTTTAATTTTTGGGTTATCCTTAAAGAAGCAGTTTCTTAAATTTTTCGAAAGTTGGCTATAACTCAAATTATCGAATTTTAAAAAAGTGTTTCATTTATCCCAAAAAAGGGACTTTTTTTTAGATTACTCTTGAAAACGGGTATTTTTTCTCATACTGTTGCATAAAGTAGAATTTCTTATGCCCGAGAAAGGATTGAAACACTCATTGAACGTTATTGCCTCCAGTGGCGTGCAGTAAAAATTTGCTACTTTGACGTTATGTAATTTGAACAGAATTTATACATTTTGCTATGCAATTAAACAGCTTAATGAAGAAATCTAAGTTACTATTCTTAATATAGGGGTGTAGTGTAGTCCAGTGGCGTAACACAAACACCATTTTTTGTTTTGGTAAGAAGTGCTAATAACTCAAATAGCTTCATAACGATTGAAGATACGTATCAACTTTATTATACAAAAGTTACCAAAAACTTGACGAATAATCTAAAAATTAAAAAAGGGGGTTTCCATTCAAAAAGATAAAGTGTAACGCAATATCTTATTTTTGGATCACCCTTTATTGTACGGCTATAGATGAAAAGATGTCCCCCTAGTAATCAAAATAGACGTGTCCGATCTTTTCGTTGGGCCACACTGGATATCGTTATTTATCTTAAAATTGTTTACTATGTGAATTAAAAAAAAATAGTAAATCAAGTGGTGGAATGTCTTATAAAACATCCTACGTTAACTCCATCCCTCAGCTGAAAGGATGCTAGAGCGTTCTTGACGTTGCGTTTTCTGTTTTGCCGCTGAAATCGTCGGTACGTGCAAATTCATTTACCGCGCTATTACCACCGAGACTGTATCGAAGGCGCATTAACTTTATGGCCCGCAATCTCGGGTTTCTTTGTTCTTTTCGGCTAATGATACGCTTCCGTATGCAATTTATCAGGGAATTACCGACGTTGCCGACGGTTAATATAGACTTCTATACGGTAATATTACACATCGCACAGCTCGCCGACGAGATCAATCACCTTCCTTAGAGACTCTTTCATTAATAGTTTTCAAAAGTAGTTGACTTTTCACAAAACGTATCGCCACAAAGCATTTAAGATCAAGTAATTTTTATGTGGTTGCATACTTGTTGTTCTTTTATTAACAAGCTGCTGATTTCAGTGATTCTATGCACCGGTTAGACATAATAAGTCACATATATTTTCCCTACATCGTTCGTACTTAGTTTATATCGTTTGATATGCAAAGGTCGAAGATTTGTCGTACCTAGTTAATATGATTTGATCTTTTGAGAAGACTTGACCCATCCCTTTTCTTTGAAACCTCCAACGTAGAGTCAATCTCCTTGACGCCATTTTTTGAGCAATATGCTGCTATCCGGTTTTTGCCAATAATGCGTGGGAAATAAAACAGAGAGCAATACTTTGCTGCTCGGCGCTTCTCGCCTATTTCTCTAAACGCCTAATTAACGACATGTGTTTTGTATTTCGTTACAAGTCATCTATTTTTCATTAGAGACTGAGCGATCCGTTATACGAGACGTGCCGGATTGTTACATGTGTAATTTTTTTAATCATCCTTACATTTGAGCACTATTCTCATGTTTCTCGGTTTTTTGTCTGCTCGTTTGACTGAACTTGAAATCCTACTACATGTGGGCCAGGCCACATTGGTTGTTAAAAAACTGTAGGTTCGTCCAATGGTCGCATGCTATGTGGTTCAAAAGTAGATTGATTTCGTAGTACTTCACAATATTACACAATACAACAACAATGCAACATTTTTTGAAAGCATTGTTTCGAGTAAACAATTGATTAGGGATGCAATCGGAATAATTTTTTTTTTAAATGCCGAGTATCGAGTACCCGGCCAAATTTGAAACCCGAATATTTAGGCAGATGGTTGGTTGAGCTACTTCGAGAGTTACGTGTACTGTTTCCATTTCGGTTGTTGATTATGAACTTTACTATGACTCAAGTCAAAATGTCAGTTTCTTCGTCTAATTTAACGCTTCGCGCCAAAAATTGGAATCGATTGTCTGATTTTACAGTGGATGTAACTGCAGTATATTTACAGTATTTGCAAATAAAACTGGAATATTGCAATTGTACTGAGTCGACATTGAAAACATATTATGACAATCTATTAGCAACATTTTGAATTTAATATTCAACATTTCTATATGAAATTTTTCCCTTTGTTGTTTTAGGTTAAATAGTCATTGGCACTGCGCTATTTTCTATCTCTCCGTACCTATTATTTAGGCAACATTATTCTATGTATCTACGGGGTGACTATAAAAACTCATATATTATGTAGTAGTGCGTACATATCTAGCAATTAATCATCACAAAGCGGAATGTTTGTCATTCTTACAAATATAAAGTGAAATATTACATGCCGCCACTTTCCCTCGAAAAACATTAAACGTGAACTCCCTACTTCGTGATTAAGACCGTAACATTAGATAAACATGAACGATAAAGCGAAAATATAAGAGCTACGTCAGTCATAAAAACGAATGAAATATATTTCAGGGTTGATTTTACACGCTTGTCGATGTAAATGCGAATGGGTGGCTTACATTTTTCGTGTTTCATCAAAATAATATTGCAATATTTGTTAGAAAAATGATGCTACCACACTACCGATATCTGCTATAATAACAACAATCTATTTCTTAAATTATACAATATATTGCGAAATTATTCTCGCTTAAACTATTTCTCGCTCAACATACTTTCAATTTAAACAAAAGATACTCCGAAGCAGTGCAATTACAAAAGTATTGCATTTCAGAGTACAAAATAGTAAACGTTGACCAAAAGCAGCAAACTATTTTAAAAGTAACGGAAAGTGATGGAATTCGAACCTGGATATCCAGTATTCTGTGGTATCGTCACATTTGTTGGCTCTCACTGCTAAATCCTGCCCTGCTACGGAAAGTTATAAAAAAATATTCGAAAAAATAGTACGTCATCGTTTTGACGGCAAACGGGCAGGTGGCCGAGCTTCGTTTCTGATGGCGAAGCGTCAATTTACAGAACGTTTAGAAACATCCGTTTTGGAGAGCACAAGGCGTCTCTCCCGTCGGGGTTAATTGGCTGGAATTTAGTGGAAAAACGGCCTGTGAGTGATACCGATCCGTCCAATTCGCTTAGAAGCGACATAAATTAGTCAGATGAAAACTTGTATATTCGACTGATTGTGGAACAGATTTTTTTAATGAATAAGTTACCACAATTACTTTAGAAGTTAATCAATAATTTAAAGAATAAACTGGTTCGTGACATTTATGGACTGAACCTCAAATTATTAAAAACAATAAACTACATCAGCTCATTTAAATTAACTGACCTCATTAATATGTGCTTAAAAAACAACATCTTTCCTGATTGTCTCAAGCTGGCTCTAGTTAAACCAATTTTCCAAAAAGATATTTCCAGGAAACTACAGACCAATATCACTATTATAAATTATCGCTAAAATATGGGAAAAATGCATGGTCATTCAAATCATACATTACTTTGAGACAAATGGTATTTTTTCTGAAAAGCAGTATGGTTTTAGAGCAAACAGAAAAACGGTACTGACGCAATCCTTGATCTGGTGTCAAGTGTGATGGAGGCTTTTCTGGTCTGTTTTGTGAACCGTAAAGCGGTTGCTTGCGTCAATCACGATATTGTTCTGAGAAAATTGACTTGCTATAACTGTTTCCCAGATAGTATTGCATTAGTAGTGTCTCATCTGCAAAAGATATATCAAACAGTAAAGATTGATGGTATGAGATCTGCAAAGAGGAAGATATCGGTAGGAGTGCCACAAGGTTGTATCCTAGGCCGCATACTGTTTCTCATCTATACACTATTTTACCGATCTCATAAATAATGGGTTAATGCCCAAATTTAGACAGATCAATATCTGATCGAAATACAACAGCAAACAGACGCTGAATTGAGAAAAGCCAAAATCTGATTGTATTCCAAGTTGTTGCTAGTGTTTTAGAAGAGAAAAATAAACATCTAACATGAAGCTTAATTTATAATTTTAGGTGTGACACTTGATCCTAAGCTCGAATGGAAAAGCCGCATTGATGTCCAATCCATAAAACGTTCCCAGAATATTTATGTCCTGCGCAACCTAATGCCAGAAGAGTCGCCAAATATACATAACTCCGTATTTATTACTTCGCACTATTCCAGTCGTACATAGCACAATTATTGTATGGGGCCACTCTGCTGAGGCAGCTAGATAGAGTGCTTGGCCTGCAGAGGAGGGCTGTTAGATTGATGGTAGAGGTGAAATACACAGATAATTGCAAACATGTGTTTATTGAATGGGAGCTTCTGACTGTGTCAAGTCTTTTTGTGTATGATGACAGAAGAAGATCTATACGAAACCTCCGAAGATGTTCACGAATACGACAGCTGAAATAAGAGAAATTTGATAGCTTAGCGACTGAGAAGGTATCAACAAGGTCCGAGATAGATCACTGCCTTTGAATGATTTTACGATTTATATAAGAAATTTTTTGAACCAAAATGTTTATTTAACAAAATTTAATTTTCTAAATAATGATTTCAACGTGTTTCATGCTATATGAAGATACTCTTTTCTTCCCTGTTATGACGATTGTAAACATTTTTTGTATTAGCATGAATGAACGAAAAAAAAAGAAATAGTTTGTTTATATCTCTAATTGTATGAAACGTATCCCAAACAGAACCAAGTTTACATTAATTCGGTATGATGTATCTGATAGGATAAACTGAAATCGTGTGCATTAGGCATTCGAACTAGTGAAATGAGACAAAACGCGCGGGGCACATTTACGGAAGTTTTATCCGCCGCATCGGATGACAATACCGCAGCGAAAAAAGCGAACATCGGTGGAAAATAATGAGAGAATGTCGTCGGCGGGCGCATCCAGGATGGCTGCCGTGGCCGGAGGGCGACAGATCCAGCGACATTCCGGTGGCATCAAAGGAGGCCGGTGCCGTGTCGTCGACTGTCTATTGTTTTCGGTGAGAGCCGCGAGCCGCGCCGCGGGCACCGCACCGGATGTCGCTCTAATTGGCCGGAAAGTCGATGCGTTTCCGGTTGCCCGGAGTTTTCCCGCCGCTTGCCTCGAAAATATTTGCGAATACCGAATAAAGTTTCTTTACCGCAACATGAGCCGCTGATGTTTGGGGGAATACGGGAATTATGATTATTAATTTTCCCTCTACCATTTGAATAGTATTGATAAATAAGTAGTGCTAAGTATACAGGGTGTTTTTCAGGCGGCAACCTGTTGCTTACGCAACTTTGCCCCCATTTAAGCGACTTCGTATCTCTTACAGTATCCGAAATCCCAATAGTGAGGGTCGAATTTGAAACATCCGGTATATCTCCTTATATAGTTATCCGTCTTGAATATATGAACAATCGGGATAATGTTAGAACACAGCTTTCAATGTTAACAGAAGAAAAACATTTGTACTTTACTCCGTTGCAGTGACCAGTCTAAACTCAATCGGCTGTTTGTTGCATTCTTTCATTCTAGTTTGCTAGTTTGATATCAGACAATCAGATCTTTTAAGGTATTTGTAAAATGAATTGGAAGCGTCATGCTCGTGAGGGAAAATCAAATACTTCGCGATAGATTATTTTACGCAAAAGCAGCCGCGCAGGCAGAAGACTAAATGGTACTGCACCGCGGCTGCTACGAGCAGCTTGAAGAAACTAATGTTGATAGTGTGAAAACATTCTATACATACCTCGATTCAGGAATCATTATCAACAAATCGGCGGTATATATTCGACCCATAATGGCACACTTCTCAAACTAGGTATGTAATATAGATACTACTTTCTGTCAAAACTTCCAACATGAAGTAATTGAGCAATTATATAAGGGGCATTACCGCAAAGTAATATAATAGTCTCTGTCCGATGAGATAATAATTTTATTTCACCCATGGCGCGAGCGGCATTTCACTATTATTTAATGTTCTAATTATTAAATAAATGAAAAATTCATCGGGTAATGTAAGAGGTAGCAAATATGCACTATTAAATGGTATCTGTCACCTTAGGGTGTAAAGCCTACACTTATCTTTACAATCAGGAATAGTGATCAACAATTGAACAGAGTCATAGAATCTTTAACCGAAACAATAATGAAAACAAAATGTTGAAACGCCCGAAGTACCTACTTGTATATGTTATAAGCAAAGTGGAGCGCCTTGCGCAAAGCGAGTCGGCTATCTGGCCGAAATCTGCACGTCGCGGTTGTTTAGCAATTCATGAGAGGTGCTCACATGACGAATTGACAATACCACCACCACCACCAGCACAATCCACCACACGTATCCACTTTTTAATTTGAATACGCCTCGGTCTGGATATTGCCGGCAATTACAGGCACGTAAGCCCTGTTTCATAACCAAGGGAAATGAATTATTTATGCCAGAATATGCCCGCTAAACGATCTTGTTAGTGTATAAAGAGTGAAGCGAAGCCTGAATATGAATAACTAGTTATTGTTCTGTTGCTGCTGCTGCTTATCCTTATTCGTATTGCGTCCAATCGTCTAATCAGTTGACGGATTTTTGCCGTGTGATTTAGGACGCTCTTTTAATTCCGACCAACAGCGACATTTTCATAATTTGAAAATAGCAATATATGTCGTTATAGTTTGAATCCATCAGCTATACAATCTAAAATGTGCGCTCCTGCTGGCCAGCGGGCCATAAATGCCCGGAGCAGGTAACGATAAACGAATAGAAACGATGATCGTGCGAATGAGATGCTGTCTGAGGATTTAAATAGTATATGAGTTTGGCTTAACAAACATGACCGATGTATTAACTCTAGAAAGTCGGCTATCATTACTATTAAATCTAAATGCAGCAAAGTCAATAGTGACTCAATAAAGCTGTGTATTGGAAGTGTTGAACATTGCTACAAGGCATCGCTTCGCAGCATGGGAATCACATTTGATGAAACATGTTCCTCCATGTCATCAAAACTGTTTAGGTGGCTATGTTGAAATCTGTGTATTGCGCAAGCAGACAAAGGTTAAGTTGTGTGACTCCCTTATCGTCAGTAAAATTGGATACGGGGATCTTGTATATGGTCCATGTTTAACGCAGAGCGGCGCGTAGGTATATACTCCAAAAAGCTGCATAAGATTCAGTTCAGGTATTCAAACACGGGAGAGGAGATCTCGTCATATTAAGAACATCAATGGTTTACTGTGAGACAAAGATAATAGATACTGCATCTATTATCATGGATACACAGTATTTTGATACATAAAATGCTAATTTATTCAAAAACAAGCTATACACGAAATGTGATCACCACTCAGTAAATCTGCGTTTTGTAGGATATACTCTTTCTTTTCTATACATGTCTAGTTGTTCTTAATTTCCAGTCATTATGCCAGATTATTGTTTTACTGTTATTTCTAAGCATACTTTTTGATCTTGTTAAGTAAATACTCTGTTGATGCACGTTTCTTTTTTGCTAATATTCCACAAATATATTTTTTTGCATTTGCATGTACTTGTTTTTTGTAGCCCTAGAAGGTTCTGTATAATAGCTTTTGCTGATGCAACCCGCCAGGTTAAATAAAGGCCATGTATTATTATTTTTTTATTGTAATGTTTGTCTCACCTTTTCGGTGAGACGCTCAAAGTTCATAGTGAGTGAAGCAAAGCGGATGAGAGCGAACCGAAGTCAAACGAAGCGAGGGAGTGAGACGTCGACCAATTTGTCTACGGCTTCCTCCAAATCGTAAACAAGCTAAAAGCGCTCTTTAAAGCCATCTAGATTTAGAAAGCCATTAATATCCCCATCAGCAAGGCTCGTATTTTCTGGCCGACGTAACAATATTTTGAATGCTCCCGCACACCAGCAAAATTCATTGAGGAATACACGTTGTAGATCTTTCAGCTAGGACCAAAGACGTTCGATTGTGTATCTAGAAACCACACCATACCAAAACAGCTCTCGATAACTACTTTTTCACATGCTTAATAAATCCAACACTCTTTCCCTGGACCAAATTGACATATTAGGTTTAATGTGAATTCACTTTTATGTCCCTTCTCTTACATTAATGAACTCTTTTTAATGTATTTGTTTTGCACCTACAGACCGTACGGTTCGCCGACTGAGGTAATGAGTGTGAGAGGAAAAAACTTTTATCAAAGCAATTTTTTTATAGCTTCCATAGGTATTTTATGATGAATAACCATTACATTGAGCTGTACACCTAGATTTTCCAATTTAGCAATTATAATATCAGAAGATTTTCCAACATCTAGAAATCAAAATTACTTCGGTGGGCACTTATTTATCCCGAATAGCATTAACTGCTGGCGATGTGCCACAACGGCTTTAAGGAGCAACTAATTTATCGAGCGTACAGAAAAATCCCGTTTAAGCGGTGGCTGCATGCCCATTCCTTTTCTCGGCGAACCGCGATTTTTTTCTCGATCCGTCAGAGATGTTTGTTGATAGTTCATTTCTTCCGTTGTTCGGCGTGGACCCACCTATCAGCCATAAATCTCTCAGGATGATTTCTCAGTTTATTAAATCTTGAGCAGTAGTAGTAGTATATAATTGTTGGGTTGCGGCCGCACATGGGCCCGTAAATTATCGATGCCGCACACAGGCGTAGTATATACAACGCAACCGCTGTTACACTATCGTCATTGATGAATAATAACAAATGTCTTTATCAATACACATAAGTGAGGCGAAGTTTAGCCAAAAGGCTACTCTTACACTTGATCCGGCTCTGTGAGAAAAACTAACAGAGATCAACTCCGTACACAAACAAAAAAATAAGAAGAAGGAGAAAAGTAAATTGACAAAGTGAAAATATAAAGTGTTTCCAATACTTACATACGAAAGTACAAGCCAATAAAGCAAAGTACAGTGGAATCCACTTATAATGAACTCGCTTATAATGGAAACCCGTAAATAATGGACACAATTTAAGGTCATATAAATAATTGCATGTAAAATCCCTCGCTTATAGAGGACTATTTTAATCCATTATATGCGAGTTATTTTGGTAGTTCCCCGAAGCAGATTTAGCTGATGCAATCGTTTACGAAGGTTTGGCTACGCAGTTTGCATTAGAACTTGACCATTAGTGTTATACTGTATTTATTACAGTTATAAACATGTCGAAAAGTGCGAAACGTGCATTCCCTTTACACGAAAAGTTCACAATAATTAGTAAGCTTGATTCAGCAGGGTTCATCTCAAGCAAATATATTTGCTCGTATGGCTATAAAAAAATCCACTGTGTCAAATATTTGGAAAAACCGTGACAAAATTAAAAATGACTGGAAATCAAATAGTCAAAAGAAAAAAATGCGGCTATCGCTACATCCTCAAGTCGATGATATGCTGATTAAATTGTTTCAACAAAAGCGTGCTAATAATTTTTCAATAAGTGGACCTATGCTACAAATAAAGGCTGAAGAATTTAGGAAACTGATTGGAGATCAAATGTAGTTCCGGTTGGCTAGACAGGTTTAAGAAAAGACATAACATTATTTTTGGAAAAACGTGTAGTGAGTCAGCTGCAGCTGACAAGAACGTTACCAATGACTGGATTTCTCAAGTTTGGCCCATAATATCCAGTGATTATTCAGATGATAACATATTCAATGCAGATGAAACCGGGATAGCTGATAGAATGGTACCAGATAAAACTCATAAATTAAAAGGTGAAACTTGCAATGGAGGGAAACTATCAAAAGAGCGAATAACTGTTATGATTTGTGCTAATGCTTCTGGTACTGAAAAAACGGAAACTATTGATAATAGGTAAGCGAATGAAAAAAAATTTATATCGTGAATTTTTTGATATTCAATTTTTTTATTTTAGGGAAGTTTAAGAATCCCAGGTGTTTCATAAATGTTAAAACAATTCCCGTCGATTATGTTCGAAATAGTAAAGCTTGGATGACTTATAAATTTTTTAAGAATATTTAAAAAAGTGGGACGCTGAACTTGTTAAGAAAACATTTTGCTCTTGGTCGATAACTTCCCCACTCATCCAAATATTTCACCTAACATCAACCTTCAATTTTTTCCACCCAATGTGCCATCAGTTCTGCAACCAATGGACCGGGGTGTCATTAGGAGTCTTAAACAAATGTATCGGAAACATATGTTGATGAAAATTATGGAGCATCAAAAAGCTGTCAACATTACCAAGGCTGTCACCATTTTAGATGCTATAACTTTGATTACTATTGCATGGGATTTGGTTACTCCAGAAACGATTCGTAATTGTTTTCGTCATGCTGGTTTAGTGAAAAACATAACTGAAATAGTCAACGATTTTAATCCAGAAGATAAAATTCTTTTTTCAATATATTTTATGAACACTGACATTTTAGAAGCATTTAATACTTTATCAAATATATAGTAACATACATTTTTATAGTTAATACTATTATTATATATATTTAATTACGACTTTTTTAAATTTCCAAATATTGGTCGAGTAGATTGGACAATGGCTGGATTCCGCCACTCGTATCATACTTTTTAATGTTATGTTGTGATGTCAATGATGCAATAAAGACATATATTATTATTATTATTAAATATTTATAGCTAACGTCAAAAAATAAAAGAGATCACATACGTAAGTGTTAAGTCCCCGATTATATTCGTTCAAGTACGCCACTGATCACGTAAATCATTCGCAGGACTAGCTGGTATTTATTAGGTTTCTCCAAGCTGTGCTGGGTTTTAGGTACTAATGAACTTCCACTTAAACAGTAGGAGATATAGAACTACGGGATGTATATTTTGTAAAAAATATGTCAAGGTGTTCCCTGTATAATTAAGTTTGGTTGGGAACACTCTGTAATATATGCCCCCAGAAATAGTACCTGACAATAATTCACAAAAGCGCCAATTGATAATAATGTACCTTAGTGGGGTATAAAATTGAATCGTATTTCTGAATAATTTGCAAAAATGATCATAAAATCAACGTAACTACTAATGACATTGTAAGCGGACCAAATAGACAAAACGCATACAGTAACAGATGTATGTTTAACATTCTAATGCGTTTTGTGAGAGAGGAACCAAGAAGCGAATTGTGCGGCGTTGCAGCGGAAGTCAGTGTCAGACAAAGCAGGCTTTCCTTTCAATCAGCGCGCTTCTGCTTAAGCTGCGTCGGTAGGTTGATCGGTGCAAAGACAAATTGTCTGGTGCGTCTATTCTGAACTGGAATGCACCTCTAAGTCGACTCATTTGTCCTGCACCGTCAACTCTATCTATTTATGATTCTAATTCAGTTGCAACGTCGCCACTCTGCTTCTCGATGGCTTCATCAACGTTTGCAGAGTAGTCAGGAAAATCGATACCATGTTATCCCTCATAATCGTTAATTTTATTGATTCTTTTGAATGCGCCTTATCTATCAATATAAATGCCAAGTTAGGTAAGCAGTTCGCCATTTTTTTTAAATAACTCCTGCACCACTCTTTACTCTTACAGTGGTATACTTGTAGTTGACCTCTGTGACAGTAAGATTCCACACTGCTCATTGTTATCTCTCATGATAAAAACGTACAAGTGAGGCTGGCGTTATAATACATGACATACACTAAACATGATTCCTTCGTCCGTTCGACCAAAAGACAGCCAACCATGGACAGCTGTTTCGTGCTTCTTAGCTATTCATCAGCATCGTCTACGTTTGATCTTTCGTGTCTGGATGACGAACGAAAACATCGTAACTACCCTCTGTCCAGGGAGTACGGTCCATCGAAATACCTGCTATTAGCTGGAACTGCTAGGGATCTCAGTTCACGTTTAATAGGCATATCAACACGTGACCGCTAGATGGTTGACGATTCTGGCTGTAAAGTAGATGACTGAATAAACTGTAGATTTTAATACATGACATGTTCACCCATAGATCCCGTTGCACCATATCGAAGTGATACAAGGTGCATTTTATAATTCTGGTCGATGACTCCATTTTTGCGACATGAAAAATATGCATCGATAACATGCTTGAACCGATGATCAACATGCACTAATTACATCGCCGCAATAAAATATAGTAACCCTCTGATCGCGGGGACATTTTATTCGAATATGAAGCATCGAAATTAATAGCCTTACGAGATTTTAGTGCATCGTTTAAAAATTTACGACTAATTATAGCAAAAAAATGCCGCGGAAAGAACGCTAATAACGCTTTCTTGCTGCTACTAAACAGATTTAATATGGTCGTAAAGCGAACCGTATATCAGCCTATATGTGTGTACCGACGTATCTTATTGCGTAATAAACAGGTATCAAAACCGTCATTATCCTATACCGAGTGACAATGATACACCACTTTACGGTCTGTTTTTTCTTCAACACTATTGAAGGCACAACTCTTCACAGGCGTTATGTGGGAGAATTATTAGTTTGTCTTAAATTATATCGAACACGAACAACTGGTAAACGCCTCCTCTTGTAAATTGTTCCACGATCTCGACACCCTAGGGATAAATGAACGGGCGTATCGGGCAGTTCTGGATGTACGAATTTCGACACGGATAGGATCGTTAGTAGAAGTCAAGCGGGTCTGTTTGGCGGGCATATCGCGCGGCGACATCATGGAGGAGAGCTCTGATGAGCAAAGCCCGTTGACATAGCGGTAGAAGAGAGCTAAATCGCCGACAGCTCGTCGGTGCGAAGGGGTTCAGAGACTGATCTATAAATTTTTTATTTTTTTATTTTCAAGAGATTGCGCGATAGTTCCGGTTTTGTAGTATAATATACGAAAGCGGGCACTGCAAAAATATATACTAATATAGCTTCTATATTTTATAATAAGGTTGCAGTAGCTGTAGAACAACCCCACATCTCCATAACATCCGACAATTTTGTAATTCAATGCATATTGATGCAAAAGAACGGTATTAATCCTGCTGTATGTTTAGCGATTTACGAAATTCATATCGACATCACATCGCCCGGTATAATGAACTGATCGCAACACGTCTTTGCGACAGGTGATACATTCTACCTAATTGAATTTTTTAATTGCCTCTGTTTAACAAAGTAGTAATTTGTATCCGCTTTAAATGACCTGCTGATTATACACCAGAATGGATGGATGTGAGTATCAAACGACGAGCTTCGTCCACCCATAAAGGATATTGGATTATTAAATGCATATATGTAATGTACGTATGCATGCACACTAAGAACTGTCGATCATTTTACGCTAATATGTAATTATAAAGTGAGTAGCTGTTGCAGGATGTCGTAGCTTAGTATTTAAAATATTGCATGGTGTCAAGTCATCGTAAATAGTTCTACAACGCCGATGGCATCAAAGTGATAAAAAGTCAAAATATATATCAGAAAGAGTCATCAGATTTATCAGATTACAGTCGTTTTAGTTTTTCCTGATTTTAAAATAAATTGCACATTAACAATGCCACTTTTTCTCCTTTACAAGATGGCATCAAATTTATGGCGCCCCATATTTGATTTTTACACAAGTGAATCGCAAAATCATTTTTACTTTTAATTAATTTACTTGAGATGAGATTTCGAAATAAATTGCATGTTGTTATTGCCACTTATTCTCCTCTATAAAATACCGTAGGCCAATTTACAATTCGAGGTAACTTGTTTCGTCTTCCATCACCAACTTTGTCATATGGATGCTATATTGGAATTTTTTACATTTAAACGCACTTTTCAGTCTTAAGTTCAGTGATTCATTTCCTTTGTAGGCCAAGAATTTGTTGTTGGAATGAAAATTATAAGGAAACGAAAAGGTATGTTGAAACCTGAATACAAAATGAAATTTTCATCGATGGTAATAACAATAATAATCACAAATAAGCAAGGGTAAATCATAGATTTTCAAAATGTTTTCCATTATTTTGTAGGTAACGCCTCTTTGAAAATGTACATTGCATACTGTTTATTTATTTATGCATTTTTTTAATCCCTGATTATGAATGATCGCAATCATGTGCCTGAATAAATGGCACTGCTAGTACGTATCATGTATTGTACGTAAATCTTCGTGAAACTAATAATGGTGGCCAGATGTTATCGAACTGACGTTGTACTTCTCTCGACAGATCATCGTGCTGAATAAATACATAAACAACAAGTACGATGCGAGCGATTGTTCCTGGTCCTGGCGATAAATAATTTCACACCGAGCTACCAGAAATATTCGTCGAACCATTACGAAGACAATACTGCGTAAAATTTCTGCGTTGCGTAGTGATGCGTGTTGCAAAAAATTACGCCATTTATATCTTAATTTGCGTAACTCGCTGAAATTTACATACAATCTTTGCCGCGCCGTCCGCTGCCTTTACATAAATATCCAGATAATATTCATTTTGTAATAATTAGCAGCGCCAATGGACGAGATTATATCGTTAGTACTTGTAGGAAGTATCTCAATAAAGATACGGATCTTTAAAGCTACCTTTCGTCTGAATGGATACAAAATGTATTCTGCGTCTATACAATAATAACAACAATATTTATTCACTCAATATACAAAGGAAACAACATGAGTAAATCAATATAAAATGAAAATAGGCCCAATAGGAGGCGTTGCCTGTACATAAACCAATAATTTCAAGCTGTAACTGTAGAATAAAAATTACAAAAAAAGGGCAGTGGATTATGGATTTACTTGATGTTCATATTTATGAGTTTATGTCTGTCCGAGATATAGAATGTAGCCACTTTTTCAAATTTCTATTGAAATAATTTGCGAAATGTAAATTTTAAATCTTTAGGTATAATTTCATAAAATTTTGGCGCTTAATGTGCCACAAATTATGTACCTTGTATAATGATTATGTTTAATTTTTTGATCGATGTTGCCATAATGTACGAAGATGCCTTTCTGTCAGTATATTCACAAGATATTTAATTTTGTACGATAAAAATCTAACTTTCTTTAAAATATTCGTATAACTGACAAGGATGGCCAACGTAAGAGAGGATCCCGTACAATTCCAAGGTATTTCATGTTTGGCACTCTATTAATTAGCAGTTTTGGAAAGATGTCTTAACAGACTTGTAAAATAAGGTATAAACCATAAAGAATAATTTTTGATGAATTTCACACATTTGCTAATAGGGTAAACATATTGGACACTGCGAACTATTATTTCAACTGAAAATAAGAAATTCGTATTCAAGAGTGTCATACCGTGTTATACTGAGGAAAGCGATGGTGTGTTATTTCAGAAATAGAAAGTGAAGAATGTACAATAAAAAAGAACCTGACCGCAGAATGTGTAAGAAATTTAAAGAAATAGAAAGTGAAGAGAATATCGAAACAGATAATCAAAACTCCACGTCAAAAGAAATAGAAAGCAATGAAGATGACCCCGATCAAGAACCAAAAGAAATTGGCAATACGAAAGATAATGAAATAAACGCACAGGAATAAATTACAACAACTTGTACGACGAACCGAAACAACCGAAAGTAGAGAAAGTAATGGAGTAAGTGAGAAAGACAAACCTAAGTTTAGGGAAACCCGGGAGAAATAGAAAGTGAAGATCTTGACGACTATACCGACATGGACGTCGAAGAACTAATTAATATATACCAAGATCAAAAAAAGTATAAGTAATTTATAGTTGAGATTTAATAAAAGTTTTTGGACAGTGATTTCAACTTTTTATTTGCTTTTAATCATTACCTTTGCCAGTGTCCAACAACTGAAATTTTTTTGTCCAGTAATTGAATTTTTTTTCCAATAACTAACTTTTTGGAATTTTTTCAGGTCTTTTCATATTTTATAAAAGAGCTGTAATATTGGGAATATTTAAAATCCGTTAGCTTAGAATAGGATTTTTTCCAGTAAATCAGGAACGGTTTATTTGACAACTGTCGAAATGTGACATTATTCGGTCATTTTTTTAAAGCAAATAAGCGTGTATGATATGTCTCAATCGCTTTTTGTCTTTCCGCAACCTGCCTAAACTTTCGTTTTTCTTATGGCTGCCATATTGGATTTTTCGATTTTTGAAAAGAGCGTAATATTTCCAGCCTAGTGATGTCTCACAAGTGCATAAAAGATTGGAGTATGGCCGGTATTCCGTACTCAAAAGAAGAAAAGTTTGACATGTTGGCGCAGTACTTGCAGTCACACAGAAACGCCGACATTCCTTTGGCAAGCGTGTTAAATAAGAATAAGTACCATCCATACAAACCTACAATAGTTCAAGAACTTAAGGAAACTGAGGCGAATGCACTTCTGTGTGTGGTATACTAGGAAGTTTAATGAAAATCCCGATTGTGGTCCGATGAGAGTAGGTTTACGAATTGTGGAATTTTTAATAAGCACAACACTCATCATTGGGCTGTGGAAAACCCTTACGAAGTGGAGGACAAACGTCTACAGACCAGATTTGGAACTAACGTTTGGTGGGGGGGTCATTGGTAATTTAATCTAACTAACCTTTTTTAATTGGGCACCTATTTGAAATAAGGTATAAATCTACTTATAGGAGCATTTTTTGGTTGACGATAACCTAAACGAACAGAGGTACCTAGAGCTTTTGCGAAACGGCTTTACGAACTAATCTAACCGAAGATGAGTTTAGAAGAACCTGGTTTTAACA
Source organism: Acanthoscelides obtectus (assembly GCA_963669975.1). NCBI lineage: Eukaryota > Metazoa > Arthropoda > Insecta > Coleoptera > Chrysomelidae > Acanthoscelides > Acanthoscelides obtectus. The sequence continues at coordinate 1,898,631 of CAVLJG010000006.1, forward strand.
GGTTGGATGTCCCGCTCACAACGCCATTCAAGTCAGGAACTTCTTAAGAGAGCAGTTTGACACATACTAATTGATGATAATCAACTGTCGCGACAAGTCAGCGTATTTTGAAAATCCGATTCCAACGTTTCGTACATGATAGCAAGCAAAGGCAATTCTAAAAAACAAATAATATCCTGTGAGAGATAAAAAACCACGAAAGACCCACCTACAAGCCATACACCTAGCAGAGCGTCCGTAGAATATTATTCTGCAGACGATAATCTTATCAGCGTCAAACATTTTTTGTGGGACTATTTTTGTTTACTGATAAGAGCGTTCCAACGAGTTTTTTCTGTCCTGCGAGAGAAGTGTGCAAAAATAAACTGTTCGATTTGTATTGGTGGAGTCAGTTTCTCATTTATTTGCATTTTGCAGCTATATTTTACAAACAATAATCGCATTGGTTATAAATAAGCCATTTCTGTGTGACTAATTCTTGCTGCTAATAAGAGCACCGGAAAAAATTCGCTTGAACTCGTCGATTTTTATTTCGAGATAAACATTTTGTGCACCTATTTAGTATTAAAAAAATATGATTTTTTCGATTAAATCGTATTTTTTTTATGTCTATCAATTTGCACTACCCAGCCTTCAATTTGTGTTACTCCGTCGATGTTGGTTCTCTGAATCTTTCGTCAAGTAGATGGACTAGGTACTTATGACGTTTCGTTACACAATAGACATGAACTGACAAACCGACATAAATGAGAAACACGGACTTGTGCGATGTAGATATCTTTAGGAAATAGGAAACTTGAGGACCGAAGTTTGAACATTATTGAAGGAGGAGGAGGAGGAAGCTTAGAGTCAATCTACTTGCAGTGGTTATGCTCACACAATTTAATCTCTCTCGACTTTGTTGTTGAGATAACGTCTGTCAAACAATCCGCAGATGATTAATGGCTTCTGTAGTCACACTTTGCCTTCTTATCTGCTTGATCATTAAAAAAATCGATACTTCAAGAATACCTCACAACAATTTGATAACATTTCACACCTGAATAATAAATATAAAGTATTTGTGTACCAACATAACGCGCAAAAGTCATTTTTGGATCCGATTCAAAAATCGAAAAAGTGCGACAAAGATAAATAGATGCAATCTAGAGAGCAATGTTTTTTATGCCTTACTCATTAATACGGGAATACCGGCCATTTTCAAAAGTTTTTGACAATTTTTGTGTCAGATTTATGATTTTAGGACTACTTAAAACACAATTTTAATACTTAGATGAAAAAAAATGCGTTACTTATTAATTTTATTTTCCGATAAATAAATCATGGTCTTCTTAGAGAGAGACTTATTAGTTATTAGTATATTTACAGGGTGTCCGCAAAGTTGGGGTTGTCCTTTTCAGAAACAACTACCCTTGTAATAACAAAGGTAATTAATGTGTAGTGAAACGAGGGCGACCAACTAAAAAAAATAAAGGAAAAAGTACTCACTCTCCAGTTGACGAGAAGGGTTAAGTACGTCTCTGCCCGAAATCATACCGCTCCAACAGAAAATGAAATCAGCTGATGCGCTACCGAGCAGACGCAGGCGGTGGTGCAGACCACGAACAGAGATAACAAATATGACGGCGTTGCCGCGTTTTCAGTATTTAGGTGTGTGCACTTCGTAGCGAAGCATCGGTGCAGGCTTTGAGAATGGAGTCCCTCCCTCGAATGAAAGCACCAGCTTGTTCAATTCTGAGACGAAGTTCGTCAACCGTATGCACTTCACTTTTGTACACTAAGCGTTTCATTTCTCCCCAAAGAAAAAAATCACATGGTGTCAAGTCTGGAGATCGCGGAGACCACGCTACGGGTCCATTACGTCCGATCCACCTATTCGGAAATAATTCATTCAAAAACTCACGCACTTCGCGTCTAAAATGGGGCGGTGCACCATCGTGCAGAAACCACATTGATTGTCTTACACTTAATGGCACATCTTCTAACAAGGAAGGCAAAATGTTGCGTAAAAAGTCTAGGTATTGCATCCCGTTCATCATGCCAGCCCAAACATTCACCGAAAATGTTTGTTGATAATGTGCCCGACGGACAGCGTGCGGATTTTCTACTGACCAAACATGAGTGTTGCGAAAGTTATTCACCCCATTACGCGTGAACGTAGATTCGTCTGTCACCAATATGCACTTCAAAAAGTCCGGATTATTGTCATGTTGATGCAACAACCACTCACAAAACCGCGGGTCACGGCTACAGGACGGTATTCAGATATTTTTGATGTTGTAGAGCACTTTATCTCGGTTCCCTTAAGACATTGGTGTATATGGTACTAAGAAAAATTGCTTATGTTTTCAAGATCTACACGTCGTGTAAAGGAAAACCCCAACTTTGCGGACACCCTGTATACATAACATTACGTGTGATGATATGTCGGTGATGCTTTAATGTTTTATGCACTTGCGAGTCATCGCTAGACTGGAAATTTTACGCTCTTTTCAAAAGTCCGATATGGCGGCGATAAGAAAAATGAAAGTTGAGGCGGGTTGTTGGAAAATAAAAGACGATTGAGACATGACATACCTGCTATCTTATTTTTCTTAAAAAAATATCCGAACAATGTCACATTTTCACAGCTGTCAAATTAACCGTTTTGGATTTACTGGCAAGAAACAAATTCCGCTATTTTCGGTTTTTCGCTGATATTTCCAAAACCAACTGACCGATCGTAAATATAATATAATAGAAAGACTGAGATTCGTATACTGAAACTGGCCCCATTTAACCTTCTGTAGGTATAACAGGAACCGAGATCCCTGTAGAAACGGATCTCGGAGACACTGTATGTACGAATATCTGGCTTAGGCATAATAATATCCGTTAAAAAATACTCCAGTGGCAGCGACTTGAAATTGAAAAAAACCTTAACTGTGCAATAACTTCTATGTTTACCCTACCATTAGAATAGATCGGTCTTGTGCTTTGAGGGCACATACGAGTATATTTCACTGTTTTGGGTAGCTAGAGTAGATGTTCTACTCAAGATAACCTTAAGTTATGGGAAAAGTAGTAGGCATACTTTTTCATAAACTTGCTTACGTTCTCACGGTTCAGGGTGACGAAATTTTTGTAACGTTATTAGCTGGTTTGGGTAGCTAGACGTTCAAATTACACACGTACAGGCTGCAATTATATTATGAGCTTGCCGTTGTTAAATTTTATGTAACACGAATAAACGAAATGCCATGAGAAAAATTACGAATTGACCAAAAAAATGGCGTCGAGTAGATTGACTCTATACTTCTTACGTCTTTATTGGATATTTCGAATTGTAATTGAAGGAATGAGTAAAATCGTTTCGAAACGCAAAATCGAATCTTGATTACTTAGGTTCATTTACGTACGATGAACCTTCGACGTTTGTATATCAAACTATTCGAAACAAATCTATCATCTTCCTGTTTTCAAGGCACATGTAGGGAAAATATATGTGACTTATTGTGTCTAACAGGTCCATATTATCACTGTAACAGCACCTTCTTAATAATGGAAGGTCTGTCACTGAGAGTTGTAGACGGTTAGAAAATTAGCGGACAGACAGACAGACCGACAAAAATGACTGACATGGTTTTTCTTGATGTACATGTCATATAACATCAAAAAAAAGACATCCCAATTTCGAAATTGTTCGCGATTACAATACTTTCTCGCCAGTTTTGGCGTAGGAAGGAAAAGGGACTGGAATATTGAGCCCACAGAAAAATGCGACCTTTGTCATATTCCTATTATCTGATAAATAAATATAAATTCATCGAATGAAATGCGAAAGGCTTTCGCGGCCATCATCCCATGTTATTTGGTTGATTTTTGGCTAGTTAGGCCGTCGTAAAATATTTTTATTTGACGTTTAGCTAACAAGAGTGGTTGGCATGTTAGGAAGGTGTTCACAGTTCGGAGTGCTGTGAGCTACTGGCACCTTAGCGTTCTTAGCTCATATTTCTATGTGGCGCCTCGAGCGGTGGGGAGAGCTCTTCGGGAATCCTCAACCGGCGTCGCGCTCCGGATGACTCGCCTGTTGTTTTGCCTTTTGGATGATGCAATTTTTCTCTTTTAATACTGGTAGCCAGGTTTTGTGTGCTTTCAGTGATTCCTCTGTTTTGTTAAAGTTGCCCATGTGTTTGCGTATCTCTATAGCCTCCCTGTATAATCTAGCATGATATGCTGGTGGATTAGCAAATTTAATGAGGTGGTCCGTTTTCGTAAGTGTATGTTCGCTTTGTGTTGTGTAATTGAGGTATTCACTGATCGTTTTGTTGTTCCGATGTACACACTTCGAATCGGATTTTTATCTTTACTACTATCCTACTCTTTCAACAATTCGCGATAAAATTAACGGACAACACTGTTTTGCAAACGAGTATACAACCCCAATCTAGTTTGGACTGAAGCAGATTCAGCAGCAGCATCAGCAATAAGGAGGTTATTCAAGCAAGGGAAACAATAGGTCAGTCGGCGATCCAGCAACAGATACCATCTCATTAGTATTCGCGATAAATAAATAACGCTGTGGCCATCCGATGAGATCGTGTTTTTTAGCGCCCAAGAAAAATCTCTATCATGCGCACAACGAACAGATTCAAAGATCCGCAGACCACCAACGAAAATGCGACAAACGATGATGTTATACAGCAAATCAGTAAGATGTGATCGAGCCAATCTCATTAATCATACGAGAATACTACTGTTAATATAAAAGAATAGTTCTCAGCTCAATTATTATGAGCAGTATTAATTAGTATCACGAGCATCAATAGGTAAGTTTATTATTATAATTACTTTAGAGTAATCAGTATAATACTGTATCATTTACATGATGAAAAAAAAACTATTCTGTCTACTCCTGTCAGAAAAAAATCGCCAATACATTTGAAAGTACAGTATTCCTGTTTCGACATCGATGAGTAATACTTCAACTCTTCAAAGGTAATGAATGATGTACGTTCACAGAATATCATCTCTACATGGCAGTAGTTTTATCAGCGAACGCAACACATCAACACTGACGACACTATAATAATTCCAGAATTAATTATCAACATAATCATATCTGACTGAATATGATTTATGGAATATCTTGAAACGTAAGCATTCCATAATTCTTCTGGGGCCCCAACAAGTCGAGAGGCCATGGAGGAAAAAGGCAAAAGAACGAAAAAGAAAAAAATATCATACTTGGACTTGGAGTCTGTTCGTTGCAGAAGAGAAGAGAGGAGATACGCATCTCGCATTCGCTTGTTTGTTTACACACGGTGGTATCATGATCGCAGTAGGCTGGACCGAAAACCCGATGGTCGAACAGCCGCCAATGCGCCGATATACGCACACAGATATTAATATACTTTATAAAATACAGTCACGTTGGACTAGGAACAAACGCGAGAACATATTTTGCAATTATTTCCAACCTAGGTCAATAAAATCGACAAAAAGGGGACTGCAACAACTGAAACAAACAACTATACTGCATCACTTACAGTACATAACGAGAAATAGAAAATTGGCATTCATCTAGATTCTAGATAGTAAAATATTTCTCGCAACAAAACTGGCGGGGAAGTATTTTAATAGCGAAAAATTTCGAATTTGATATATAACGTTTTTTGAATGTCACATGTCACCCATTTCCGTCGATGTGTCTGTCGGCTAATTTTATAATCGCCTAGATCTTGAGAAGTACCGCTGGGACTTTCAATGAAATTTTCAGGTTACTACTATGCCATGGATGAAAAAGCTTTATAGTTTTTGAAAATCTGTCTAGTGGTCAAAGTGGATCACTTTTACTTTTCTCGTTTTCTCTTTCTTCTATTTGTTTAATCATGTGCCTTATTTGAAATACGTTTCCTATTTTTTTTCCAATCTACAATAACTGGCCTATATCGATAAATCGGTTATAAATCATTGAGCCGTTTAAAGTCGTCGCTAGATTTTAAAAAACTGACTGAAATGCAATCACCGAATGGGTAATTTATATTTGATGAGATGGATGGAACTTTTTAGCGAATAAAACGCTACTGAATTATCAACTTACTCCCGACACCAGTTTTCGCTATAAAAGGTAGATATTATATTTTAGAAGTCAGATGCACTGGTCGAACCATCTGATGTATGTTTGAAATTACAAATCCTGTACCTGTTTTGTAAAAGATGAGAGGAAAATTGAACATGGTGTCAAGAGTAAAAGGAGTTATACGAACGATGTCTTAAGTTTTGCATATGGAAATAAAACAACACGGTAGGTAGTTTTAAATGACTTTATTGGTTTTCGAAGTATTCTCCACGAAGATTTTCGAAGCACTTATTCCACTCGTTTGCTGGCAGATCCAAAACGGCATTTTTGAATGCGTCAACTGCTTCTTCTGGTGACTGGAACCTTTGACCACGCAGTCTGTTTTTAATTTTCGGCAAAGTAAAGAAATCGTTAGGACTTAGATCAGGATGGTCCAATAATCCCACGTTTTCTTCAGTTAAATACTGCCTTGTTTTTTGGGCTGTGTGCGAGCTTGCATTGACTTGGTGGAGGATGATTCTTCTTTCGGGGTTGATTTTTCGAAGCTCGGTGATGACTTTTGGCAAACAAATGGTGGTATACCAATCCGCAGTAACAGTTCCTTGCTCATTAAGATCAATTGTTGCAATATGACCCGCTTTTGACACAAACGTCGCGACCATCTTTTTCGAAACACTTCGAGAACGGATAACTTTTGTTAGCTTTTCTTCTCCGTGGAACACCCAAACAGCCGACTGTCGTTTATTTCCTAGTTCATAACAGTAAATCCACGATTCATCACCACTAACAATGCTGTACACATTTTTTGAGTTTCCGGAATTGAAACGGGCAAGCGTTTTTTGTCACCAATTAACCCTGGCAGCTTTCTGCTCTTCAGTCAACAGGTGGGGTATCCAACGAGAAACTAATTTTCTTACTCCTAATTCTTCACGTAAAATTTTTTGAATTGAGGTCTTTGAGATCTTCAAGGACGTCCTAGCGATATGTCGTCTATCTTCAATGATGAGTTTGCGCACAGCATCGACGTTTTCCTGGGTGACTACCGTTTTTGGTGCACCCGCCCTGGGATCGTCGCTAAGACTCACCCGTCCACGTTTGAATTCTCCATACCAACGAAAAATTGTCGACTGATGTGGCGCTTCGTTGCCGAAAACAGACAGTAACAGCTCGTTCAGACGACTCGGTCACGATCATTTAATCGAACCGGTAAAAGTATCGAATCTCGCAGTGGCGCAATATTTTAAATCTGCATATTCACACGATGCGGTCGTACCCCATATACGGGAAAACTGCCGATTCGTTCGGACTTGCATTCGGTTCGCGCCACTGGCAACCGTATGGTCGCATGCGGTTGTGTTCGGGAAAAAAACCGAATCGGCCTTCAGTGGCACGTACAATGTATATTGGCCATTTCACCTCCAGTCGCGATTCGATTATCTTGCCGAACGGCACTTGTTTTCGGCTTTAAATAGTTTGCTCATATTTATGGTATATACCTACATATATACAATGGAGAAAATAAATACGGAGCTGTTGATAAGTTTAGTGGAAGCGAGACCCGCTTTATGGGATAAAACACTTGACACATATAAAGACAAAAATTTAAAGTCGTCAGCATGGAGAGAGATATGTTCTCTGTTAAAGGAGAATTTCGAAGATATGGAACAAAAGGAGAGGCAGGCTTTTGGTAAGTATTTTATTGTTTATTTTGACATACATAAATTTACTAACCGATGGCTTCATCTTGCCAAGAAACAGAACCAGCTTCTGTTAGAAAATAGTCAGCAAAAGTTGTTCTTATGGAATTGGCAGATAGTCCTCCTCGTATATTTTGTGCTTTTGGTAAGTTGTCAAGGTGGATTTCTGGCAAATGAGCGTTTTCAAAATTAAACCCGTCTTTTTCTCGGACAAAATTATGTAACACAGTACACGCTTTTACTATCCATATTGCTGTTTCTAGTTTAACATCTAGAGGACGATGAAATATCCTCCATCTATTAGCTAAGATGCCAAATGCACATTCAACATATCTTCTAGCGCGAGTAAGTCGGTAATTAAATATTCGCTTTTTCTTGTCTAAATGTGTACCGCCAAAAGGCCTTAATAAATTGTCATGCAATCCGAAACCTTCATCGCCAATAAACACAAAGGGTACATTTATTTGTGTCTGTTCTAAAGGTCTGGGTGTTGGTATGTTTAAAGCGCCCTGTGTCAACTTTTTCCACAATGTAGATTCTTTCCAGATTGACGAATCACAATCTTTTCCATAGGACCCTATATTCACGTATATAAAACGATATTCTGAATCTACGACTGCTAATAAAACAATAGAGAAGTAATCTTTGTAGTTGAAGTACATAGAGCCAGTGTTATCGGGTTTTCTCAGTCTTATATGTTTCCCGTCTACCGCACCGAGGCAATGCGGGAAATTCGTTTTCATCCAGAATCCATTCGCTATTTCCTCCCATTTATCTGGCGTATCAGGGCATGCCATAAATTTAGTACCCATATTATTCCATATACTCCGAGTAACTTCTCTCACAATATTGCTAATTGTTGAGACACCAACTCGGTAGGAGTAATGCAGATCTTTATACGAACACCCAGATGCTAGATACCTGAAAGGAAGGAACGTTTTATTTTATTTGTTCCAGGTAAGCTGATTTTAAAAAAGTGGACATACATTCGAGACTCGTGGATGAAAGCATTGAAAAAACATAAAGACCAAAAAACAAGTGGCACATCGACCAAACCTTCAAGACTTTATATATATAATGAGCAGATGTCATTCCTGAAAAAAATTACAGATTCAACTGTTTGTCATGAAAACACTAATAATGAAAATAACACCGAGATAGAAGACTTGGATGCAGAAGTTATTGAAGAGAGTGTTCCACCTGAACAACCGAATATGGAAGCAAATCAGTCTGGTAGTACTCCCATCAGTACTTCTACTGCACGCAGAAAGAGGAGTATTAATGAAGTTGATGCCAAAATGATGCGATTCATAGACCATCAAATCAACTTATCCAAGGTTTCAACAGTCAAAGAGGATGAAAATCGTCATCTTACATTCTTCAAAAGTCTTCTTCCATCATTATCATCGTTTGATGAAGATGAAACTTTGGAATTTCAGTCGAGTGTGTTAAGTTTATTGCAAAATATGAGAGCAAAGAAGCGAAGGTTGGCCGATAATATTCAAATGCCATCGCGTACAATTGCCACTTATTACAATAATTGGCAAAATCATGATTATTACAGTCAGCCACAGCCACAAACAATTTCAAGAGTAACAACACCAATGACTAGTCCATATACTGCCGAACCGTCACCCTCTACACAGTCTGTTGCAAGCCAAGATTCTATTTTAGATCTAGATATTTCCAATTTTTGATTTGTTTATTTGTATATAAAATAAAGTTTTTAAAAAATGACACCTACCTTAAGCATATCACCAATTTTTCCTCAGCACTGATACATGTTCTCATATTTGTGTCTTCTCGAGTTAAGTCTTTTTTCACTCTATTAAGTAGGTCATCAAACGTAGAGGAAGACATCCGAAAATAATTGAAAAATTTAATTTCATCTCTTCTTAATTGACACATAAGTGTCCGGAAGGACCCCAAATTAAATCTTTCTCTAATAATAGGGTGTTCCCAATATCTCCTTATTACTCGTTTTTTACAGAGTCTACGATACCAATACATTAAAACCAACATATTTGCATTCATTGTGCCAAACTCAATCAACAACTGACAAGAAGCGTATCCGCGCAAAAATATTATACCGCATCGTGTGAACACTGGACCCGATTCGGTTAAAATGTCGTTTCGGTTAAATTCCCGTGCCGTACCGTATCGTGTGAACGAGTTGTAACTCAGCAAGGCATTCTTGTTGCGATAATTGTCTCTGAAAGTTGTAATACATTTTTCTAATGACTTGGAGACACTTAAAAATTCACTGTAGTGAGAACACTGCACGTATCGTTGTGAAACTTTGAATTTAAGTTTACTAAAGAGTGAGGTTAAGATTCAGTACTGACGTTCGATCCGCGTGGCCTACTATGTTTCTATATGCAAAACTTAAAAGACATCCCTCGTACCGTCCAAACCAGTATTTTGGAAATCAAGGAGTAGGAACTTTGTTTATCTCGTTCGCCATTTAATTAAATAACTGTCATGATCACCGCAGAACGACCTTGTTATAAAGCTTATGTCCGCTTGTAACTAAAACTTTTTACAATTCGACAATGTCTCAGATGCTGGTGACCTAAATTTATATCCAAACATATCCGCCCAATATTTGTATACGTCGCATTAGCACGTCTTGTCGAGAGACTTCGTAAATTTCTACAAGTTTGCTAACATTCTACTTAGCCCCATACAAAACCAGATAGTTTGTCATTTTCGAGTAGCTGTATCCTGTGTCCTATTTTTATGGGTTTCCTGCGTACTGCAGTTGTTAACAGGCTAAAATTTGCCCTTTTCGCTGCTAAAATCGGATGTGACTGAACAGTAACATCTGAAATATTTGGACCATATGTCACGGTACATGTGTTTTATAGTATATCTGAAAGGAGCACTCCAACTTATTGGAATTATTGATAAACATCTGGAAACTGGAAATGTTCCTACTAAACAGAAACCGAAACAGAAACGCAAACGCAATATGAATGAAGTAATTTCACGCACTCAAAATGAGAGATTTTAATTATTAGCATACAAAACCACGATGAATTAAAATGTACCCAAATTCTTGCTCGTTTTTATTGCGCTGCAACTTTACCCTGTGTCTAATTTTTACATCGTGTTGGCCTTTGGCAATGCGAACCGCTTCGTTATATTTGTTTCTAGACTAGAATTCAGCTTTGTCTGTTCTCTACAGTGAGAGGTTTTGCAAAATGGTTTTGTGTGGCCTGATCTTCTGCAGATGGGAAGAAATCACACGATTTGTTGTCATGTTCGTAATGCCAAATTATGCGGCCTGGGCGAGTTTCTAACCTCCACAAGGCCGTGGTCTGAGTAACCTAAGGGAGACAGGACTGCATTGCAAAAAGAGATACAGTAGACTACTGGCATGATGGGATAAAAGTAGGGCTCGTCACCAGCTAGGGCAATACTAAAGTATGCATAAAAGTGAATAAGTAAATGATTAAAATACAACTGTAGAACAAACCTTCAAGCGAAATGTTACGTAAACTACGTAGTCATGCCATAAGTTCTGTCCCTCGTTTTCAAACAAGTGTAGACCTGTTAATACTTGTCCGATTGTTTACATTGTGGTGTCAGTTGATTAAGCGCTTTTCGGGTAATTACATATACCTCAGTTTGTATTGATCTCTCGAAGCATAACGATGGAGTGGGGCAAGGCAGAGAACCGTATTGCAGTGATAGCTTTACATAAGTGTAATCACAGTGCTAGTCAGATTTTTGAACTCTTACGCGGCCTTCAAATATCGCGTAAATTTGTGTCTAGGACCATTCAGCGGTACAATGAGACGTCCTCTGTTGATGACAGGCCAAGAAGCGGAAGACCTCGTCAAGTAAGGACTCCAGCAGCCATCAAAGCCGTAAAAGCCAGGATTCAAAGGAATCCACTCCGGAAGCAGAAGATCCTATCCAGGGAAATGAAGATTCCTGTCCGGACGATGTCGCGCATCATTAAACAAGACCTAGGGCTAGGGGCTTACCGGAGACGTACGGGCCAGCGACTTACGGCCACCTTGCGACACATCAGGGCGACAAGATCCAAGAAGCTCTTGGAGAGGTACGCAGCTGGGGGATTCCGAAAGTTTTTGTTCACGGATGAGAAAATCTTCACCATAGAAGAAAAATTCAACCGACAAAATGACAAAGTGTATGCAAGGAGTTCACAGGAAGCTTCGGAGATCATTCCGAGAGTTGAGAGAGGCCACCACCCTGCGTCAGTCATGGTTTGGTGGGGGGTGTCCTACGAAGGGGTCACTCAGCTCCATTTTTGTAAACAGGGCGTGAAAACAAAAGCGGCAAACTATCAGAGCGACATACTGGATCCTATCGTCAAGCCTTTAAGTGGTACATTGTTTGCCAACCAACACTGGGTCTACCAGCAGGATTCCGCCCCCGCTCACAAGGCTAAGAGTACGCAGCGCTGGCTGGAAAGCAATGTGCCAGAGTTCATTGCTGCGGAAGATTGGCCCTCAGGGAGTCCGGACCTCAATCCTTTAGACTACAAGTTGTGGGACCTGCTAGAGCAGTTGGCCTGCTCCAAAGCCCACCGTAATATCGAGTCCCTGAAAGCGGATTTGATCCGATCAGCGGCAGCTATTCCTTTGGAAGCTGTGCGTGCAGTGATAGATGAGTGGCTCGCGAGATTGAAGCAGTGTGTGAAGGCCAAGGGGGGGCATTTTGAATAAAACTGTTTAATTATGAATTCTAAAAATGTTGTCGAATAAATAATATCTTTCATATAAATATATATTATCTTGTTTCATTTTTATCATGAGATTATCCTGGGACAGAACTTATGGCACGACTACGTATAAGAGACTGAATGGATGTGACGAGTGTAACCCTTTCCCATGGCAACTCGTGTCGGAAGCAGCAGCAGCAGCAGCAGCACTCGTGAAAGGATATTTCTGTCGGTTAGGTTGTCACATTCGAGTCTGATAACACGACTTAAGGGATTAGTGGCTGTTTTTGCGGCACGGCCGTGTTATTTCTGTTCGAACATCTTCTGAGATGCCACCACCAGCTGTTTACAGATATATTTTTTGGACGGGGCACGAACAACGATTCCGGATTACCAGGATTACTCAAGACACACTCATAAATATTTTTTGAAGGAAAATTTAACATGCTCTTACGTCTTTTTGACTCATTTGCGGTAACGGGGATTAGCGGGTTTAGATCACTTGAAATAGGTAGGTACTCGCCGAGAATTATGTAGTACTCAACAACAGATGGTAGCTTCAGGCTGTGTATGCTGTATAAATCAGCTGATAACCTCACAAGAAAGTATGCGAAGTTTTCTCATCGGGTTTGTTTTATAAGAATTTCTTTTAAGTGATTTTGGGCTCGCATGATTTTTCTGTCGACGATTTCATCATTGAACGAAAATTTTGAGCAAAGAGCGAACATGAAATTTTGCATGAAACTTGGAAAATCTCTTAGATAAACACTAAATATGCGTCGGCAAGTCTATAGCGTTGAAGCAAAAAGTCGTTAAATTATTGAATGACGAATTCAACGTCTTCCAGGTCGCTCGTCATCTTCCAAGGACTTTCTTCCTCATTAAAATCGGCCATGTCATGCAATACTTTGTAGAACCACAAAAAATATTCAACTTTATGGATGTATGGATATCAAAAAACCTGAATGGTTTTGTGGGAATATCAATCTAAGGTGCCATAATCCATAATGGTTCTGATAAACGGCAAGTAAATGAATGAATGTTTGGAATCAAGCAATATCTATGAAATTTTTGGTAGAGTCTAGTATCAAGTATGTGTTAAATGGCTATCTGCAAGAGGTTTATAGGAAAAGAACACACGGTAGGTGATGTTGAATCAGTAAAATCGCATATCAATTGAAGAAAATAATATAAAGATGAATAAACAATCGACAATATTAAATAAAAACATGAATTTTATTCAAAAATCAAATACTTTTTTAAATTCTGACTAAATTATATGTAATTTCTTAATATTCAATAAGCTGATGATTTTTCAAGGACAAGCTGTCATCTCATACTTCGACAATATTTTGTTTTCAACATTTCATAGGTATTTTTTGCTGAAATTTGTTGATTGGATGATTGAAGCTCATTCGCTGTAGTTGACGGACTGTTACCCTATAGGTGGAGAATAACGGACTGTTAATTTGACAACCTTGGTGAAATCCACCCTAAGGTTGGTAAAACTGTGATTTTAGTTTTGCTGGATTTTTATTCATCGCATCATCCAAGTGTAAACACAATTATTAATTATAATATCAACCCAACGGCTAATATCGTTTCCATCGGGAACCGTTTGAAACGAATTGATTGTCTGAGACTCTAAGTTGTGCATGCTGCGTGGCAAACAACTAAGTCGTGTGTGGTAACCTTAACAGACGACTGTTTAGGCTGAAAGATAATTTTCGCGACTTTGACATATCCATGTTTGCGTTCGGCACCACATAAACTAATTAAGACACGCATATCCAAATGTAAAATCTGTGTTCTGGCCCCGCCAATTAGATCTGCTCGCTAGGCCGTGTTACTTGTAAAAAGCCACTATTTGTCACTGTAAAACACACACTGTAGAGCTGCCGCGCACTCACAAAAATATTCTAATGTCTGGTTTGTCGAAACACGTGCTTTTTAAGCCGGCCACTGACAACCTAACAGTGGCGTTACTCCTTCGCGAGTTCGGAATTGTCGTGGAAGGTTAAAAGCATGATAAAACTAGCCGAATCCTTTATGTCAAAACCACCTCCTAGTATTAACCTTTATAATTTCGAAGAATAGAGGTATACAGTTGACTATTGCAATCTCCTGGTTATAAGAAACTGGACCTACCATGTTACTTGTACCATTTATCGTATAGATAATGGTTTAGCAATCTTTTTTTATTGAAACCGTCAATGATATTGTCATGTGAGACAATACAATATAATATTACGTTATAATGACAAAAGCTTATATGGTTTATATAATGCATCCGTGCGATATCTGTCATTTTTGTATAAGATTTGTTTACACTTTTACCCAATCTGCAATCCGAAAGTATGATGGTTTTCTGTATGATTTTCCTCTTCGTACACTTCACTGGCAACATGTTATTAATGCCTGGATCGGAGGTAGCGTGTTTGTAAATAGTCGAATTCCAGGGCGATTTATATATTTAGCAGCAGATTAATCTCTTGTCGCTATGGGTATTTTAATCATCCGGGAGCTTCCTTGTCACGTCTAAACGTATTACAAAAAAATATCGGCTCGGAAACAAGATGTGTCTCTTGCGTGTATGCGTATATACCTATATATACATACCCCGCGTCAGAGACAATTTATTCTTTAGCACCGCCCAGCCAGAAACATTGGCGATGGGCCGACGAAAATTCTTCACATTTCATGCACAACAAGTTTATTCCGTCTGCTAAAGAATGATCAATGCGAAAACTTTTTTAAACCCGTTGTTTGTGGCTGACAATTTCAACGATTTCGTCAAATATATTTGACTGGTTGCGTTGAACATAATATATGTAAAATATCCTGGATTATATTTACGAAGCCGCAATATTTTTGGTGTGCAGCTTTTTTCTGAGGCCGCCAAAAAAGATTTCTGTCAAAGGATCTCATTCTGACAATATCGAAATTCTATCTGGTGTACCGCAAGGTTCCATCTTAGGACCTCCTCCCTTTAGTATTTACTCTGCAGACATTTTAAATAACATTCATTACAGTAAAGTTCAAGCATATGCCGATAATACTCAGCTATATTTTAGTTTTCACTCTAGGGATGCCCATATTACCGAGGTTCCTGTTAATGATGAGTTGAGTAGAATCAGAACACTCCACAGCCACATAATTAAATACTTTTAATATTATTATATGCCACAAGAAGTAACTTTAGAACAGGTATTGTAGAAAATACAAGAAATAGCGAGTACAAAACATACAGATTATAAGAAGTAAAATAGTGATTGCGTGCGGTATGGTTGTAAGGTGTCCCTCGGGAGTCCTTCGGCCTCGCAGTATCCTCCGTAGTAATTAGCGGGTGCTCGTCGGTCGCCGTTGCTCGCCGTCCGCTAATTGTAAATTTAATTAAACCAACAGTGGATGTAGTAGCGGCATCTCTCCATCTCTCTATCAATATCTCTATCTGCGTCTCGCTTTTGCGTTTGTGTGCATTGCTAGACCGCGGCTTGACCGACCGACCGGCCGGCCGGCGCGGCGGTACCACCGCGGAACAACTCTCATCAGATCTGAACTTGGCCGGCGAAAAATCTTCGATCGGTCTTGTTCCGATATACCGCGTCGCCATGGCGCTTACGATATATCGGGGACGATTAGTACAGAAAATTTAATCGGTAAAATAGGTACTTGCAACTCTGTCTAGACTGAATATTCAAATTACATAAATGTTTTCAGTAAGATACTCGTACATTTGAAAATGGTATACATATACATAAAGGAGTAATTTCAAGAATGCTTGTTTTTTTGCTGCTCATGGTATGTCGATCTCATCTACAGCAATATTAAAAAATGATTCTTCTAATGATCGTTTTTATACAAATTTCTTGTAATTAATTGGATTTCGGGTCTAAAGTATTATAGTAAAATTCGATGCAAGCGGCGCAGAAGATAGTGGGTCTACTTCCAGATTACTTATAATAATCTGACATCGAAACTATCCGTTCACCACAAACTCAAAAACAACTCAGTATCACATTCAAAATAAGCTCGCAATGATCGTGGCGGCACTTGAAATAATTATTTTAGTAACCAAATTTTGTTATTTTAACACATTGTACGTTAGTTTAGCCTAATAACATTTATTTTTCAATTCAATTAAAAGAGTAGAAATGGATACGTTTATTTTGTGGATTTACCGCGATTTCAGCCTCACGACATTTCGGTAAACAGTTTGATGTGTTTCTTTTCCACAAGAAACGTACATACGTTAATTACATGCATACTGAAATACTTTGATTAAAAATATGATTGCCAATACTTTGTGTAAATATCGCGTATACACAGAGGATGTTTGTGCCAAACAGTGGTTCATATATCTACAAATTGCAACGTTGAGCGGCAATTTAATCGACAATCGTCACGTTGACGCATTTTAAAAATATATCCTTATTCCTAAAATTATCTCTCAGGTAAGTAATGCACTGTTCTATTCAATAAAGTGCTCAGTAATTGGTGCCATTCATATCAATCTAGGTATTATATCAGATTTTGCCCTCTCGTTGGTCCATTATGATCAGATCAAGAATTTTGATCTCTTGTTAGTAAAATCGGGCGTAAAAGAACCGAGCTAATAGATGCACTGCTTGACATGTTAAGCGGCGGCGCTTGGCCACTTTTTGCAGAAAAGACATCCGCTGCTTGGTGGTATCGGTATTGTTTGTCGACGAGCAGCGAGCCACACACGAATCTGTTTTTTGTCCATCGGCTTCCGAAAGAGAGACGAGATCGCAGCTCGCACTCGTTCGCTAGGCTCACCGCTCTGAGTCACGCGCTGATTATATTTATTGTCAGATATGTTTGAGACGCGTGTCTCACTGCTGCTGCTGCGCCTGAGGAAGACATCTCATCTTGGCTCAGTCGAACAGATACTTGCAACGAATTATAGGAATTCTTTCTTCGCATTCCGATCATTTCATTAAATATGATTTATATGTTTACATTCGGATGATATGCTTTCAGTATGTCGCTACAGCTTACCGTCACTGTAATATATGCTTATGCTTACAAAAGAAAGCGGGGTTTCCTCATGCTCTCTGCAGAAATGGCATGTGACCTCTTCTGCGAGACCCATATGTCGATTTAGACGACAGTTTCGTGTCAGGAGACTGCGACCTTCCTATTAAATCCGAGTTGCTCTCCTGCAAATGCGGGTCTTCGTTCTTTGAAGAACCCTTCTACCTTCCTGTTCCACCATTCTAGGGATTTTTTCTTGGTCCAACTTTGTATGTGTTCTTTCGCTTATTCGTCACGCCACAGAAAGGCTCTGGACCTATAAGGCGATTGGCCGCACCATGTCGGGCTAACTCATCCGCCTTTTCCATAAGTAAAACAGAAATTTATCTATTACATTTTCTGTCAATACTGATTTTTCTACAGACGATACGTTACAACTTTGCAACATTCACCTGAGATCATTTTTTCCATAGATCCATTATCGCGTGCGAGTAATTCTGATTCGATAGCGTTCATCGTTTGAACTGATTCACGTTATGAGTTCATTTTGTCTTAAACATACATTCGGAAATGTACACTCTAAGGCCATCTATCAACAACACTGCACTTAAAATTCTTAAATTCCGTTTACCTATACGATGTTATTAAAAACCACTCGAAGTTATGGCTGCATTTATTCTGAAATAACATAAAATCGAGGTAGCGAAGAAAAGCTGTGACAGGCACGCGCATGCAAAAAACACATGTTCTCGTTAAATTTAATTGACCACTACATATACGTGTCTGATATCGATTTATGAAACTACCAATTACAGAAATATTCAAGTCTGGAGCGCGCGTGTTTCGCGATGGCTCCCATCTTGCAAATTATAAAATTATAACTCGTAATAATATACGTCGGATATCGACTTTTCACAATAAGGAGGCTATTTAACTGTTTATTTATTGTCAGATATAATTTCAGTTTCCAAGTTGCATTTTGATTAACATATGTTCGCGTCTGTTTCACCAAAACAAAGAAATTAATGATGATGGATCCCTCGAGCACTAAAAACTCCGGACGTAAACTCACTCCACTCTCGGAATGTCCGGGTGGAGGGTGGGCTCGAGGGAACAACATCGAAGATAAAATTTGTTTTTCCAACATCTGCGGGATCAACAGCAACATTGATGCTGTTCATCACTACCTGCAATCCAATCGTCCCGCCGTGCTTTTCTTGGCGGAGACAAAAATCTCAGAGGCTGCACCGATTAACCATCTCAACTTCCCAAACTACCAGGTGCACTCCAATCTGAGAAAGAACGGGGGAGTTGTGGCTTTTGTCCGCAGCAGTCTTTCCTGCTCCAGGGATCTTTCTTTGGAATCAGACCGGAAGGACATTCTGTGGCTTCGCCCCAACTCCAAAACATCACCCAAATTTATTTGCTGCCTTTATCGCTCTCCCTCGAACCATAACTGGGATGATCTACTCGAATACCTCGCCGTCCAGATCGACTTCCTGAACATCAATCACCCCGCTTCAGAGGTAGTTCTTCTCGGTGATTTCAATGCCCATAATGAGCTTTGGTTGGGCTCAAATAAGACCGATGCAGCAGGTCGTGCAGTCGAAGCGTTCGCTCTTACTCAAGGGCTGACCCAGCTGGTGACGAGCCCTACTTTTTTCCCCCGCGTCTCGTCACACGCCAGTAGCCTGCTGGATCTCTTTCTGACCACGCATCCTGCCCCTTACAGCACTGCCGTCCTGTCCCCCCTGGGTAACTCAGATCACGGTGTTGTGGAGGTTAGGTTTCGGTCAGAAGCCGCTGTAGCCGCAGAAACTCGCACAGGCCGCAAAACTTGGCATTACGGACATGCCGACTGGGAGGGGCTCAGAGACTTCTTCTCTAGCTTTCCTTGGAGAGATGTCTGTTTCACTGACGCGGATGCGTCGACTGTCTGTTCTTCAATAACCGAAATTATCCACGTCGGAATGGAGGAATACATCCCTCACACAGTGAAAGCTCCTAAACCAGGGTCCAACGGCTGGTTCAACAAATCGTGTGACACTGCTCGCCAGCAGAAGATCAAGGCCCACAGAACCTACTTACAAAACCCCACTGTAGAGAACAGACAAGCCGACGTCGAGTCCAGAAACAAATATAACGAAGCGGTTCGCAATGCCAAAACCCAGCATGATATAAAAGTTAGGCACAGGGTAATGTCGCAGCGCAATGGCAGTCGGTCTTTCTGGACGCTGGCCAAGCAGATTGAAAAGAACTTCTCACACAGTAGCCTTCCACCACTTACGTGTCCGGATGGAACTATTGTATTCGACTCAAAGGCCAAGGCGGAAGTGCTAGCCAAGATCTTTGCTGCCAACTCCACCATGGACGTCCCCACCAACGCCCAAGTGCCGTCAATTCAAAGGGTTCCCCACACTATGCGGGAGGTAACATTCAGGCATAAGACCGTAAGACGAGTGCTCTGGTCGCTCGACATCAACAAAGCTTCTGGTCCGGACTTGATTCCTGCCATTGTACTGAAGAGATGTGCAGCTGAGCTTGCTCCAGTTCTTTCGCGTCTCTTCCAGATATCTTATGAATCCGGCACCTTCCCAGAAGACTGGAAATTTGCTCATGTACAGCCCATCCCAAAAAAAGGATCTAAAACCGACCCTTACAACTACAGGCCTATAGCTTTGCTTTCTGTTATAAGTAAAGTGATGGAGAGGTGCATAAATCGCGAGCTTCTGGACTACCTCGAACGTCACAGCTTGATTAGCGACAGGCAGTACGGTTTCCGGCACCAACGATCCACAGGGGACCTCCTAGCTTACGTCACGCAACTGTGGAGTAAACTCATCCAGTCTCATGGTGAGGCTCATGTCGTTGCACTTGACATCACGAAAGCGTTCGATCAGCTGTGGCACGCTGCCCTCTTGAGCAAACTTCCATCCTACGGCCTCCCAGAAAAGCTTTGCAGATGGGTGGCTGACTTTGTCTCTGGCCGCAAGATATCAGTCGTAATTGACGGATTCTCCTCTTCATCCCACAACGTCAACGCGGGTGTTCCCCAGGGATCGGTCTTGGCTCCAACACTGTTTCTCTTACATATTAACGACCTCCTTTCCTGCACCATCAACCCAATCCACAGCTTCGCTGATGACAGCACTCTACATGCAGGAATTCAGAGTGACAAGCCGATCTCTGCCGCTGAGCTGGAAAAAAGAAGACTAGCGACGACTTCTTCTCTGACAAGAGACCTGGAGGCTATCACTGCTTGGGGACGCAACAATCTTGTACAGTTCAATGCTTCCAAAACACAGTACTGTACTTTGACGAACAAAAAGCGTCCTAGCGCTCATACAGTTTCGATGGACGGTCGAGTTCTACCAAAGAGCCATTCATTTCGGTTGGTCGGAGTCCAGATCACCGAGGACCTGATCTGGCACGAACACATCTCTTCAATAGCTGCAGCTGCTGGGAAAAAGCTAGGCTATTTGTTTAGGGCTAAGAAGTACTTTTCTCCGCATGACCTTCTCACTCTATACAAGGCCCAGATAAGGCCTAGCCTCGAGTATTGCTCACACATTTGGGGTGCTGCCGCCCCGACTACATTGTCCATGCTCGATGCTGTCCAGAGGAGGGCGGTCCGACTGATCGATGACTCTTCTCTAACAGACAGTCTCGGGACTCTTTCGCACCGGCGGGCCGTCGGCGATCTAGCTCTTTTCTATCGCTACACCAACGGGCTTTGCTCCTCAGAGCTCTCTTCCATGATGCCGCCGCGCGATGTGCCTGCCAGACAGACCCGCCTGACTTCGGCGTCCCATCCTAACCGTGTCAAACTTCGTACATCCAGAACTGGCCGATACGACCGCTCCTTTATCCCGAGGGTGTCTAGATTGTGGAACAAACTACGGGAGGAAGCTTTTCCCAGTTCTACTAACCTTAGGCAGTTCAAAAATCGTATTAACAAAATTTCTTTGGGATCATCATAGCAGCCGCGGTGTTCCGGCATTTAGGCTTCTGCCTGCGCGGCTGTTTCGATATAGAAAAAAAAAAAAAAAAACTCAATCACCCTGCCATGCTGATTTGGAGAAATTTTCACTTATCCAAGCTCCAATTTTAATTGATATTTTTGAGCTTATTACCTACTATTTTTTTATCATTCACGGATTAGTCAAAGGTGGATTTGGTCTCCAACCTCTCCAACGCTACTATCCGAAAACATAAAAATCCACAAGGCTCCCATAATAGCTAAACGCAACGTACCATTTATATTGTGGTTGTGTTCATCCATCAGCGTAAATGTTCTCACTTTTTTTTCTCCATCTGTGCGTCCTGCTTTCCGAAAATACAAAATATCCTTTTTATGCCTTCCAGATTCGATTTTAATGATTCTTCGGTGTTAGAACGAGAGCGACTCTATTTTACGATAATTGCACGCTAAATAATTTACTGTTGGTTAATTTATTTCATCGTTTGCTCTTTGACGTGTCTGGCAACATCTGGAAACAACTAGGCAATTATGGGGACGAATAAATGTCACGTCTCGCCCTGTTATGCAGAATACCTTTGACATTTGTTTCGTTATCGATTTGAGGATTTCGATTATTAACTCTCAAATTCTGATGCGGCGAGTTTATATCCTAATTGAATTAAAATGAAATGTTAAAAAACGTCGTCATTTTTAGCAAATGGTACCTTCACATCTGATGATCGGTTCAGCATACACTTCCGCGAAAATTGGAAATAAAGTACGTTCCATTTCGGACCGCTTTCAAATAAAAAAATTATCGGTAGATTTTTAAACAAACGCGAATTGCGAATCCATTCTGTATCCGCGAGTACGTCCAACGCCTACTCTGCTGCTATGATGCAAAATTTATCGGCCGTCATTTGAATTGCAAATGCGCCGAAAATGTATTTTTTTTTCTGTTTGTTCGAAAAAAGTTTCCCAGTTGATTGTTACATTTTTCGCGCATTTTTACCTGGGGGTTAGTTTAATGATCCGGGTACAATGGACAGAATTCCATCTAGTGCATTTATATTATTGGAATTTAATTTTTTGGTGCCTATAAAATCACGTCTGACATAATACGAATAAGAGAACTGAATATCACCAAAACGCCTTAAGTCTACTTGATATACTGGGTGTTCCTTAATGATATGCGAATATTTAAGGGTGTGAATATACTTGAAAAATTCATGTTAGTTTGCTTCATAAACTATGGTCCAAAAAATGTTTCCTTACAAAAATTCTGGATGTTAAAGTTTTAGAAAAAAAAATGAAAATTAATATTTTCAGAACCGCTTCAGATATTTCACTGATATTTAGTACGTAGTGAATAAGAAACAATATGTGGTACATGCATGATGGTGCACCAGCGCATTTCAGTGTAGCGGTTCGTAATTATTTACAACTGTTTATCCAAATCGATGGATTGGCCGCGGTGGGCACCAAGGCACCATCATGCATGCACCACATATTGTTTCTTATTCACTACGTACTAAATATCAGTGAAATATCTGAAGCGGTTCTGAAAATATTAATTAATTTCCATTTTTTTCCTAAACCTTCAACATCCCGAGTTTCTGTAAGGAAACAATTTTTCATGTAGATTATACCCTTAAATATTCGCATATCATTAAGGAACACCCTGCATTTATTGACTGACATTTTTCCATCGCTCATGAGGAAGTTCCTTGTTTCGAAAACTGACGATCTTTCTGCGTCCTTAACGGACTATGTTCTCAAACTTGGGTGAAGTGTAAAATCGCATTTCTTTCAGATTAGTATCATGTTATCGTTTCATTTTTGCTCGTATACCCACATATTCGCGCATTTATTTGTGAAAAAAAACGCGCAGGTGATATCTCCATGCTGAGCCGTGGTAAAATGATAGGTCTAACGAAGGATGAACATGCATACCTACGAATGGTAGAAACACATGTCAAATAATTAAGTGTTGACTTAGACGGTCATTTGGCAAACTTCAATTATGGTGCATCATATAACGACTGCTTATTAGTTGTGAAATAGCAATTGTCCGCGGCAGGCAGGTGCAGCGTTTCTATTTTTGGACACGGAGTATGATAAACCGCAACTGCATCAATTTCAAATTGCACATTTTTAGAGATTCCAAGGAACGGAGAATTCGTTTAAATTATTATCAGTCATGCATACAATCAGATTAAATGACCCTAACATGACATTTTAAAATTTGGTACATAGTCTAGGCAATGTAGCAACCGCTGATTGAAGTATATGTTTTACCGATGTTTCTTTTTGTCGATCATTGTTTAGCCATGTAAATTTAAGAGTAACATTTCCAATAATATCGCAAATGCCAGACTAAGCATCGATAAAAGTGGTACGAGGACACTGTAAAACTGACGCGGGCATCATGCAGAGAGATTTGGAAGCAGCGAAACTCCACTTTATCATGCAATTTACGTATAAACGATACAGACAAGAATGCGTGTGTCGATGCCAACAACATCAGACATACGGACGGTGGCCGAGTGCCGAACATTTTCAGTCATGTTCCACGGTTTCGCCTACATCCTGTTACATCGGTGACAACATCACAACAATAAAAATAAACAGATACAAATTCGATACAACTAATTGGCAAAGGCCTGTTTCAGTTTAAAATAAGACCGGCCATCGCTTAAACTGTCAACAATTTGTTAAGGATATTTAAATTCGATGGTTTGCTGTTTAGCTGTTTGATATGCTCTATATTTTATACTAATTTATTTTGTCCTCTAATCGTGAATATTACATGACCCCGGACTTCTGGAAGTGCGTAAAGATAGAAAGATATTGGAAGGAAATCAATAAACCCCCATGTTTGTCTGGCCAGTGAAACTGCATATAAATGTATAATGAATTAATGAAAATGTTTTTTAATAAATTTAATATCGTCAAAAGTGCCATTTACCGAATAAGGTTACCGTCACGTATACTACATTAATGAAAAATTTTAAATACAACGGTTTCACTGGCCAGACGACAAACATGCGAGACTATCGACAAGAAAACCACAGGATAAGTTTCAGATGTTACATTGACAACAATAAAACTCTAGCGTATATTTTTAGCAACTTGACAATGTATTTTTATACAGCTTTCGTGGCCGATGTCTTCTCGATATTTCAATCGAAATACCGTTAAAAACGAAAAGACAAAAGAAATAGTCGGACCAATTTAAACGGGCGAAATAAATCCGAGGCACCCACGCCACGCCACGCCACACTGCTTGCTGGCCAGACTGACTCGCCTCTTGAAAAATCGTCACATATTTCTCACCGGTTTTGTCATTTATAAATGTCTTTTTTGGTACGTTCCTTGCTCTATTTTGTCTGGAAATTCCGTTGCTCCTGTTTTTCAATCTCGCAATCAGGCGAGTAGTATAGTAGATCTAATACCAATTGAAACAGCGAAATAGCCCAAGTCGTAAAAAAGAGGTGAAATTTCATACAAGCTGTTTGCCCAGTGCATGGAACAACTGAGCTAGGCGATTGTTAGGAGTTTTTCCCAGCTATCCAACGGCGACCTTAGATTTGACCTTGACAATGCCTTTCAAGGTCACGTCGTTGTTTTTGAATGGAACCCCTCATTTTTGACCCCGTAAATGAAAAGGGCGGAAAATTTTCCGGTCAAAAATGGAGTTAACCATACCTAAATATCGACCTTAGAAGATTAAGGTGAAGGTCAAACGGAGGCATGGTGATATAACTTGAAAACCACTGGACGTATAGGGAAACTACCAAGACATCATTTTCAAATTTTTGTTCCCGGATATGGTGACTTTGGATCGGACCTAAACCGTGATGACAGTTCAATTTTTGTTACAGAAAAGCATTTTGTTTTGATAAACAATCAATAGACTACATTTTCAGTATTGGAAGTTAACGTGGACTGTGCTGTGTTGTTCAGTTAGTCGAATAGATCTTCCGACAACAGGCGAGTTTGAAACAAGTTTTCTGCGTCTATCCGTATGTACTTGCAAATATGAGTAGTGCCATATAAGAAGTTATGGAGCGGCAATCTGCAAATTTTATCACGGATTCTGCATCGTTGAATTGGACAATCCTCTGGAGAGATTCGTCGTAAAAAAGCAGCTGCATGTACAAAGCGAGCGACAGGTCGGCGGTCGGTGCGACGGCAGATCGCGAAGCATAGAGAACAAATTGATTAATAAAACATGCAGCAGCCGATCATTGGATAAGGCACAACCGTACAACGATTGCGGTGACGGTTGACTATCCGGAATACTAGTACAAAATTATTGTAAGTGAAGCCAGCTTGAATGGTCTTTTACTTGATGTTTTTGTTGTATATGTTATAAACGTTCAAAATGCACGAATTAATAAAAAATCTGGAAATTTATTATAGCTCCGACGGGTCAAAGCACGCGTATTGCCTTTTTGCTCGATACCGAGTGACTACTAAGCTGCCTGCCCCCGTCGACGCTTTTTACCTTGCTTTTCCCTGTGAAAGTGGACAAAATACATAGCAGATTTATACAACTATAAACCAGAAATCATAAATATAGTACCGCTCTTGCAGATAACATATGCCATCTCTTATATTTGACATGATTGATTATAACATAATTTGTTGAATATCTAAAAGCATTGGGAGCGTTTATCCAATGTGAAGCGGTCCAGCAGTAGTGACCGTGGAAAAGCGCTGACAGTTTGACAGCCGTCACATTTGATATTGTATTCGTTAATGTTACGGACTGTCAAAGCTGTTCCGCGGCTACTACAATTCAGCATAACAGCGCTGCACCGCTGGACCGCTTTGTGTTGGCTGAACGTTCCCAATGAGATGACAGCTTTTTCATTTGAAAAAAGAAATACTGCGATTACCACAATAATCTTTTTCACGACTTTCTATCTCGTTTTGACGTCTATCGAGGTGAACAGCTGATAAGCTGGTGACAGATTTATATTAAAGTCTGCAATGTTGGCAACAGTGAGTCGAGTGTTAATCGAATAAAAACTCAGACCATATTCAGAACCGTTTATACAGGGTGGCCGATATGTAACTGAATGGTTTGTATTTTAAATATTTGTGAAATGGAATAAATTACGTCCATTTATTTCACCTTAATCTTTTATTGAAACTTAGAAATTATGTATGAAAAATAATATCAGACAAATGTCCGCCTCTAGAAGCCGCGCAAACCTGAGCCCTCTTGATTACATCACTTTTTGGTACGTTTCGGAAGGAATATTTTCAATCGCTTCGTTGATGTTGTTCTTCAGCTACTCTACAGTATTTGGTTTGTCGACACGAACCCTATTTTTTAAAAATTCCCATAAAAAAGCCAGGAGCCAATACATCCGGTGACCTTGGTGTCCAGTTGACATCAACAATTCGAGGAATTAAATGTCCCGGACATATTGTTCGCAAATGATTCATTGTTTCCCTAGCTGTGTGACAAGTTGCTTTGTCCTACTGGATTCACATGTTTTGCAGGTTAAATTGTTGTATTTGAGGAGCCAGGAAATCTGGCACTATATCACGGCAGCAATCGCCAGTGAGAGTAAGAGAATTACCTGCAGCGTCTTCAAAGAAGTATGGTCAAATGACACCTCCATACCAAACACCGCATCAAACTGTGACTCGACGAGGATGTAGTGGTCGTTGACGGATGACACGAGGGTTTTCTAATGCCCAGATACGGCAATTCTGCTTATTAACAAATCCCTCCATATCGAAGTGGGCTTCATCGCTCATTATCAGTTGTCGTTATTTTGGGTATTAAGCTGCCATGTCTGGTAAACGTCTCAATGCGCTCCAGACAGAAGCGGGATTCGTCACAAAGACCACCTGATTGCATTACCGGTCGAATAGAACTATTTCTCTACATCAGAGGAAACGGTTACGCCGATGTTCAGCTGTGAGAGGTAGCACCCAATGTGGGCGATAAGAAAAAAGACAAAAATGTCGAAAAGTGAATGCTTCTTTATCACCAAACAATACACGCAGCCACCACAAAAACTTGACAGAAAAACCTGAACATTTTATCACTTGTTGTTCATGGCAAGATACATCGATAGTATGTAAAGAATTCTTGAATTCTAATAAACATACCTTTTTTTTGTCATTCAGTATATATTGGCCACCCTGTACCTTAGACAAAAATTGTTTATCTTTCATTCTTACCTGACTTGAAATATAGTTACGATCATTAGCGGCCATTTTGTTTGTAGCGTTTTTTTGTGTGCGAAGGAACTTTTTTGAATAAAATCTGTGAATCCATAGCCTACAAAACACCAGAATAAAATACGGCTCTGCGTATAGATCTAACGTTGACAAATCCGTCAGAACTGTCTATCACCTCAGTAGCCGTGGAAAGTAAAATTGAGGTGTACTAGGAAGAGCAGCGTGGAAAGCACAAAACTGCAATGTTGCGGACAATGCCCTGTTGCTATTTAACCCGTTGGAAGTGAACGTTGAGTCAAGTTCCCACACATACATGAACACATGTCAGTTTATCGGGAAATTACGAATGCGGGCCACTCTCCATCCAACATTCCACCTGCTTTTAAACATCACACATAAAAAATGCCCAGTTAAATATACAAACGCTAATGGCAACTGCTAATGATCTCACAAAAATATTTATTTCTGTCGCGGAGAAATCAATGTATCCATAGTCATAACAGAATAATAAGTAAAAAGACTATACGATTACTCGCAATTGTCTACCGATTTATTCGTCTTGTAAATTTTCCAACCTACAACTGACCAAGTAGTAGCGAAAGCGCGTATCGTATAATAATAGTATCAATTCCTTGTAAAAATATATTATTATTATTATTTGTTATTTTATAACCCCCCATTTGGGGTATTTTTTTTGTTGTTGTTCTATGGGAAGTGTATTTGATCTATCGGGCAACGCAGCTTCCCGAGTCGTATTCGTGGAGCATGATCCTGTCTGACCTCTGCAAGAACTGATCAATCCATAAAGTGAACATCAGCAATGAGCGCAACCGTGCATCAGCGCGTGCAGTTTTTCCAGGGCAATCTCCGGGCGAGGCGCGTCGGCGTCGATCCCCGGCTGTCCCGAATGCGACACGCAAATGCACTTACGGGGGGCCGAGGAATGCACTTAGCTAGCGTGCGAGTGCGAGGTGCTGCTGGAGCACATCTGCACCGGGCACACGGTCCACGAATGGCCACGGGACGGACAACGGGATGATCCATGCCAGGCCTGCAGATCATCCAGCCATCGATATGTGTGTGTATACAGACGAACTAAAGGAGATTTTACGGAAATGTTCTTGTTTCTAGTTTGTTCCCACTGCACAAACGGCAGTGGCCTCCACGACGATGCAGCATATTACGTATTTCGACTTATGAGGACAATATACATCAGACTTAATCGTTCAATTTTCTGGCCGTTGTCGGGATCAGAAGCTTCTTAATGATGCTAAATACGTTACATTTACAACACCCGCCCCTACAACTGCCAACCCCCAAGTTTCAACCGCTACAAAAAACAATTTCCCGAAAATGATCAGGAGCTTCCGAAACGCAAAGGACGAGGTTTAAGCGATTTTTATTTTTTTCGTGTAATTGTCCCTAGGTCCGCCGAGAATGGACCGAATTTCAAAAACTACAAAGCTCTTTCAGCCTTGGTATAGTAGTGACCTTGTGTGAAAATTTCAGCGGTACTTCTCAAGTTATATGCCGGTACAAACGCCGTAATATTCTAATTCCAATAAGCATGTAGTCGTAAGAAGGAAGAAGATAGTATTGAGACCTCACAGGATACAGCGTGTGTCGCCGGGCGGCCGGCCGTCCGATCGGATATCTGGCATCTCATTAAATAAAGAGCAACAAGGGAATATCAGCAGAAGCAGCAAATTGTAGAGATTGCCGGATTGCATTAAGGCCGGTAAATCTGATTTCGGGCAGTTGCCGGCGACCATCGGCAACCCTTTCGGCCTCCTTTGATTTTGTACGCAATTAGCAGCCCGCCAAGAAGCACTGCTTACATTCGCATGTCATTACATTACTACAGGTTGTTATTTTTAGGGCCAATTTCACCATCGTTAATGACTTTGGACCAACAGGAAAAGACCTTATTGAAATGCAATTTGACGGAAGCTGTCAAGGCTCTCTGAATATCACTGATTTCTATTAAAATATTGAATAAAATCGTGAAAATTCGACTGTATTATAAACAAGACCACTTTTTGATTCCAACATGATGCTTTTGTACAGAGAAAACAGGACAACTTTCATGTATTTTGATTTCTGTTATACATTCACATTTAACGATCAGTTATCCCAAAGCCAATAGGAATGCGGCAAATAATAGGTCGATTTTCTAGCTGTTAAATTTAGCAGCAGGTTTGGACGTTTGTTAATGCATGGCAATCACGAATTTGTTAAGTTCAATATACTGAGTGTTTATATGTTATCATAACAGCTACATACCTGCTGAATTGTGTGGATTTGTTTGTATTTTGCAAGAAAATAGAATATAAAATACATTCCAACCAATTCCTCATCTTCCTTTACATCATATTAGTAATCATTTATTAATTTATGGGTTAATGAATTTCTTCAAAGCAATAAAAATATTGTCCTCTCCATCCTAAAACTCAGATAATATGTGTAAGACGTGTCAATCCCTACATCTCCGTGATGCATAATGCAATTACTATGGATATAGACAAAAAATTATGAAAAAGTTCAAATAACATCCTTTAAGTCCAAAAATCATAAAAACTAGTAACATTTATTGTTTGATTGCCTTTATCACAGGTGAGGTTAACTATCTGTCACTCGCAGGGTTGCCAAGTCTAACGACGATCACGTCTCGTGGTGGAGGGTGCGAAATGAATCTTTTACATTTGCTGGTTTTTAATTTAAAGTAGGAACACAAACATAGTGCTTATGATAGTTGGAGCTAGACTGATAACATTTCTTGAAGAATATTTGAAAATTGTGAAATGATAATTTGTCCCTCCTTGGATTACATCAAATAGTGATGTGCTTTCTAGTTCGCTTCATTAAGTTGCGTTCAGTTCTAGGAACTGGTTCGTGAACAAACTATTTTATGCAGCAATACCACAAAAAATATATGTACAGAAACAGAGCAGATATTCCAGTCTGTTTGTCGAGAAAACGTAAAAACGATTCAATTCATATTTTTTAACCGTTCCAAAGCATTCCACTGATTGCAATTTTAATTTTTTTTTTCTATTCTCCTTCTATTCTTACTGTAGTCTATGTTTTGTGGCCACTTGTTGTTTTAAGCTTGTGTTATTTGTGGAAAATGGATTTTCCGTATACAAAGTGCTCCCTCCAAGATCTTTCTTGTGCAGAATTACATTACACTGTCGTATACACGTTAAATCTGCACTAACCCCCAAATACGATGGTGCGACTGATTATACACTGAAATCAAAACAAAAAACTAAAACTGCAATTGTATGCATAAAAGTTGAAATCTTAAATAGTTTCCGACCAGTGGTGTCAAAATGTCGTTGAGGAATTGGAAAGAAGTGTATGAATGTGTTGAGATGCAACACTTAACAAAAATTTGATTGAAAAGGCTTTTTCATGTAAGGGTTTGCAAATGCAAGTTTGCAAATGTAGGATAAACTATTAACACACAGTAGGTGATGTTGAGTTAATATAATCACATATGGATTACAAAAGTTGCAATACACATGGAGAAACCTTTAGCTAAACTGAAAAAAATGGATTTTACATCAAGCATTTTTTTTTATTTCGGCTCAGTTTTATATAATTTCATAATATTTAATTCACTGAAAACATTTCATTAGCAAGCTGTCATTTGATATTTTACAGTGTTTTGTTTTGAATAGTTTGATGCTATTTGCTGCCAAAAATTTGACGGATAGATTTTGAGGCTCATTAGGTATATTTGACGAACTGTTTGGTACTCGTACCTTATTGGTGAAAAATAATGGTTTGTTAGATTGTGAAATCGGCCCTTAAAGTTACAGTATTCTTAATTTATTAATTAAATTCTTACGCAAAGTATTCTTGTTTTCAGACTATAGACGTTTTTTCGTCGACAGTGAATGAATATTAACGAGCCACTAATTTTGAAATATCAATTACATCTCGAGATATGCGCATAACGGTTGATATGATAACAAGCGTATGCATGTCTTTGGGTGATCCCGGACAGCAACATCAGCTGATACATCGTGCTAGCTAGTGTGTGGTAGGTACACGAAACGAACGGCGTTATCTATCACTGTTGGGGATCAATTTTGTCAGGATGTAAAGCGACGAGTGGATTTAGGTGTAAAACGCAACAGCGTCACGTTAACGTTGCTGGCAATTCGTCAGGGGAATACAGATATTGTGGGAAATGGGAGCATCGAGCGTATGCTATGCCATTACCAACGTACACTGTGACAACGTAAGGCGCACTTTTTTTCATGGAATTATGGGTTGACTAGTTGTGTCATACGGTCTGTTTAACCTACGGAAAACTTATTGTTTTACAAACAGTGGCACTATCTAAGAGAAAAATAATGTGCATCAAGAAATCTGACAAAGTTAGTTCAGGTGTCATTGAAATTCAGCCGTGTCCGACCAATAGTGAAATATTCTCCTACTGACTTGTATTGGATTTTCATTAATAAGAAAGATGCAATCACCCAAAGAGGTATTTTTCTAAAAAGTATAATACCGTGAATTATATATGACATATATATTTTTACTTCCTATGCCAAAAACTAGCGAGGAATTATTGTAATCGCGAAATCGAGACATGTATATCACGAAAAACTATGTAACTCATTTCCGTCGGTCTATCTGTATGTCCGCTAATTTTATAATTTGAGAAGAATCGCTCGAATTTTGATGGAAATGTCCATACAAGGTTACTATTAGACCATAGATAAAAAAACTTTGAGGTTTGGGACAAAAACGCAAAAAAAAATCGTTTAAGCTGCCTGATCACTTTCGCAATTTTTTTTGTAGCGGTTGATTCTTGAGGGTTGAGAATTGTAGGCGGTAGGGAGGTGTAAACGTAACGTCTTTAGTATGAGTCAAATACGTTCTACCGTTAAGAAGCTTTTGATCCCGGTAACAACGGAAACATGAAATGATAAAAGTCCGACCGATGTATAATGTGCTCATAATTCGAAATAACTATGCAATCGTTGGAGTTGCGTGCACGGCGCGATGCTGCATCGTCGTGGAGGTCACTGCCGACCGTGCAATGGATAACAAATTCCAAGTGGTCTGCGGTGGTGTCGTCACTTCCTAATCACGATTCTTTTTTGCCTTTAGAAACGATTTGAGTCATCTCTTTTGTTTGAAATCTCCAAAGAAGGTAAAGGAAGTATAGAGTCAATCTAGTTGACGCCATTTTTTGTTATACTAATCTATCTATGCATAGAAATCAAAATGACATTCTGAGTTTTTTTCTTAAATTAACGCTTTCCAAAACATCGATATCGCAACGTTTTATTACAAATGATTATTATCACGAAAACAAATAACTGAAAGAAAGAAGTAAAAGTAACCAAATGAAACATGATCCTTTTCGTTGTTTGAAGATGCAATACTTTTCAACTTCTCGACAAAGCCGATACCAGACCAGACACACCAAAAGATCTTTACCAGTGGTAAACGACAACAATATTTCATCGAATTATCGATACGGAAACCACTAGAACAAGCGTGACATATTTGTGAAAGAAAGAAAAATGCTCCAAATCAGTCCTGGCTCCGTCATCAATCAAATACGGGCTCTAAACGGTTGACAGCTGGTTACCCACCATTTCAAATCACAGTGGCGTGGTGCTACGCCATCTCACAAAAAGGATGCAAAACACTTTGACACTTAACAAGAATTGATATTTACTTCATATACACCATATTATAAATAGGGAACACAATTTTGATACATACATTGTTTTTCTTTTTAAAGCCCACACTGCATCTTTTTTGTATCTAAAGAAGGTGTTCAAAATGTCGTCCTCCACTTTCCACACAAACTTCATTACGACGAACCCAGTTTCTTCTTATTCTAGGCCCTCGAAGTTATGCATTTATTATTTCAGGCGATTTACAATTTTTTTCGCGAAGTTTTGCTTCAGTTGTTATTGGACCAGCTCCATAAACCATCTTTTTAGGTTCTCCCCAATACCAGAAATCCATCGGATTGAAGTCGGGAGATCTTGCTGGCCATTTTCGAGGATCAGGAGCATTTCGACCGATCCAGCGATTTGGATAATGTTCATTCAGATACTGAATGTCGCCTCAAAAAATGTGTGGTGGTGTCCCATCATGACGAAACAAACCACAAATTCTGTCTCCGTTGTGATGGCATGTTGTTTAAGGTCTGTTCCAAAAGTACCGATAGGTTATTGGCTAGAAAGCTAAGATATCCTTCTAACAATTTTAGGGGTAACTCGAAAGGGACAATTACCTAATAAAAATCAGGATTTTCAATGTTTCTGTGCAAAAACCACTGACAGAACGTTAGTCTGCGAGGATAGTCTTCTGGTAACAAGACCTGCACTCGTTGTACATGGTAGGGATAAAGCAAATTTTCCCGTAGGATTCTATGGACTATGGTATGTGATAGTCCTACGCGGCGGTCTAATTCCCGAGTGCTGATATCTGCATTGATTTCTACGATATATGTAAAATTTGTTCCTCCTGCTCTACAGTAACATGTCTTTCACGAGTGCGAATATTAGTGGGCTGAACACTTCCTGTATCTCAAAGTCTTTGATACACTTGCACGAATGTCCTTCTGTCTGGGTGTACCCGTTGGCGAAATCTGTCGCGATAAATTTGAGCTGCAAGATTTGAATTCTGACGAGCTTCACCGTAAACTAACAACATGTCGGCGAACTCTTGATTCGAGAACATTGTAAATCAACACGACGCCGTACGCGAACAAAAACAAAACAACATACTAACCACTGTTACCGTTTGCGATCGATTGCCGGTTCGATAAGAGTGACGAAAGACCGACGCGCTGTTGTCATGTGTGTTTCAAATATTTAATTTAATGAAACTTACTTACTGATTTTGGCTTAATTTAATGCCATTTATTTGTTAATTACTCAATTTGAAAACGTTTTAAATTAGATTATAAAAATTAGTAAGATTGTGGTGGATATAAAGCACTTAAAGTTGTAAACTATAAAGCCATTTAGACAAAAATCTATTGACTTTTGGACCATGGGTCGTATGAACTTTTTGACATGTTTTGAGCCCCCCCCTCCATTACCCATTTCAATAGTAACTGCCATAACGTTTACACCCTGTATAATTGTAAATAAATTTGTTTATTATTATTGTATATAATTTTGAGTGAATTCAATTTTTTGGCGTTTTTTTCCCACGACCTGCACCACTGCCTTGTTAGGAAAAGACAATTGCTGAGTGCCCGTATCGTATTTCAGGTGATTTGAAAATGACGTAACCGAAGAAGACGTTGGTCGTCCGTCGTAACAGTGCCAAAGGCCAGTCTAGACGGCAGGCAATAATCCCTGAAAAATCTGGCAGAGATGGCGCCTACCTATCGACAGATTATGACTGATATGGATGGCCGTTCTTAGATAACAGCGACCGTGACATATTATACGGCCGCTTCATCGGCCGTTATCTTGAACAAGTCGATGAGCCGTGCAACTAAGGCTCATTATACATTGGCGGAGAAAGTTATATGGGACATAAGCAATTTTGCGCTAAAGCGATAACTAGATATGTTTTCGGTTTTGACATTCATATCGGCTTGTCACTCTGATCCCTGCATGTAAAGTGTGTTATTAACAAAGCTATGGATCTGATTGGTCGTACAGGAAAGGTGGTCGTTGATATGTAAGAGGAACAGTGTCGGAGCCAAGATCGATCCCTGAGGAACGTCCGCTTTGACGTTGTGGGGTAGATAAGAGGACCCGTCAATTACGATCCTCATTACCACCCATCTGCAAAGCTTCTCTAGGAGGCCATGTAAGTTTGCATAAGACGACTCCATTCCACAGTCGATCGAAACCTCTCCATCACCTTACTTATAACACAAAGCAGAGCTATAGGTCTCCAGTTATGTTTGTTAGAGTATTTTCCATAAACAAGAGCCTTTTATATTTTGAAATGTTCATTTATCATGCGAGAACATCCCGTGCGATGTAACGCCACTTGCAGTTGATAATGCACCAAATCTGAATTATTATACAGAATTTATAATATATTTGTTGAAATAATGCATGGGAGCAGAGGCAATAGCGGTGGCTCCATATTTGAGCGGTTGCTCATTATTCCGCTGTACATACGAATTCATCATCATCGGATATTAATGGCCGCCCACCAAACATCACTGCTGCTGCTGCTGCTGCCCAACAACTCACTACAAACGAAATTATTAATGATGTTGACAGAAAAGTATGTACGCATATCTTATCTACAGGTGAACTTATCCACCCATACCGGGTATTGATTACGAACGAGAACATAAAACAAAAAGAGAGAGAAAAAAAAAGCATTAAACGAATGTAAGAAAATCAAACAGAAAGGAGCCTATATTTTCATATGTTTTTACGACCTAGGGACATTAATAGATTTTACATAAAATGTTATATTTTTCTTTTAATTGTATATCTGTAAAAATTGCAAATAAAATTGCATATGTATCAGTTACTAATGAATCTCGTCGTGAAATTCCTCGGTCGTCCCCGGTATTAGCGTGTAGAGTTTCCGGTGCGAGTTGATATTAGGTAGGACATGGATGTTGGTAGGTCGCGGATAGATCGCGGCTATGGGATTATTCATGTGCCACCGTGTATTGCGGGACCCAGCTATCGATTGAGGTAAGCTAACATGGGGCATCGGGGATCAGGCGGGAGACCTGCCTTCCTCCCTAATAGTATATGCCGAGGGTAAGGAGCAGGAGGGAGTAGATCAGCCATGTAACGGCGGTCGGAGACGTAAGGAGACCATCTAACATACACACAGGTTGCCTGTTCCATTTTCCTGGAGATCAGAACATCTCCCTTGCACATTAAACTTGAATTCATGGAATTGTATCGAGAACACGGTGTTCAAAATGTCCTTGTAAGGTTTACATGTTGTTTACCAAAGAAGATCCTTAATCTTTCCGGTTGAATCCACAAAGAAGATCCTTAATCTTTCCGGTTGAATCCACTAACAACTGTCACATTTGTAATCGCGAAAAATTCCGAAAATAAGATATGTTTTTGGATATTATATGACATTACGAAAAATCATGTGACTCATTTCCGTCGATCTGTCTGTTTGTCGGTGTGTCCGCTTTCTTATAACCACCAATAACTTGAGAAGTACTGCTCGGATTTCGATGAAATTTTACCACAATGTATACAGGGACGCAAAAGCGTGAGTTTTTGGTATGGAATCTAAAAGCACACGTAATTTCTGCTGCGCAAAAGCATAGTATTTTCTATGCTCTGACCGCGCTCCAACAGTGCCACGTCTGCCCGAGTTAGGTATAGGGGAGAGGGGACGTTTTCAAATGGACTAGCGGTAGGATAGGAAAAGAATATATATTGTATGGACTTGTATAACTGACTTTTTTATCAGATGGTATAGTTTGTGCTGAATATATCCTTCTATGTTTACTTGACCCATTTTTTATGTTGGTAATAATTTTCCTTCAGTCGTTTTTTAATATTATAGAATTATAAATGTAAATGATTTACAACTGATCACACCAATATGAATCTTGTTATCCGAATACGTTTAACAGTTCGTAAATTATCGAAATATGCAGAAATCCCATTTATAATAATAAACAGATATTTTTTGTTTTCATTGAGGTAGCGATTAATGTTTTTCTATCTAATCTTTCACACTGTTGAATTACTCGTACGTAGTCGTCACTCGACATGCGAAGAGGTACCCAAAAATAACCGGAATAACATTGCAGTGGGCGGAGCTTGTGTAGTACCCATTTCTGCTCGTAGAGGCGTTCAGCGCAACTCATTACCAGTCCAGTGCCACCTGAGTTGTCGATCCGACATGTTGAAAAAATTC
This sequence comes from Acanthoscelides obtectus, assembly GCA_963669975.1. Lineage (NCBI taxonomy): Eukaryota > Metazoa > Arthropoda > Insecta > Coleoptera > Chrysomelidae > Acanthoscelides > Acanthoscelides obtectus. Next base: position 1,936,112 of record CAVLJG010000006.1, read on the forward strand.
GAGAGCTTGTGCTATTTGGAGGTTTTAAGACGATTGCGAAACACTGTTCGGCAAAAAAGACCCGATTTGCGGCAGTCAGGAGACTGGTTCTTCCAGCCATCTCTGTTCGACAGTTTCTGGCTAAAAATGGCATGGTTCCGCTGTCTCACGCACCTTATTCGCCTGATCTGGCTCCGTGCGACTTTTCCTTATTTCCACGGATGAAAAACGGCATGAAAGGACCAAAATGTGGTATATCTGAATTACGCGTTTTTTTTACAAAATTTCAATATTTAAAAATCAACGTTTTGGTAGGAATATTGAAATAATCGAACAAGTCCGACATCACCCCCGTATCTCCGTTTTGATCTGTTCGCTCCACCTCCAGTAGCAGCAGTAGCAGCGTTGCATATTCTGGTTCCCCTAGGGGCAGGCAGGGGCAGGAGCCTGTGAGCCCTGGTGCCGTTCTCCGCGCGCTGATTGCCTGCCCTTGTTTCATTAGCGGTTGCCGTGTACCTGCGCCCATCAATACTCCCCCAGGATAATGAATGTACCGTCAGGCGGTAAAGCGGCAAAGCGGCGACGCCGACCCGTCTCGACGCTTCCACGCATGCTGTAACGCTTCCACGCTACCGCTGCTGCTCTATTCTGGTGAATGCCCTTCAGGTGGCTTTAGCTGCTGCATTGTGCTCAATTGTCTATCCTATCATTATTGCGCTATAACCATCAAATAGACCTGTTCATCTTACTTAAACTGCATTTGACATAACTCCGGTCTCTTGCCACCGATAATAATAATAAAGCATTCATTGCCCAGCAACGCAGATACCGTTTGGATAGCAATACCTACTACAATGATTTAATTTACACAGTCGGAGAACCATGAAGAGAAAAAAACTATTATTATAATTATTAACAGATAATAGTAAAAAAGAATATATAGCTATATATCATGTAAGGTTCACAGAAACATACAGGGTGTTTCTTAATGATATGCTTAAAATCTTGCTTTCAGAGTTCTTCTTCTCTCGATGCTGATCGAATCATTATAACAACTGACATTAAAGAAATTCACGAGTTCCAGAAAACTTAGAATTTGGATATTTATGTTTATGCCTTACAATGTGACACCGTAAATGTTGTCTTTTTCACTTCCCACGCCTCACGCCTACTGGCGGGGAAGTGTTGTAATCGCAAAAAAAAATCTAAAATGAGATACTACCTAAGACATACGCCGACTTTGAAGATTAGTAAGGGGCAAAATGAAAGTCAAAAGTGGTATAACCTGCAATAAAAATTCATTCAAGCCATCCAATTTGTAATGTAATTAATGCATCCAAATTGTAAGCTATGTGCTTAGCTGAAAACTGTTAAGCCTTCACAACCTCAAATTATGGAGCAAATCCACCGGAAGCATTTTTCCCATAAGAAAGGTGCGTGGTCCTTTCCAGAAAAAATTTAGAAATGCCTTAATTCGCGCATGTCTGAGACGTTTTTATCTCCATTGTAAAAAAAAACATAATACAGATAATACAAATTAGTCGATGGTTTTTGTTTTGAACATTGACATTTTTAATCGATATCGCGATGAAAAATCAATTGAGCTTCATTGGCTCTTTTCAAGTTATATGCATTTCCGAAATAGTGTAAATATCTGTGATCGAAGAAAACAATACAATCAGTTTTGTGTCGCGTTGCGTCGTTCCGAAAAATCCGATCTCGTTATCCAGAGGATGCGGCAGTGTATCACACACACCACACACACTGGCACTGGGACCAAATAAAATAAATTAGCTTTTTACAGGTCCGAAACGGAAAGAAAAACACCGGACGATATATCAAGTTGGCTCCATAGTGGTTGGTACCTCGCCCACCGTACACAATTCTCTTTTTCTCTCTGTCTCTCTCGGGCTGTTGCACCTCCCCAATGCCGAAGGACATTCTACATTCAATAATTAAGACGATATATTGTGTAGGGCAATTAAAACCAATTTAGAATCAACTACCGGTTATAAATATTCAAGCTCGTTATTGGCGATGAACATCTTTAGAGATTTGTTTTCCTTCGAACCGTCAGTCCATAAACAAATTTTTTTGGTAACTACAAGAAAATGAAGAAACTTATATTGATCGAAAAATACTGAATAATAATGCAAAACGTTTTCTATCTTGATGTTCTGTCGATCAAATGAAATAACAGATGTAGAAATGAATATCTACTAGGTTCTTTTTATAAGTGCGGCACCACTTACATATAACAATGGCACTTGATAACCAAAAAGCAGTAGCTCTCATACTTCTTGACTTTACTAAAGCATTTGACACCATTAATCACTCACTTCTTGTGTCTAAATGCAGTTATCATGTATTTTCTGAAAAACCTCTTTCGTTTCTATCCATCGAAAAAAAAAAATGGTTCTGGTGTACCACAGGGATCAGTCCTAGGACCCCTATTATTTTCATTATACATCTCAGATTTAGAAACAGAGGTAAAATCATGCAGCATACATTTTTTTGCAGACGATGCTCAAATTTTCTATTCCTTTAAGAGTAATGATTTGGAAACAGCAAATAATAAAATTAATCAAGATCTTGCCCAAATTGAAAAGTTCAGTAGTAGTCATAATCTTCGTTTGAACCCTTTCAAGACAAATATATTGGCATACGCAAATAGAACAAAAAAAATACTTTAAAAAGGGACATAGACGTAAAACGTAATAAATTAGTTCCTGTGGATCATTCGAAGAACCTAGGTATTATAATGGATGATGACTTAAAATTTGTTACACACGTTAAACTATCTAATTTCTCAGTGCTACGCTATTCTCAGAGTTTTATTTGCAAATAAGGCTATATTACATAAATCTGCAAGAAAGCAATTGTGTGAATCTTTCTTGTTTTCAAAGATATCGTATTGCTTAGTCGTTTACTATCCCTATTTAGATATTATAACAAGAAATCGTATTCAAAGTATCATGAATACATGTTGCAGATTTGTAAGTGGTCTCAGAAAGTATGATCATATATCGAATGTCAAAAATGAAATCAAATGGATGAAAATTGATAAAATGTATAAGTATCAGCTTGGCGGCTATATGGGGATATAAGGGAATGGGCGGGGGGTACGTGACACGGACTCTAGGAAACAGCTGTGCATACGACATGCCTAAGGGCCGTATCGTCAGTCGTTCCTACAATTGTGTCTCTATAGAGATCTTTTACACAAATAACTTCGTTTGGAGAAAAATCGGGTTAAATATTTGACGTAAAACTCGTATACAAAACTTCAACCCGTGCTAGTTTTATGTTATTGACATTAAAAATTGTATGTATTGTCTTAGGAGAGTAATCCTGTTTCGCCATATTCTGTTCTTTTGCAGTCTTATTAATGGTGTACAAATTTACAACGACCTGAGACGTAGTAATGAAACAATTTAATATCTACTTTTTATTTTCATTTTTTGATATTATTTATGCCCCAAAAGTATAGCCACTTTTTTCACCCTTGTATCTTATCCGACTGAATGACTGACAAAACTATTAGAATGTTCAAGAACGTGAGTCTGCCTGAAAATCTTAAACCACCTGTGACGGGAGTTTTAATATATCGAAGTGAAAAAGCTTGTTGTTCGGCGCGCCGCATCAGTTCGACCGGGCAGCGTTATCATTATTGCCTTTTTAACGTTATCAGAACAAGTGTTTAACTGCAGACCTAAATTAATCCGTGTACCTGGTTACTCATATGTACCGCTGTCACTCACATTACGTACAAATACTGCCCTTGCTGTCCTTTGGATGTATGCGTATCATACAATTATTATTATTTGAAATTATTCATTCATTTAACACGATTACAAGAAAGAAGTGAGCTATATTCGATAAATCATCGGTAGATCACATACAGAGGGTCAAAATAACTATTACGTGTGTGTTTCCGAACTTATCCGATAAATTTTAACAACATATGCAATGTTACGAAAGAAGTTTATTTCTTAAAAAAATGTAATAAAAGTCCTACAGAAATTAAGTTATAAACCTGAGTTTCAACAATAAGTCGAAAAATAAATATCTGTATATTGCGTTCATCGTCGTGATATTAGAACACGCATTAATAATTTATTGTACGAAATGTTGTACCAAACAACTGGCGAAAACAAAATACCAGGAATTTTTTTGTTTTTTCATACTGATAAGAACGTGTAAATAACGTTTAATCTGTATCGTGGTTGGTCTGAATGAATAGCTGTCGATTTTTGTGCAGTCAAATAAGAAAGTATTTTGCGAGTTTATGTTTTTAGTTATTTAGTAATAAAAATGGCAAACGTGTACACTAATGAGGAGTTAGTGGACATTGTTTTAGCGTACAGAGAAGCAGGTCAAAATTCGCGAGCGCGTTATACAGGGTGCGGCAGAGAGGATGGACGGTTTTAAAAAAAATCATAAAATAGCGGTGTTTCGTGTAACTGTTGCGGATTTTCATTAGCCCAATAACGACAATTCAGCTGGTTAACCATGCTGTTTAGGTGAAAGTGGGCTTCGTCGCTCATAGGCGAAAACGCGTTGATCCACCGTCCATGGCTCCATAACGACAACAGGTAAAATAATGCTAGGATCTCACGAGTCAAACGGCACCCTCCCCACCTCTCCCAAAAACGTCCGTCCTCTATGCCGCATCCTGTATATGAACTATGTATTTGCAGTATTTACGATCAAGCCGTCCTCTATGAGATGTGGTATTTGTTTGAACATGTCGATTCAATTTATAAATTCTACGATATTTTTTCAAGTCCACCCGAAAAGACCGATAATCGCTTTAGCAATTTGGACAGGTGCTGGCATGGCAATATTAGCCAGCAGCAACACCCAAGGGGGAGCCCATTATAATATATTAAGGGTCTGTCCGATCAGCACACAACACACATACATCTAATCGAGATGCGAAACGCGTTGACGAGGCAACTCGTGTCCGTTCGCGTATGAATTATGGAACAAGTGTTATTTAAATCGACCTAAAGTGCGAAAATGGGAATTTATTAAGGTGCTGTTAGTTAAAGCGATCGAATATATCAAACGCTGCCTGGCAGCCCGGAACATCTGCCAAGTTGTTCAGTGGCGAGACGAGACGCATGTTCCAAAAATTCGATAGGAATGTTTAATCTATAGAAGGTTCTCCGTTTTGATATAATTGTATTCTGTATTTTGTCGACGCACATTTGTAGCTTTTTTAAAAAACAAGTTCAGTATCGTACATATTTCATTGTATTGCGCCATTGATTATTCATGTACACAAGCAACGAATCATAGAACATAAGCAATAATCGAAATCCATCATTTTGTGCAATTTCGTTCGTTTTTCTACCAACTACTTTCTATATTTCGTTTGGCAGTACTTTGAGACAAACGCAAAAAATAAGTTGAAATGTGTATCGGTGAACGATCGTATTTGGCAAGGCGTCCAGTGCGACAACGCAGAGACCACCAACCAAACAACCCAAGTGGAAACGGTGTTGGTTTTAGAGTGGTACTGGTACTGGCTGGTATGGACCAATTATTTCCAACATGAGGTGTTATTAAGGCAGCAGTAGCAGTAGCAGAGAGCGCGGATCGTATTTCAGTCGAGTCCGGTAATGAGCCAACAAACACCGGTAGCTCAGCAGAGTCAGTCGGAGTCGGTCTCGGATTCACCTTGACGAGAAACGAGGATGAATGGCAGCACCACCAACTCAGCCACAGCGACACCACTACTGACCGTTGCCGATTTTATACGGACCGTTCTGTATATGCAGCGCATTCGACACATACTTTTATTGTAGTATATTTCCGGCTCGTTCAGATTTCTTAATAATAGGCAAAAGGTTTTATCATCCTGGAAAAATCAATTGATTATATCTACGTAATATCTGATTTTACAGTCTGCGAATAACAGAAGTTCGACAATTTTAACCTAACGGACAAGGTTAAAAATCGCTTGAAAATAGAGTAACCTCAAAATACTCTTCGGGGTCTTGTAAAGCAAGGTTCAAGCTTTAATTTAGATATTTGACGACCCCGAAAATTATAATTCATAAACCTGAACGAAATTTGCCCGTGCAAAAAATTTTAATTTATTTAGAAAAAAATGTTTAAACGAATTTGATCTGGGTTACCGTGCAGGTATATTAATTACTTAAAAATTCGGTTAAAAATTATAATTTTTGAGCTCAAGTATCTAAATTAAACTTTGCAAGATCTTGAACAGTATTTTTGAGATTATCTTATTTCAATGAGATTTCAATTTTATTTCTGACAAACTTGACGAACATTTTGTCTTCGCAGAATGTACTTATACGACAGAAATGTTCATTCATCTTATAGTGTATATTCAAAATTTCGACTTTATTGTATTAGTGAAGTATCTATTGTTTCTGATAACAGATCCAAGGTTTTTATGGTTTAGCTATTATTGTATTAATGTGATCAACATATGAAAGCTTTGCATTAAATATTACGCGCCAGTTATCAACTCGCTAAAGAACCACTGTTACCGATTTCAAAATATCTTTACACCAGTGGTCTATGACATTCAAATCAGTACTCGCAACGCAAGTTTGTCACAATGTCATTTACAAAAATCGAAAATATTAATGGACCAAGAACAGAACCTTGTGGCACCCCTGATGTAGTCAAAACCGCACTGCACTTATAACTATCGAAATCCACATATAAATGTCTGATGTAAAAAGCTAAGAATCTAGATGTTATACCGCACTTAGACATCTTTTCTGGTAAAACAACATGATACAAGCGATAGAAAGCTTTCGAAAAGCCGATATAGACTACATCAATTTGCCCGCCCATTTTCAGAACTGACGCGGAGTATTGTGGACTTGTACAAAAAAGCTAACAATAACCAAACTGCAGAGAATATCGAGGAGGCGGTAGGGAAATTGAGGATGACGTGTCGTTTCATCATTTGCACGTTGAGGACGGCGGCGGTAAGCGTTGAGAGAGTTGTAGCGAGAGCGGAGTGGATATAAATAGTTGAAGAGTGTGATCAGTGCTTCCAATTAATCAGCGGCGTCGGCGTCACTGGACCACCCGTAGCGCTCAACGCAGCGGCGGTGATCTTTAATTGCTTAAATGCTCTCCGCACACTACTACGGCAGTGTCCAAATACAACAACACCATCGTAATATATTTCAAATAAGTGTATAGAACCGAAACAAACTTGAGCCTTGTCGTACCTCAAGCCCTGAAAATATGTTTAAGTACTTCCAGGAAGTAGCCACTAATTAGTATCTAACAAATATTTCCGTTTTCTTATGTTGTTATCTGAGGCGACGATCGTCGTCCTTGGCATCCGGATAGGTATATCTGAACAGGCATCTTCAAATTGGCATCATAAACAAACCTCTGACATACCTGGTCGACCAAAGCTACTCATCAGCCACAAACGGCAATAGATACGGGGAAAACAAACAAAAACGGATGATGATACTTGCGAGAGTAAATATAAATAACTACGGTTGAATACTACTAGTATCGAAATTCTTTAGTTGTGAAATAAATGCATATAAATATACTTAGAATTTCAAATTTAATTCTCAGCATTGAGATCTTGGAAAGTGTAAAACTAAAATCGCAAAAGATGTTTGTCTCATGAGAAATTTATCTCGGATGTATGTGGGGATTTCCCTGAAACACTCGAATAGTGATATTTGCAATTTTTGCTCTCACATGAGATTATGATGATATTAAGGTGCTGTTAACAAAGTGCTTCACAAATGTTGGGTGAGAGATTGGATTAAGAAAAGAGAAAATGACAATAGTTGGAAATATTATTAGAACAAATAGAATATGAAATGTCCGCTGCTGATTTTCGGTATTCGCTGGACAAGTTAAAGTTTGCATAGAAAACCAAGACACACGTACCTATGTGAAATCCAATTCCAGTTGATAAGCGGTTATCGGTCACTCTCTGTTAATTGGTTACAGGTAAATAGATTACAATTCGTTTAGAGCTGCCTCGAAGACAGATAAATCAAATACATATATTGGATTGTACTGAAAAACATCACCTTTATGAAAGGAATATGTCAATGGATGTGATCTTATTGGCCAGAAAAGCATCGAACATTATCAATATAATCAGAACCAAAAAAAGTGATCCGTATTCTGTCAGCAATATATTACACGGTCCAAAAGACTTTAAAATCTTGAAGGCAGTTTCTATGTTGAAGATCGTGAAACTGACACTATCTAATCTAATCTACAATTTGAACCTAGCCTTCAACAAAATTTGGAAGCCAATAAATTTACACAAAATTTAATAAAAGAGGTAATGTCAATGTGCAATTTATATTGAAATCTCATGTGAAATAAAGGCAGGACAAAATAAAGATTTTGACAAAAAGTTGTATTTCCCCTTTTTCTCTGGAAGTGCCTTGAATTTTAAAACTTTCAAAGCCTCGTTTTGTTAGCTACCTAAATACGCAGCTTTGCGCCCATTCCTCCGGCATGTTATGCATACAGCCAAAGTAAAAGTAGTTTTAATTTGAAATGCACCCGCAAAGATTCAACCACAAGACGTGCAGGAACCACCGCATTATCTTAGCTTTACCAGCCATAATTTGTCCGACTTTCACCCCGGAACATAAATAACAATTCCGAGGAAAAGAAAAACAAACAGTCATCTGCAGACAGATTCATTCCCATTTCTACCTGGACCGTTAGTCTGTAGATGGCTATCGAACACGACTTAAAACAATAGTCTCGGAGCGTGAGACAAGGTCCGTTTGCGTTTGGGCGGGACGGGGCGCCGTCCCTTAGCTAAATAAAAAGTCCAGATCATTGTGACAGCTTGACAGGAAGGTGGATAAGATATTGCGCTGTTGCCGCTCAAGCAGATATTACTTACTATATTCTCGATTTTTTTAACATCCTACGCTAAAACTTGAGAAGAAGCATTGTAATCGCAAAACATTTCGAAATTGAGATATTATTTTTTATGGATGTTAGGTGATATGTACATCACGAAATACTATACCACTCATCTCCGTCAATGTACTTATCGCCATTTTTTTTGTTTGGACTATCATATTCGAATTCAACATCTCCAAATCACCTACGTCTACAAAGTTTTAATTGAGTACCATACGGAGTTTTATGTTAAAACATCCAAAAAATTCTGCGCGTGATATATTTCGACTTTGATGATGGCTGGCACTAGTGCCCGCGGATTGTTCTAAACGACCCATTTTCAATCCGGTTGTAGGATCAACATTCAGTAAAGTCTTAAAATAGCGTAAAGAAAATGTGCGAACTTGACAAAAAAAACTCGTTCATTGAGTAAATCTTTCATTCTAAATTCGCTTTCACGACACTTTGTGTTATTTGATGATCATGATATTCAATTTCAGCGCCCCAATAATTATGCCAATGATTGAAATTTCATAGGATTTCAGGAAAATAATTCTGATGTGACAACATTACCACCTTGTAGCATCATCTTTTCCCAGCACGTGGCGTCCGTTTTAGCAAGTCACCCCAAAGTTGTTTACATTTTAAATGCGATAGTTTGTTCTAATGTTTACGCAAGGGGTGTTCCGAAGTGTTTGACTTGCTGATTATGAACAACTTAACTATTCATAAGGTGGAGATATTGAAGTCGTTTGCTTTCGTCATTACAGACTTTAAATTAAATGTCCATAGTGGTGCTAGACGTTTGCAAATGTTTTTCTTAAATATCATTATTTGAAAGTATCTGTACTGTAGGAAACGATAAGAAAATCGACAAGCATCACTAAATAGAAATCGTATTGTTACAGTCCAAAGTCGATAACGTATAAAGACAAATGAGCTGTATCTACATGGCGTACATACGCATTGCAACATAAATTTTGTAGAAACCTTGATAACCGATAGCATTTCCTTATCTGTGGAAACATCGAATTCGATTTTGTCTAGACGCACAGGTAATGAGATGCGATGCTAAAGGAGAAAAAGAAAAATCTTCAGAAGGCACATGGGTGTCCGACAGAGGTGAGGCCCCGAAAAATACGAACGAAATTTCATATAATATTATTAAAAATACATAAAAAATGCTAATGACGCCATATTCGGTTTATTTGTATTTATTTTTGCCGCCGCTAAAGACAAATAAAATAAATTTATCGTCATCGTTATTCTTGATGAACTTTGAGAAAGGCCGCAATGTTAATAAATGTATCAGTGAGACAGCCACAGTATAAAGATCTTATAAATTTCCAAAATCATCCCTTGCAGTTTTGTAAAATGTATAACAGTAATTATAAAAAACAAGTTTACGTCTCAAATCGATGGCTCCGACGCTTAAATCATATATTTAATTGCAACATGTAGCGAAAAATATCATATACAAATGAGATCTGATATTTAATGTGTAGTATCCGTAAACAGTGGCACAAGTGCTTCTGTTACCCCTGTATTCAAAAAGGGTGTCAAATACTCCGCTAGTAATTATCGTCCAATAAGTCTCATTCTTTTCGCAGCAAAAATTAGCATTTCTGCTTTCGAAAGTGATCCCATCTCTCAACAACCAGAACGGATTTATCCTTAGACAATCGAGCAATCTTCTCCACGGTCTCAACGTCTCTGGACAAGAACATTCCAGTTGCCATAATATATCTATAATAGACTTCTCTAGGGCTTTTGATCGCGCCCCCATAAATGCTTCTTTTCCAGCTGGAGCGTCTTAGAATTAGACGCGAGTTGTTGCAGTGAATCGAGGCTTTCCTCAGCGGGAGAGATTTTTCTGTGCGCGTTACCAATAGCCTTCCCTCCGTCCTGTGACAAACAGAGTTACCCAAGGCGTGCTTTTCCTTTTGCGTACAAGTGGCAACTTGCCTCCTTCACATGTTTTGCTTATGCCGAAAATTTACGACACAAACTCTGATCTGCTTCAGAGTGATATTCACATTGCTCGTCAATCGTCAGAGAGTTGGCTTCTACCCTTGAACCCATCAAAGTGTTGTTTCACACCTTGGAAAAACCAATCCGCGGTTCGTATACAAAATGATCGCACCATACAAGCGGTCTCTAGTTTTGTAGTCAACGATCTCTTATCCTGGTCAGAGCACATACACCACGTAACAACCAAAGCTAAGAAGCTTCTATGCATGCTGGAGAGGTATTTAAAAGAACACGACGTTTACACAACATTTGTAATACCAATTCTCGAATTTGTTCCACGATCTCAGCTTTAAACCGCAAAAGTAGCAGTTTAAAACGACAGTGGTTTTTTCCCAGTCGCATATTCAACGAAGTTTTTGTTTTAAGTAACGTAAAACTTATCCGTTTTCTTGTTGTACTCGTACATGAGCTTACAGTATTGTACAGTGCTCGTTTCTATTTTGTGATAATAATAAGATACATCGGAACTCTCATATAAAAATGCGATTTTCCTTTGAAAAATATCCTCGATACGCCCATGGAATGGACGGCGTGTATCCGAACCGGTAGGCGTAGAAACAAGGCTCGGATTTTTAGGGAAAGTTTCACCATTGAAAAATGAGATACAATGCAGCACGAGACATTACAGGAGTGTGAGGTATTCGAACGGACGCGGCCATCCACGTCATGTTCACTTCCACACTGGACGTTAGAAAGGAATACTCTTGATGGGACACGGAAATCATTTTACAAAAAAAGTATCTGGTATTGGAACCTTCATCTGCATAATCGTTATTTTATTTAAGGAATGAATTTCTTCTAACCGACGGACAGGATACGTCGATTAAAATAATTACGGGACGTGTTTGACGTTGGTGTATCTAAAATATCATTTAGGCAGACGAGCCTGACTCGAATGTTCAGATAAATCGATTTCAAGATAAAGCAGCTGGATGTGGGCTATCTTAAAAGATCAATGATTCGGAATGAGCCAGTGTAAGCATACATTCTGGTAACTACCGGAACTTATCTACCTCGTTGACCGTTGATGATACTGTCGCTTAATATGGTGAGCGATATATTAGAAAACATACTTTGGAAGTACAGTTTGCTCAAACCGTTGAGAGCTGCTTAACGTAGCGTGTCAATTTTTTTCAACAGACTGTCTGGTATACAGAATACAAGAATGACCACCAAGGTCCCGTGACCTCACTAGTTTAGATTTCTTTTTGTGGGGCTATCTTAAGACACTAGTGTACACAAGTCCCATTAACACTGAAGAGGAATTAAGAGAAAGAATAGTTGCAGCTTGTGAAAGAATGAAAAACACTCCAGGGATATTTTAACGAGTGCGCAATTCTAAGAGGAGGGAAGAAGCATCCATACTAAGTGAAGGGAGCCATTTTCAACAACGTGTCTAACGTGTCTTTTTTTATACTCCAGCTACCACGAAGGCCTAAGGCCTAAACACCCATGGGTACCGTGGGGCTATAGGGGGATACAGGGGAAAGGAGGAACGCCACACTGACTCTGGCGAGGGAACACGTGTGCATCCAACATGCACACATTCTGGCTCCGCCTACGAGATCCGTCGGGTGGTACCTCCGCATTCGACAGTCAGAGACCGGCTACCACCTACGGACAATCACAACATCCATAGCCAAGAGAAAAATTTCTCTTGGGACGGCAATTTAATTTTTCCAATTAAATTAATAATAATTTTGCAAGTTAGACAATAGAACGGTTTTTATTTTTTTACTCAAAAATGGCGCATCAAAGAAAAACAATTTAAAATCATTTGTTTTAAATTGAACGGGGAATTCTAAAATAATTTATATTTGGCGTACAATTTTTTTCTTAAAAAATATCGAAGTCAATACCCGTACGTACGCCACTGTTAAAGCATTATTTTTGCATTGAGAAATATATAACTTCATTGACTTTTACTACGTACTAAATATCAGTGAAATATCTGGAGCGGTTCTGAACATATTAATTAATTTTCATTTTTTTTCCTAAAACTTCAACACCGCGAGTTTTTGTAAGGAAACATTTTTGGACCATAGTTTATAAAGCAAATTAACATTAATTTTTCATGCGGATTCGTACCTTTAAATATTCGCATATCATTAAGGAAAATCATGTACAATGTTATCAGTTATAATATAATAGTACAGCTTTAAAATTGTATGTGAATATTCCACTTTTATGGAAAATGAAGCGGGTGATTACTTGTTTCCTTATCACTTTGCCTGTTCAAAAAATATTTTCTTGAAAACTCAATTTGTCGTAAAATGAGGTTTCAAGACAACCAAAGAATATTCGGAAAGAAAAAGTGTTAAGAATAAGAGTAAACACTCGCTTTATTCTTCAATAAAAGTGAAATATTCACATACAATTTCAAAGCTGTACTAATATTGCTTAACAAGTTACGGTTGAAGAGAAAATGCATTTTTTGAAAAAAAAAATAGTAACGTTTTTAGACATATCTATACACGCCATCAGATTAAAAGGATTTAGGATACTGTTGTAACTAAACAGGAAGTAGAAACAGAAAGCGAAAAAAAAATGGACGTGGGACCTTAACTGAAGATAACAAAATATTTATATTTATACAAGTAATTAGGCGCATCAGAAAAATTGAAGCGATCCAGCACCTAATGACAATGTTAATTTACTATTAAATTCGATATACCTGTCATCGAGCGCTGCAAAGTTCTCCTTCCCGGTTCCCGAATGTGTCCATTCAATCAAATATCTCCAATTTTAAGGAGAACAGCAACACTATTCTCGAAGATGATTCGACAACAACTACAAATACTAAAAATCATGCAATGCAAAACTTACCTTTTTGTTGACTAGTCGCGGCTCCTGACTGGCTAATCGCAATAACTCCTGGATATCTCCCTTGCTCGCTACTACGTACCATTCATTGCACTTCTTTGATTCAATCTGAAAAAAAAGCCGCCCTGTACCTACTGCTGTCATCTGATTGCGAAAGTCTAAATCGAACAGAAAAGAACCTAAAAGGCTCGTAACGCAACGTCCTGTCCGTCCGCACACACCAGCGAAAAGAGCGTAGAAGATATGTATCTGGATTATTAATTGCTGAATTATTACAACTACTATTAATTTTCACTAGACTATTCGATTCCTATCTTCGACGGTACGGTTCTGTTAATTAAAATATTAAAATGTCCGTGCTTAATTACTTTTTGTGAACCGTTTTATAAATGGTATTATAATATTTTTATCGACGACTTGTAATCTAGACAGACGGATTGGACAAATGAATAGGGTACTATTTTCGCTGACAAATGAGAAGAAAAAAAATGAAAGTACATTGCATTGGTTGCAACAATGAGTACAAAATGTTTATTTTTTAATGCTCCCACAAAATATTCCAAAGGTTTAAATTAACACCAAAATAATCCAGGAATTATAACTTATAACTATTCGCTATAAAAGCAGATGACAAAATAATAATAATAATAATAGACGTCTTCATTTCTTTACAACAGCATTGTAACGCAGCTGAGGTAAAACTTGAATGGCGAAGAGTTGGCTACTCTCACATTTAACCATAAAAGTCTCTAGCAGACGTTAGTAATAAAGAAGTATAGTTTAGAACAAATTTAAATGTTAATATGTAAAAGATAACGAACAAGAATCTATTAGAGTGAAAGAAAAAAAAAGTAACCCAAAATCTGAAAAAAAATGATCGAGTCGAATCACAGTGACGGTTTCCGATTCGGCGCACCAAAATAATCCAGGAAACGAATATTTGTGAGCAAAAAATGATTGTATATAAGTGCAAAGGACTTACCGGCAGTTCGGCCATATCGCTTTCGTCGTCCCCAGTTCCGGCGCCACCGGCACTCTGCAAATGACAGAAAGGCAAACGTTAAAACAAGAAAATCACGAATAAATTAACAAAAGACCGAAACAATGATGATACCATCTCGACGCGCGAGTCCAAGCCGTCGTTTTTATAAACGAATGCAACGAAATACGGGCTGCAATATATATGTTGCGTTACGATATACCCTAATTTGTTCTTTCCGAGCATTGACAAGTCTTATGTTGTACACTTCTACACACACGACTATTCCCCATTCGTATTCCATTTACGTCCCGTTTTCGAGGAAGACACAAAAAATCACGTTAGCACGTGCAGCCCCCTAAGCGGGGATGACACCACCCAGAAAATCTTAAATTGAAAGGGAGGTCGAGTGATACCTTATTTTAAAGGTCTTTCAATTCCCTTTATAATGATGTAAAATACATGAGCTTCAGTTCAGTAGTTTTGAAGATTTATTGATTTAAAGCTTAAAGTAGACTTTAATAGGTACATCAGATTAGTTTGTACTACTTTCAGAAGAAATTTGACTAAAAGAATTTACTTCATAAGTAAATGCTTTTCTTCACTACGCCCATGGCTTGTTTATCATTTTGTTGTTGAAAATAGCTATTGGAGCGTTTTTTTGTGGCAAAAAAGTTATTTCTTGAAGAAAGATAACGAAATATCTCGTACTTATTTTAAATAGGAATTTAGTACACAGTTTGCAATTGTTTTGACCAAACTTTGTTGCTAAAATAACTTGTAACGCTTTATTACATACACTAACCATGGTATATTCCACAGCAGAAAGAGTTGAAATTATCGAAATATTTTTCGGAAATAATCAGTGTGCCAATAGAACAGCAGAAATGTTTAATGAGCGACATGAGAACAGTAACGTGCATCGAAAATATGTTCTAGGACTTGTAATAAATTTCGGGAAACTGAGTCAGACTCCAACAAAAAACGCAACATTGAAAATCCCATAAAAGGAACGAAGCAATAGAAGTGGGGGGGTTTTAGGGCAAGTTTATGTAGATCCTACGTTAAGTACCCGCAAATTGGAGACTGTGTGGTGTTAGTCGACGTACTGTCCAACGGATTCTAAAGGCCCATAGTTTTCATCCGTATAAAATTCACCTGGTACAAGAACTGAATGAAGACGATTTTGATCGGCGATTACAATTTTGTGAAGATATGAGTGAACGAATTATAAACGATGAACATTTTCTATTCAACACTTGCTTTTCCAAATTTTTTTTAATGGCGTAGTAAATCGTCATAACTGCCGATATTGGTCCGATTCTAATCCCAGAATTTATCATGAGGTTCATACACAGCAGCCACAAAAATTAAATGTTTGGGCTGGTATTTTTGGCGATCAGTCAGTTGGCCTTTCTTCGTACCTGGAAATTTGACCGGTGAAATGTACTTGGAATTACTGGAAGACGCCATAGATCCTGCATTAACAGCCATAATTGAAAATCAGAATGAGAATACGAATTACGTGTTCGACAATATTTAGATGGATTGGTAGAAAAGGTGCCATTGAATGGCCCCCAAGATCGCCAGATTTATCACCTTTGGATTTCTTTATGTGGGGTCATTTCAAAAGCAAAATCTATGCTACTGAGCCAACATCATTAGAAGACCTGCGATAAAGAATTGTGAATGAACGCCTTCAAATTACTCCTCAAATATTGCAAAATGTGGGGTAACGTTTTGAACAAAATCTTTATTATTGCATGGAAAGGCCATTTTCAACATTTACTTGCCTAACGGGTCAGTTCGTTCTTCATTTTTAAATTAATTTTATATCATTATAAAGGGAATTGAAAGAGGTAGTTAGGTATCACTCGACCCCCCCCCCCTTTCCATTTAAGATTTTGGGGTGGTGTCACCCCCGCTTAGGAGGATGCACGTGCTAACGTGATTTTTTGCCAAACTTGTGTCCCCCTCGAAAACAAAATCGACGGGTCTGAGCGTTTTAAAAAAAAACTAAGCTGCCAGTAAATGCGTCTGTTTCGTTTTCGATGCGCCACCCTGTATTTCCAACCCTGTACGGCTCCAGATGTATGTTATTTTGAGTGTGGCGACATAAAATTGTGATTACATCTGAATTAAAAAAAGTCAGGCTCGTCGCTTAATTTACAGATGATAACGTATGCAGAAGATGCAACTTCAAATTTTCTGTAAACTTCTTCAGAGTCATATTTCTCGTTTTGTGGAATCAAAATGTATGAGGATATTGGATTAAATGTGAAAGATTTAGTGAATGTAGAAGTCTTGTGTTGGGACATAGTAAATATATAGGGAAAACTAATGATTCTCTACAAGTATAAATGTTTCTTATTGAGCATCGTTTCATGTACAAATATTTGAACAGGGAACCGTTCATAAAAATGATATGTCCTGATATGTGATCATATCTTGTTTGATTGTTTATCAAACGGCAATAGTAATTTTGGATTTTCTGAAAACGTTTTGTCTTTCACATAAAATGTTCTTGAAAAACTTGGTCAAAATGTATGTACCTGATCCACTGTGTACAACCGATATGAAATAGCTTCCGTTTGAGCGATCATCTTTAGCCTAAGGGTGGTTATCAGTTGGTCGTTCTTGATGTATAATGAACCATCACTAGACAGAAGAATAACCATTAATGCTCACTAATTGGAATGCCCTGTGGTGGGCCATTTATATATTTTGGAGAGTCCCATCGACGACAATGGCCCACGGGCACCTGCGATGCCGCTCAGATATAACACACGACGCGTGGCTTTTTTTCAAACAATGGAAAATATCTTTTTTCTTTATCCGTGAGCTACTCCGACCATCCGTGATTAGATGTGCCATAGGCGTAGTACTTGTTACATTCTTGACGTCTGGATCACATCAAATAATTAGGAATGGAAATCATGGATGTTTTGACAAAAATCTCAAACTACCATTGCTTATGCAACAGTTCACTCGATGACAACTTAAAGTAACGAATCAATCGGAGAATTGTAGTCGTTTAGAGATGATAAGCTATATGACAGACCCAAAGTACTTGCAAATAAAAAGCTGGAACTTCTAAAAGATAATCAATAGGATATTTTTAAAATTGATAAATTCGCCATGTATCGACGTAAATCAGTCGATTCCATTAACCCCCCTGTGGTTACGTCAATTATCTTCATACGAACGCCTAACGGTTCCCTTATATTAGGCGCCTTTATGCTCTATTATACCGATGGGAACAATAGGGGTATGAGAATATTGTTAAAGCGATACAATAGGTTAAGTGTACTTCAATTATGATTCGTATTTTGAAGTAGCTTCAACTCTAACGATGTTCTGGGAGTGGTTACCATATCAATTTCCCTTCACTGGATGCACATCGCTCACTACCCTATGTTCCGAATCGTGGGATCACTGATAGTGAAAGTAGCTGTACCAACCAGACATAGTTTATCAATTTTAAGCACATATTTTTATGGAACTTTCATGCAGAAAAGATGTATGGTAATACAAGAATGTTACTGCTAGTTCCTAAGGCGAATATAACTTATGTACGACCGATATTTTGAAATCAGCGATGATCAAGATATATGAAAGTGTTTTGATAAAACCAATGAAAAATACGTCAGCTTTAATCGAGCACGTGCGATGAGATGTATGTGTGTAACGGAATTTTTTGTGTCGATTTATTGTTTTCCGAAAAACAATGATGACGTGAATGCATTTCAAATAGTTTCATGAAAACAGACGTGAGGAGCACGCGCCCATTCAAATTTAAAGACAATTGTACGACCAACAACATAATCACTAGAATGTTTCTTATCGATAAGTGATTGTCTTGCATATAGATTCATTCAATGACTCTTTGTATGACTCATGGTCGATAATTAAATTCTATCGCTGATAGAATCCTGTATGTTATGTTTCGATGGTATTATAACTAAATGTCTTCCAAGAAAAGCGAATAGTTGATAGATAATAACCAGAGGTAAAGGAGGTCACGCCTAGGTAGTCACAAAGCCACGTCCAACAATAGTATCATCAGTACCTTTAAAACAATAACTAATGTTTGTCAAGAGTAATACAGAGTGTAAACGTTATGATAGTCATTATTTAAATGGGTGATAGAGGGGGTTTTTAGAGAAAAGCGACTTTAAAGTAAAATAAAATCTGGTAACGCCGCAATGCCAGAGGCAAATTACGATGGAACGCAGTGTAAATAAACACAATTTTAAAACATACATTGTTTTTCTTTTTAAAACCCAGACTGCACTTTTTTTGTATTTAAAGAAGGTGTTCAAAATGTCGTCCTCCACTTTCCACACAAACTTCATTACGACGAACCCAGTTTCTTCTCACTCTAGGTCCTCGAAGTTGTCCATTTATTATTTCAGCCGCATTAAAATTTGTTTCGCGAAGTTGTGCTTCAGTTGTTATTGGACCAGCCCGATAAACCATCTCTTTAAGTTCTCCCCAATACCAGAAATCCATCGGATTGAGGTCAAGAGATCTTGCTGGCCATTTTCGAGGATCAGGAGCATTTCAACCAATCCAGCGATTTGGATAATGTTCATTCAATTACTGAATGACGCCTCTAAAAATGTGTGGTTGTGCCCCGTCATGAAGAAGCCACAAATTCTGTCTCTGTTGTAATGACATGCTTATAAGGCCCGTATCGTCAGTCGTCCTTACAATTGTAGGGCGCGTTTATGGCCTCCTTGATTGTCATACTCCTTTCTCTCCTTCAAAAATTTCTAGATTACACTTGTCCCGTGTCAGCGTCAACGCTCTCCTATTGTGAAGATATGTTTTCTTTTTAAATTGTAGGAAATTTCAGGCTGATAAAACATGATATAACTCAAAAGCAAGCACAATTTTATGCAAATAGATGTTTGTGACATAGCCTCAAAATAGAGTTCTGACACGGAGAAGCAGAAAACTATGACAATCAAGGTGGCCATAAAGGCGCCCTACAATTGTAGGGACGACTGACGATACGGGCCTAGGGCCTGTTCCAAAAGTTCTGGTAGGTTATTGGCTAGAAAGCTAAGGGGTCCTACTCATGACAACTTTGGCGGTAACTCGAAAGGGCCAATTACCTGATCGTCAAGAATACCCGCCCAAATATTTATTTTAAAACGTTGTTGAAAATGACCTTCACGAATGGTATGAGGATTCTCTTGGGCTCACGAGTGAGTATTATGGAAATGTAATATCCCGTTTCGCGTAAAAGTACATTCGTCCGTTGCTAGAATGTTTTTAAAAAAATCCGGATTTTCAATGTTTTTGTGCAAAAACCACTGACAGAATGTTAGTCTCTCTCGTTGTACATGGTAGGGATAAAGCAAATTTTCCCGTAGGATTCTATGGACTATGGTATGCGATAATCTTACGTGGCGGCCTAATTCCCGAGTTCTGATATCTGCATCGATTTCCACGATATTTAAAATCTGCTCTGCAGTAACCTTTCACGAGTGCGAATATTAGTGGGCTGAACACTTCCTATATCTTGGTCCACTTGAACAAACATCCTTCTGTTTGAGTGTGTCTGTTGGCGAAATCTGTCGCGATAAATTTGAGCTGCAAGATTTGAATTCTGACGAGCGTCAACGTAAACTAACAACATGTCGGCGAACTCTTGATTCGAGAACATTGTAAATCAACACGACGACGTACGCGAACAAAAACAAAACAACATACTAACTACTGTTACCGTTTGCGATCGATTGCCGGTTCGATAAGAGTGATGAAAAATCGACGCGCTGTTGTCATGTGTGTTTTAAATATCTAATTTAATGAAACTTACTTACTGACTATACATTTTGGCTTAATTTAATGCCATTTATTTGTTAATTACCCAATTTAAAAAAGTTTTAGATTAGATTATAAAAATTAGTAAGATTGTGGTGTTTGTGGTCGATATAAACCACTTAAAGTTGTAAACTATAAAGACTTTTAGACAAAAACCTATTGACTTTTGGACCATGGGTCGTATGAACTTTTTGACTTGTTTGTGTATTACCCGTTTCAATAATGACTACCATAACGTTTACACGGAAAAAAACTAGTGTGAAAGCTGCCACTCTTTTATCGTATGATCCAGTAGGTATATTTTTAGAGACTTTTATGGCACATGTATTCGAAGTTATCAAATGAGGGATAGTTTGCTAGATGTCAAATCTCTTTTTTAACTTTATTTTAAGAAAGTGAGTGTAGTAAAAAGTATGTGTATAATCATAAATGCACCTGGAGAGCAGCAGCAACGGCATAATCACGACCACGGATGGTGGTGTACGGTTCGCGTCACCGGCTAGAATTATTCTCCCTCTTTCTCTCTCAGTTCAGGCTACGGAGAGAACGACGAGCGGGAAAATAAGGCAGTAAATTACGGCATCGCAAATACAGACAACGATTTATAATTAGGCTGTAAATTTCACAGGGAAAACAAATGACGACAGGAATGCATGTAGACCAATAGGGAAGGCAATTTGTGACAAACAAATTCACGTGCGGTAAATAATCTGGCCGGCTCCAAGGTTTGTAACGGCGCGACAGCTACATCGAATCGGGTCGAGAGGAAGGGATGCAAAACGGGTTGCGGGAGGGGGTTGGGGGAAAATCGGGGGGCGGCCGGCAAATTTCGGTCACGCGTGGACTTTCCAGTTTTTTATACACACTTCAAGGGATGTTTAGGTGACTTAAATAGATTCATGTTAATATTATGATGTACTTTAAAGAGGAGTAAAAACCGTATACGGGATATCATATTTTTAAAGCTTGTACTCATTTTTATTTCCGTAATTTCCATAGCATACAGAACAAATCGATTTAATATATAACAAATAATTAATATGAGAATTATTGGAAAAAATGGTGTCAAGTAGTTCGACTCAATATTTTTTACGTCTTCGTTGAAGGTTTCAACGGGATGAGTCAAGTCGTTAAAGAAGGCGAAATCGAACCGTAATTAGGTATGATGAATCTGCGACCTCCGCATATGAAACTATATAAAGCAAATCTATCATATGTCTGTTTCCATGATAGATGTAGAGAAAATATTTGAACCTTATTATGACTAACAGGTGCATAGTATCACTAATACCAAATAAAAACAATTCACAACCATTTACCGCTTTCAGCTTCTAACGTTCAATCTTCATCCAAACAATGTCTGAAAATGAGCAGGAATCTCTGTAAACGTTGTAAAACAACGACTACCTAAACTATCGATAATATTCGAACTTCGGTTGACAAGTTGATGTTGCCCAAGGATATCTGCATCCCACGTCATAAGTACCGAGTCTATTAAAGACGTAACATTTACAACCCCCAAGCCCCCCAAGGTTCAATCCCTACGAAAAAAATTCCAAAAATGATCGGGACACTGTGGAAAAACAATAAACGAAGTTTGACCGATTTTCATTTTATTCGTGTTTCTCCCTCTTTGATACAGCAGAAACATCGAGTAAAAATTTCATCAAAATTCGAGCTGTACTTCACAAGTTATTCGTGACGCACGTCATATTATAATACTTCCTCGCCGGTTTTGGCAAAGGACGTAAAAAGTAGTCACCGAAAACCTAATAATAGTGGAACAATACAAAGAGTAATAACAAAAAGAAATCTGAATTTATCACAATTAATTCTATTACCCGGAGTGTATTGATGATTTGCACATTTATGAGCGACAAATCAACGAGATACGAATAGAACTCTTGTAACTATTATGATGAGCTGTCATTACTTGCATGTTCGCAGCCTTGCTAAACGCAACGTACGTTCACACGTACAAATACATCCAGTTAACTGTTACTACAACAAAACGACACTAGGAACTATGTAGAAATCAGTGGTAGAAAATTCTGACACGTAAAACTCCAGCTATTGATTCATTGTGCATCTTTATTCATTTCTCATTCTAATTCATCTCAGTGTTCACGGTTCAAAGGCGATGTTAGACAGTTTCAGAGTTTGTTGTAACCAGGCGTTTATTAATTTTAGAATATTAACTGTCCCAAGTTTATACACCCTTGGATATTTATCGTATATAAAACAGAACTATGATTTCAAAACCCCGAAGGATACGCACAAATACAATACCACATTTAACAACTACGTCGTTCCGGATTATATTAGTCTCTATAAGACTATGGCGCAAATTTTTCGTTGTTAAGTGTGTTGTGCATTTATTTATTTTTGTGTCCATTACTTATTTATTTATCTGTAATTTTATCTTTATTTATTCATTTGAATTCTTTTTGTTTTACAACTGAATCTTTCATATTTTTATCATCATTTTTTTACCTACGTCTTTGTAAGCTAAAAACTCTAGGCATGTGTGGACAATGTCCCCATGCCAGAATGGCGTACGTCATTCTATTGTGGAAGTATGAATGGTAACTGATGAGCAGTGTTTTCTGGGATATTGAACTTTCAGATTACGTATCAGATAAATAGCGTTTCTCAAAGATATAGCAACATGATTTATATGCTTATCCCAACTGAAAAAGTCAACGTAGAAACTTTACTGCTCTTGCTTTGACATCATTTGCGTCAAACTTCCGTTGAGTTTTGTTTTCATTTACAAACCAGACCTGCATGTG
This sequence comes from Acanthoscelides obtectus, assembly GCA_963669975.1. NCBI lineage: Eukaryota > Metazoa > Arthropoda > Insecta > Coleoptera > Chrysomelidae > Acanthoscelides > Acanthoscelides obtectus. Next base: position 1,959,446 of record CAVLJG010000006.1, read on the forward strand.
GATGAATCATTACCTAGGTTATCTAAGGTGCTGTGAGTTGGAAGTTGTTCACGTATAGACAAAGCTGAGCCGCGTCTGTGACCCGCGTTCGTGTCTGACAAACAGACAGACAGTCGTCCCTGGCGCCCATAATCAATCAAAATTTTTTCCCGCGGACGGCATGGCCGGCACCTCGGTGGATTCTCGCTGCGCGCCACGCCGTCAATATTCGCTTATCCGGCTTGTCCATCTCCATTGTATCCTACCAATAACACGGACTAAATTGAAAGAATTATAAAATCAATCGACCGGCCGATCGACAACGCGGTACAACCTTAACCGTAGCCCGTTCGGGATGACAAAGCTGGGAGCATGCCAGCAGTGGTGCTGCTCTGACCAAAGACGTTCTTATTTGAATCGAGCAATCAATGAAAAAAAGTGGACGGTCTCGTATCGGGGTGTTATCGCGATAAAACAATCTGGTAACACGTTTTTTTTAAAAACAACATCGCACCACCTGCTAATCTAGTCTTATCTAGGATTATAAGCATTCTCGACATGTACCAATAACTGTAGACATAGTAACAGAAAGATTTAAAGGCCGCCCTACACAATGTTCCAATATCAACCAAAGTAGATCACGGAGCTTTATTAAAGAAACTAAATCGCTTTGGATTCACAGTAAGTACTATAAAATTTCTTAAAATCCTATTTATCAGTGCGGAAGCATAAACGTAGCAAAACCCGGTTCCGAGCTAGCAGCCGTCGCGAGTATACACTTGGCGACTGCGACCCACTCGGACTTACAGTGCGATCCTATTGTGATTTTCATCACGATACGATCGCCATCCACGATGGCGAGAATAGAAAAACTGGCGAGCCAGCTGAAGCAGAAGGAGGATAACTTCGCAATGCTAGCTGAGCAGATGAAAAATCTGCAAGAAGCATTCGAGCAGGCGAGGAATGAGATAGATGAAGTGAAAAGGAAGCTCCTCAAAGCGAAGAGGAAGGCGAAGAAGACGGAGGAAGAAGAAGAAGGTGAGGACCAGGGAGACGAGGACCAGCAGCCTACGGAGAACAGGGACATGCATGCCCAAGATATCGAAGAAGAAGAAGCCGAGAAGAGGACCGATGACGCAGACTTCAGTGTCGTCACCAGGAGGAGAAAACGAGTGAAAGTTTCCTCCTCCTCCGAAGAAGAAGAACCATCCAGGCAGCCAAAGATGCCAGCTGCCACCAAGAAGAGAGGTCCTAGAGCAACCAGGACCACCGAGGCCCCCATGCCAGGAACAGGAGTTCCGCAAATCAATATCGAGGGCACCGCTGATTGGTCATCCTTAAGCAGGATGATGAACAGCAAGGGGATCCAATTCTCCAAGGCGAGGACGGCGGGTAACAGTGTGAAGGTGTTCACAAATACACCAGCTGACTACCGTCAGCTAGTCGCACTGCTGGAATCCATCAAGCGGCCCTTCTTCACCTATCAACTGAAGGAGGACAGGATGGACCAGAGGGTCATCCGTGAGCTACCCAGGGAGATGTCAGTCAATGACATCAAAGAGGATCTAGTGAGCCAAGGCATCGCAGACGCCGAGGTTCAGCAGATGACCTCAAGGACCACCAAGAAGCCACTTCCGCTCTTCCTCGTCAAGACGAAGATGCCGGAAAAGCTTGCAGAGATCCAGAGGCTGGCCATGCTCACGGTCAGCTTCGAGAGGAAGAAAAAGTCTTCCGAGCCCAGCCAATGTTACCGCTGCCAGCGGTACGGGCACACACAGCGGAACTGCCGTCTCGCTGAACGGTGCGTTAAGTGTGGAGAGGACCACAACAGCATCAGCTGCAGTCTGCCAGCGCCGCCAACAGGGCAACGAAACGCCAAGTGTTGCCTTTGTGGAGAAGGCCACCCCGCCAACTACAAGGGATGTAGTAAGGCCCCGAGGAAAGCTGCTTCTGCCCCCAAAGCAGCCCCCACCACAAATAGGACCTCTTACGCTCAAAAAGCGAAGAAACCTATGTCCACTTCTGCTCCAGCAGCCGCCACTGCTACTGGAACTACTGCGCAGAAGCAACACGGCGATGACAGACTGCTAGCAATGATGCAAGCCATCATAACCCGCCTGGATGCACTCGAGGCCAAGATGCAAGACAAGCACTAGGCCCGAAATGACTACAGGGCAAAACGTAGAATCTCTACGCATTATCTCCTGGAACATCAACGGATACAGGGCACGGAAACCAGAAATCCAGGAGATACTAGACCAGTACCAACCAGAGGTGATGGCCATCGAAGAAACGAAATTGGATGCTGCCCATAGTCTGACGTTCCCGCGGTACGTACGAGACGTACCGCTACGACAGAAGAGGCAGAGGTGGAGGAGTCGCATTACTCGTCAAACGTACCTTGACGAGTCATGTCCTCGACGATGCCGCAGACATCAATGGGGACGGAATCACGGTCCATGTCCATCACAACCACCGTCCCTACAGGATCACCTTCCTATATGTGCCACCAGGGGAGGCCCTAGACGAAGATGACATCGCTGACCTCCTGAGAGGCCCAGGAGCACGCATAGTCATCGGAGATCTAAACTGCAAATCTCCGGCATGGAACAACAACGTCGAAGACAGGAATGCAAGGCAGCTCCAAGAACACGTCGATGCCCTGGCGGGGGTCATCGTCGGTCCGGAGCAACCAACCTACATTCCATTCGGCCTCGGGCGACCTGCGGTACTGGACATAGCCATCCTCCGCAACATCAGAGAGGAGTTCGAGATAGAGACCCTGGTGGAAGGATCATCGGACCACAATCCGATTCTACTAACACTTGGCACAGGGTCTAGAACTCGAGATAGCTTGAGCACCAAACGGACGAACTGGAACCTGTACAAATCCAATGCCCAAAGGAACATCACTCAAATTCCAACCATCCGATCAGCGGAGGAACTGGACAACGCGGTAGAGGAGCTGGAGAATGCTGTCCTGCGAGCGCACGAGGACAGCACCCGCTCCGAGACTACAGCAGTTCCTAGACACCTAAATGGTCCAGCACCGCACCATATTAGGCACCTGATCAGGGAGAACAGAAGACTCAAGCGATAACATCTCCAGCTGTTGACAGAGGAGTCGAGAGTTGCGCGAAACAGAGCATCGCTAGCTCTGAAGAACGCACTCGCGGAACTCCAAAACAGCAGATGGAATGCAGCCTGTGCAGAACTAGAGACCCAGGGTGGTACAGCCTGGACTATGCAGCGAAAATTCCGTCGTCAGCGCACCACGATCCCCACTCTTCACGGCCAACGCGGCTTGGCCTACTCCAGTGAAGAAAAAGCCGAAGCATTCGCCGATTCGCTAGAATCCGAATGCAGACTCAATTACCATGAAGACGAGGACGACAACCACGAGGAGGCCGTGGAAGACGCAGCCGAAATCATGAGGAGTCGACCACCTGGCCAGGAGACGGATCACCCCTCCAGTCCAGAGGAAATCCGTCTGATCATCCGCAGGTTGAAGGTCAGAAAGGCGCCGGGAAGGGACGGCATCAACAATAGGATGCTGGAGAACCTTCCCACCAAAGGCATTGCTGCGCTCACCAACATCGCCAATGCCACTCTGAGACTTAACCACTTCCCGTGGCGGTGGCGGGAAGCCCAGGTTATAATGCTCACCAAGCTAGGCAAGGACCGGAAGTTGCCCCAGAACTACCGGCCCATCAGCCTGGTTTCCTCGATGGGCAAAGTAGTCGAAAAGGCTATCGCCGTTCGACTAGAGAAGCAGGCAGAAGAACTGCAACTTCTCCCCCCAGAGCAATTCGGCTTCAGATCCTCCCACAACACGGAAGTCCAAGCGCTACGACTGACGGAAAACATCACCAGCGGCTTCGATCGAGTTTGGCACGATGGAAGCCGCCGGAATCGATGCGAACATGTGCCAACTGATCCAGAGCTATCTAACACAAAGATGGTTCACGGTGAAGATTGGTACATGCCATTCAACAAGACGACAGCTGGAAGCAGGCGTGCCCCAGGGGTCAGCCCTAGCCCCCTTGCTCTACAACATCTATACTCACGATGTGCCGAAGACAGCTGACACAATGCTGGCCCTATATGCAGACGACACTGCTATAGCCGCCAAGCATAGACGACCCGAGATCATCCGTAGGAGACTACAGGATGAACTGGACCACATCCAGGACTGGTGCGTGAAATGGAAAATCCGCATCAACGTCCAGAAGACGCAGGCAATCTTCATTCAACCAAGAAGGATTGCAAGACCTCTCGAAGCGTCCATCTTCGACGAAGATATCCAGTGGAGCGACAAAGTCAAATATCTGGGGATCGTATTTGACAAGTCCCTCACCTGGAAAGCCTACATAGAAGCTGTCATCGCAAAGACCAGAGCAGCCATGGCTCAACTCTACCCATTACTGGGTAGACACAGCCAGATGCCGCTAGCGACCAAGCTACGGCTGATCAAGGCCATCGCCAGACCTCAGCTCGCTTACGCTTCCGCGGTCTGGGGGTACGCTGCCCCCAACTACCGCAAGCGACTTGCTGCTCTAGAGAGAAGCTATTCCGGATTGCCACCAGTGCACCATCCTACGTAAGAAACTCAACCTTGCGTAGAGACCTGCATTGGGACACCATGCACGAGTACATGAGGAAAAAAGCGGAGAAGACCTTCGAGAAAGCTCAGGACCACCCGAACGAGCAGCTACGATTCCTCATGGACTACGATCCGGACGAGAGTCCTCGCAACCGCAGAACCAGGTACCCCAGACCAAGGTCCCAGTTGGCACCCGCTAACTGGAACCTTGACTAGGAGACTAGGAGAACTCGCGGTTGCTCCCCCCCCCCCACGGCGTGGATGCAGGACCAGGACCCACCGGGACCAGGACCCACCGGGACCAGGACCAACCGGGACCAGGACCCGCTACGACCAGGACCCTTCAGGACCAGGACCAGGAACAACATATTGGTAAGAGGACTTGAAACTCTTGATTTTTCGAAAACAAGAGTTTCAAAAGAAACTAGCAGACCCTCTATCGATGATCGCTTAACGACATCGATAGAATGTGCGAGGTAAAGGGAACCAACCCGGCGTTCCCAAAGACTGAAACACATGAGGAGACGTTGTAGCAGACCGCAGGTCACGCACAACACATGGCCTACCGAGACGCTGATGAGTCGGGCCACGCGGAGGTTTAGGGTTTAGTGGGTATTAGGTGATCTCTCCTCAAGACCCTGGAGTCCCACACACGCCGTAGCTCGGGCTATGGTATGGTGAGTAAATGCATTCCCCCCTCACCAAAAAAAAAAAAAAACGTAGCAAATAATGGGTTCAACTCCGAAACCTACTCAGCTCAATCTGGTGTTCCCCAGGGGTCAAACTTAGGACCACTTTTATTTATTGTTTTATATATTGTTTATTAATGACCTCTATGAAAATTTGAAATGTTTTCCATTTTTTTTTTGCTGACGATATGAAACTGTATTCGCCTATATGATTGTTTGGATTTACAGATAAAGTTAAACAGTATTCGGTGATATAATCAGAGATTTTGGTATACTCTATGACAAAAGACTAAAATTAGCTCTCCATATTTCTTAAAATGATTCAGAAGCGCTTGAGACATATGGTTTCCTTATCAACGACTGAAGACAATTTCAAGACTCAAGGGTTTTGAAGGTATTATAATTTGTTTATGTACTTAGCAAACATACGGGAGTGTTATACGAAGCCCGTATTACCAAATTTATATAAACGAAATTGAGATGGTTCAAAGGGGGTTCTTTAAACTTTTTTATTAAAAGCCTCAGGCAATTTATCCTGAGCAAGGAGTAAGCAATGCGGAGCCGTGTAGATATTTTGAAATTGAAAGTTTAATAGTTCAGAAGGAAGGTTTCATTTAGAATATTTCTTTTCCAGCTAATAAATGCGACTACTCAAATATTCTAGCGCAAAGTAATATTAATATACTTCCGTTTTCTTCGCACAATTATGTCACATTTAAACCATCTAGAACAAGGACCTACGTTTTGATCAAGTCACATGTGCATGTTATGTGCAATTTCTCAATAAAGTTAGCTGTCATTGCGATGTATTTATATCTTCTCTTAGGGTAGTTATTAGGACTTAAATGATTATTTTCTTTCCAAACTCTGTCGTAGACAATTTTGTTGTTCATGTTATCTTTCAGTTGTATTATATCGCGCTTAACTATAAGATAGTATTCATCTAGCTATACAGTATATGTCTATGAATCAATGTTGTCCTGAATAGAAAGTAAGGATGAACATCTAATGGCTAGGTCGGGTCGGCACCACAGCCATGGGAGGTCCGGTTGAGTTGCAGCTCACATAATGTAACACAACCAGGGATGCGACAGTTCTCGACTGGCATGGCGCCACCACCAAAAAACCATAAACATAAATTAGTGATCGGACGCGATCTTTTTCGTATGTTGTTGCTCGTTATACAATACATCGGAAGGTGTCATCATCTGACCCAAAAATGGTTGGAAGATGGCAGGTTCTGCAACGAGAATGTGGTCAAAATCTATCAAGCTCTTACTACGAAGGCGTTGTCTTACTAAGAAAACTGAGCGTAAATCTAATATTGGCGCTACGCCACATATACTTCTAACACAAGCACGCATTTTTATACACTAATAATAATGTCTATCTGCTTTTCCACAACTCCCAATGACCTGACAATCCCACGCCACACTTTTCTTCGTCGATCGTTTTTTCTTTCCGGTATCGAAAGTAAATAACGAAAAAGAACACTGTAACACGGCACAAATTTATAAATTTTGTAAATGTAAAAGAGGAATGCCGGTTATCGGCGTACTAAAATTTTCATCAAACAAGAAAACTATCTATATAAAATAAAGTAAATGTTTTGATCACAAACGGCGCTTATAGAAACCTCCTATTGGCCAGAGTGAACGTCAGTTCAAGGTCAGCCTTATAAGATTTTGGAGTCACTAATTCCGAATGTGAAGCCAGTCTGCCCGTATTGGGTAAATTTCAAAGGCATTTCGAGGAATTTTCCGAAATATATGCTAGACTTATCCTCCAAATGACCTGATACAGACTAAAAGTGTCCTTAGACAGTTAGTGTAAGATATCTGATTATTTATTTGATATATTTTCAAATTTCACCTTCAACTGATCTTGAAGTAACGGCCCAGAGAAGGTCTCTATAAGTGCCATTTAGTGGTCATATATTGTTCAGCTATTTCTGTTAATCACAATTGTACCAGATCGAAAACCGACGTATAACGAATATGCGGTTCTTGGCAACCAAAACCATAAAAGATTTTGTTTGTTGGATGTTAAAAACAGCATCTTTTTTTTTAATTTTTAACGAAATCAGCAATTAGCAATTGATCACCTGCCAATAGACTTTTCAATTTGTAGACTTGTACACATACCGATTTGAACGCGTATACGATATAAAGTCGGTAATGTATCAACTCGAGCACCATTATCATCAGTCTGAACTGGATTGACCCCATTTAAACGGCTCATTAACTGATTGAGATCTCATCGACATCCCGGCGACCCCATCTAATTCTTCGCGACTGGTGATCAAGTCCATTTCTCACGAGTGCCACCTAGGCGGTACAGCCCGTACGACCATGTTGCCACGTGTCTCCCCTTACAAAGACATACTAACTATTGTATTGCTTGCATAGAAAAAACAAAACAGAATCATATACTTTCAGAATTATATAAAACAACTCGACAATTATCATGCTTTCAGAAAATGTTGAACAGAGAACAAAACAGTACCAAAGCATCAATTTTCAAAGATAACGCTCTCTCACTCATGTCAAGCCTCGGATTCCCAAACAAAATGAATGTCGATTAACAGACCACAGATATACAATCTTAGATAAATATGAAAGCCGCAAGCTGTAATATAGATATTTTCTGTAGCAATACTGGGCATAACAAAAAGCACACGAAAAATGTTTCTATTTAACTTAAGTTTGTTAGGTTTTAAATGTAAGTATATCGGGTACCACAAGATAATGATTCTTAAGTTTACTTATATAAAGCTAATGAAATCGGTCACATAAAGGTATTGTTTTTTTTTTAATGCAATGGGAAAACAGTCGTGAATAAATAAATATTAGATACATGTCGCACAGAGCAACAAAAAATATGTTTTGAGTACCAATAGCAAAACAAATAAATACTCCTGTTTTATGCTGTTAACTTTATTTTTGTTGTACCAAAATACCTTGTTATACCTAAAAATAAAGGTGGCAACCCTACCCGTAAACTATAACTTGTGCCCTATTTTTTAAAATGCTACACGGGAGATTACACGACTTGCTTTGCTATCAAAACAGAATGATCAATGGTAAAATAAAAATTCATCCTAAAATGCCTCGCGAACGGCGCTTTAACTCGGGATTTTTTGTCGAAGCTGAAAAATTCGTTTTTCAAAGACACTAGGCATCACCGAACAGGGAATACGTCGAATGACGTACCAAAATTGAATTCTATTAACCGTGAATGCGGATATCGTCCAGTCATCCAGGTATCCGGGCAGCGCCAGCGCGTAGTGTGCCTTAATTGAATACCGTGCGTTGTTCGTTCGCATGTAATCGTTTGCTAAGTGTACACCTCACGGTCCAGATAAGGCATCTATTGACCGGACCGGAGCGAAGATGACTGATGAGGGCGTGCGCGGAATGTGTGCCGTCATTTCGCTCGCATTCGTTTGTTTATCCCCGCTGTGATCACAAATTGCTTCGACGCACGTACACGCCATTTTACCTTACGAATCATAGATGACTCGGGGATTTTTATCTTTTTCTCTTTTTTGGTTCGGTCGAAGCGCGTCAACGGTTTGATGGATACGCGTTTTTTCGTGTTCAAACAATCAATCGAGAAGTTAGAGGAGAATATACAGGTCAGGCGGGGTTCTATGAAAATTCGTCGTCGTCCACAGTCAGAAGTTTAAAGGAAATTGACTGGATAATATGCATTTTTATGACACGCATACGAAATATTTCAAACGCATTTCAATATATTGTTTTACAATATAATCAGTATACGTATCGCATATATTTTGACTTAAAACTCCCCAGCTCTCAATCTCCAGTGTATGTAACAGGTTATACAACCAGTCTTTCATCATCCAAATAAAAATGAGTACCCGTACTCGGACAAAATATTAAATTAAGCGGCATCGACAGCTACAAATTGAAAAGGTGCAGTTACATATTAGGTTGTAGACATTCACGCTGGGCGACACACCGATTTCGTAGTAACTGGGCGCATAAACAAGAAAAAATGAAACGACCACGAGCGGCCATGCCGTTTTAATATTCAAGCAGAAGATTCTATCAGCACGTGTAACTTATGGGCGACACTAGTCGTCATTTTTTCCGCTGTTCGCATATTTTTAAACGCGCGTTCGGTGTCACCACGTTCATAAGCCTACCTATGCCATATCTGCTCCGTTCAAAAATTTATTCTCCACGCAACATTACAAGTCCACAGAAGTTATGCGACTAGATGAACAAAAATTTTTCATTTTCCGTCCAACGACTATCATCTAACAATATCCGAGGAGCAAAAATTGTTACGAGTCATTTCGTCAACCTATTTTGATTTCAATGATACTTGTATTGAAGAAAATAGGACAAAAAATCAGATATACGACGGTAAGACGAAAATGAATCAGAAGTGTTAGGAATATGTCTGTAATATTTTATTTTTTTCTCTGTGTGAAAAACAAAAATTCGTGAAAAACAAAAGTTCGGGAATGAGAGATTGTCAAAAATGTTATAACATATATACACGGTGATTCAGAAAAAAGTGGCAATATTTCTACAACATAAAGTAGATAAATAATAACACGAATACTTCATTTAAATATGGGACCTGAAGTGTCCCTTTACAAGGTATGAAGTAATGATTTTAAAATTATCTTCGCAGCAAATATTTTGGCTTAAAACTTGTACCACTAACAGAACAAACAATACATAACAAATCCGTGCTTTAGCATCCAACAGTAGCATAATCATTAACACCTACAGGTTTATGGCATTTCTGGAAAATATATTCAATTCAACATATATCGCCTTTCCTGAGAAATTTGCAGAAAAAATGGTACAAAATATTTGAGGTAGAATTCGTATAAAAATAAATTCAACCAATTCGATTTTAAAAATACTTGGTGAAGTTTGGCATTTATCTCGCCATAACGTTATTTAGGTTTTGTACTTATTCACCCCATATCTTATACCCTTCAATAAGAAACTAATTCTCACAGCGGCTGCTCAGTTTGGTCAACAATCAATCCGCTCATACGAGCCCGGTTATTGTAACTCTGTACAAATCTGAAGCACTGGATGATAGTTGTCAGGTTAATGTCATTTATACAGATCTTTGAAATGCTTTCGCTAAACAGTGAATACTATAAAATTCTTTAGATCATATTTATCAGGGCGGAGGCAATACGTAGCATATAAGTTCAAGTCCGACTAATCTCCATCCGGTGTTCCCCACGGGTCTAACTTGGGACCACTTTTATTTCTATTGTTTATTAATGACCTTTATGAAAATTTCAAATGTATGCAATTGTGTTGTGCTGGCGACATGAAAATATATTCGCTATAATGGGTGGCCGGTGGACAATATATTATTATTATTATATCTTGGTAATGAGACATTTTAGGACCTATGCTTATATGAACCTTTATGTTATTTTTGAATGTTCTTCATGCTTCAGAAACATTGCCATTATTATTTTGTGAACTCGTTCGTTTTCATAATTTCATTCTCTCATCTAAAAAAACACAGACTTCATACGAACTCATGAGGTGTCCGTAGGGGTCAATATCGTAATTGACCCTTCACTCGCCCCCCTGGCGGAAGGCGTAGTGATGAGGGGTAAAAATTCAGCGATGGCGCGGGGCGGCAAACGAGCTCGTTACTCTGCCACCACTTGAATTAAACAATAGTAAATCATACAGTTTTGATGCCTGGACCACGCGCGCTCGTTCGCTGCCCGCCTGGTATATACTATATATGAATACAGTAGAACTCCAATTATCCGAACTCCGACTATCTGAATCGCCGATTATCCGAATCACTTTAAATTTGTCCAAAGTCCGCGGCGTCAGTGTAGGCACAACAACACGTGGTATGAGTCCCCACTCCAGTTCCGGCACATTGCAGTCACGGCGCACCAATATAGTCAGTGTGCTATTGACCTTGCTCGAGGACGCTACTCTTTCGCTACGGCTTACAATACTATTGTACTGTATTGTTTTTCACCATGGCTTCGAAAAGAAAACGTGTTGTGCTATCGTTAGCGGACAAACTGAAAATTATAGAGCAACTCGATAAAGGTGTAACGGGTAAGAAGTTGTCTGAGATTTATGGTGTTGGACAAGCAACAATTTGTGACATTAAAAACAGTAAGTCAACACTTTTAAACTTTGTTTCGGTGCTTGAAAATGAAGATGGAAGTTCCTCCAGGAAAACAATGAAGACAGCAACCAACAAAAATTTGGAAGATGCCGTGTTTAAATGGTTTTTGCAGCAACGTTCTATGGGAAATCCGATTTCAGGTCCAATCCTTTGTGAAAAAGCCAAAATCTTAGCAGAAAAGCTTGGTTATTCATCTTTTAAGGCTAGTAACGGCTGGCTAAGGAACTTTAAATTCAGGCATGGTGTACGCGAGTTAGATTTGGCTGGTGAGAAGCTTTCAGCAGACTCTGCAGCTGCTGAAAATTTTATTGAAAAATTTAAAACTGCAGCAGAATCCTATGATCCGGAGTTTGTTTATAATGCCGATGAAACTGGCCTTGTTTGGAAAGCATTACCAAAAACCACTTTGGCTTCTAAAAGGGAATCTAGTGCCCCTGGACATAAGGTCAGTAAAGAACGTGTTACAGTGCTTAACTGTGCCAACTCCACTGGAAATCATAAACTACCACTTCTTTTGATAGGACAATCAAAAAATCCAAGAGCATTTAAAAACGTAAAAAAACTTCCACTCTTCTACAAAAGTCAACCCAAGGCCTGGATGACTGCAGCTTTGTTTACCGAATGGTATGATGAAGTGTTTATTCCTGAAGTGAAAAAGCACCAAAAATCGGTGGGAAAAGAAGGCAGTAAGGTGCTTTTAATTGTTGATAACGCACCCACTCATCCTACAGCAGAACTGTTGGAAAGAGAGAAAGGGCAGTTTAAAACGACGTTTTTGCCTCCCAATGTTACAAGTTTGCTGCAACCCATGGACCAGTCTGTTATTGAAACAATGAAGCGCCATTACAGAAGGCAACTGCTGAGAAAACTGCTGATCGAAGGTGCTGAAGATGAAGAATTGGTTTTGGCAAATCATAGCAAAATAAATTTAAAGGACTGCTGTTACATGGTAGCGGAAGCTTGGAGTTTGGTTACGGCAGTGACGCTAAGACGTGCGTGGAATAAACTGAAAGGCCTACCGTCTGAGAAGAACAAAAAAAAAGAATCTGAAGAAAATGAGAAACAAGAAAATGGAGAGGATGAAGATGATGAAGATGCGTTGTCACTAGAGGAAATAAGAAAAATGATTGTAAAAATTCCTGGTTGTACAGAAGTAAGTGCTGAAGATGTAGGAGAGTGGATGGCTTGTGACACGTCTGACCCTGGTTTTCAAATTCTCAATGACGATGAAATTGTTGAAAGTGTGAGAGAAGATGTTGAAGTGGAAGTGGGAGAAGAACTTTCTGCTGATGTTGAAGTAGACGCTGGACCATCAGCTAGTGAAGCATTTGCCGGCCTCGAGACTGCTTTGAAGTGGATGGAGCGTCAGCCCGAGTGTGACCACTTGCAACTGCTCACCGTCAAGCGAATGCGTGACCTGGCTGCCCGAAAACGGATGAAGAACGCAAAACAGCTTACATTGACGGAGATGTTTAAAAAACAATGATTTTTATTTCTAAACTTGTACATATGTATGTACGTACATACATTTTATGTATTTTATGTATGTATTTATATTTAAAACATGTGAAAATATCATGTTTCTTTCATTTAATTCAATAAAAAAAATAGTGCAATATCAAAACGTAGCATTTTTCTCTCCAATGGCAATTTTTAAAAAAAAAATCCGATTATCCGAATATTTGATTATCCGAATGGGTCCCGGTCCCCATTAATTCGGAAAATTGGAGTTCTACTGTATATGTATATTCAAAAGGGACGAATTAAAATTTTACATCGCACTGAGCCGGCCGACCGACCGACCAACGTGCTCCTATTGTTTTTGTCGTGTACAAGCGGCAAATTAATTTGCCGGATGGCGGAGAGAATGTTTGAGACATCTCTTGGGGATATCATTATTGACTATAATGCTGTTACAGATATTTTTCGGGTACAATATTTACGATGTTATCGGCGAGGAACTATTATGGTTGAAGGATAGTGTAACTGACATATAATGCAAAACCACTCCATAAACAATTGGAAATATGAGAGAAAGAAATTAAAACTCATAATATTGACGCCCAAAAAACAAAAGTCATGGTACTAGATAGGAGATAAAATGTTTAGCAAACAAATAGTTTATACTTAAGTTCAATAATTGAAGTCAATGGTGACACTGAAACCAAAATCAATACAAGGATACAAAATGCAAATAAACTGTACTTCTACTTGAATAAAACATTTATCAGGAAAAAATGGCGTCAAGCAGATTGATTCTAAACTTCATACGCTTTCTTTGGAGGTTTCAAAAGGATAAGTCAAATCGTTACTAGATGAGTTCACTTAGGTACGATGAATCTTCGATCTCGGCATATCAAATTATATAAAGCAGATCTATCGTATGTCCATGACAGATGTAGGGAAAATATGTGTGACTCATTATGTCTAACAGGTGCACAGTATCACTGAGATCAGTAGCTTTTTAATAATAATTGAAGGTTTTTCACTACTTCCAAAATGCAATAATTTACAACATTCAAACCTATAATTTTCATCGGCTCCAAGCAATGTATGAAAATGTTGTAACACTATGTTTCAACCATTTTATTTCCTCCGCCTATCCCGAGAACCATCATAGACGCAGTAACACAAATTGAAGGTTAGGCGTAGGTACATTTAAGGATCATAAAATTCAAAAAATATATGTATAGATAGATATAAAAATAGTCAAGACATCATTTACAAAAACATCGCAGAACGCGAAAATGATACGTACTCCTAATATTCAAGTTTTGCTAAAATATTTAAACAGTCAGAGATTGTTATCTAATACACCGCGAGCAGTGGCCTCCAAGACGATGCAGCATCGCGCCGTGTATGCAACGTCAACGATTGCCAAATTATTTCAAACAACAAGTTTTCAACCCCTGAAAAAAAATCCGAAAATTGTCAGGAGCCTCTGAACCCTCAAAAAATGAATTTAATGTTTTTTTTGTATCGATGTCTGTAGCTCCGCCACCACTAGACCGATTTTCAAAAACTACAAAGCTTATTCATCCTTGGCATAGTAGTAACCTTATGTGAGAATTTCATCGACAACTAATGTTAAGTTATAGGCGGTTGTAAAATCAGTAGACAGGCCGACATATAGACCGGCGGAAATGAGTCACATGGTTGTTCATGATGTACATGTCATATATCATCCAAAAACATAATATCTCAATTTTGATTACAATACTTTGTCGCCAGCTTTGGCATAGGTGGTAAAAGAAATAATCAAAAGAAACAAAAGTTAAAATCTTTAACAGACTATTTTGTTCCAGTTCCGACACAGAGATGTGAAACAAGAACACTGAAAGACATCTTACAAAGCCAGATCAAAGCCTAAGATCCGCGCCAGGAAACAGTAGGGTACGCAAATAGTACGCGAATTAATGAAGCTTAAACCCACCAGGAAATATAGCATCGAACAGAAACAACTAAGTTGGTACGTACATATGGTTCATGTGAGTGAAAATAGAAATGGAAACAGCAAAGTAGCAAAGTTTTAAAGAAGAAGAGCAATGCTAGAAAAATGCGGAAATCCTGGCGAAGGATCGCAAGTTGTGGAGGCACATTATGATACTTTTACAATGGAATGATAGACAAGGACCAGACTATGTACAAATATGTAGGACAGTGTAACTGTGTAAAGTTATTATGGTTGCACTATATGATTTGTGACTGTTCCATTTCTTTCTGACCGCAAATCAAACCAAATCAACTATGATTTGAGAATGAATGATTAAGTAGTGCAATTAAGGCTATTGACAATTCGCAAAAATCTGATTGAATGACAGCTAGCCACTTACCCTGCTATTGTTCATCTTTTTCTCAGCGCTCTTCGGTTGCCTGGGACTCAGCTCATCTTCGATCGAGGCCAACCTGTTGAACTTTTGAGTCCTTTCTTTCACGCTGAGTTTTTCTTCTCCAGCTGCAGGACCACCATCGACTTGGTTTTCCTTCTCCTGAGGTTTCTTGGGCGTCGTCAGCTCGTCCACCATTGGCGCCGATCTACAACATTCATTCCATTTCATGACGCACTGTGCAATGAACAGGTGGACAGTATCATATTCTACATATTCATTATAAACAATACAAATCGTGCATTGTAAGCATTCCATCCATTTACGGTGAACGATAAGCACAAAATGCTTTGATTGGAATTAGAGCAACCTTGCAATAATCATCATAGTATGGTTACGTCATACAAGTTTACAAACTGCATAAGGTATACAAATTTGAGAATTGCTATAGGTATTCCCAATAAAAGCCTTTCCGAAATTGAAAATTTTTCATATGTGGCAACTTTCAGGTAAACCTCAGACTCGTAATCAGATAGATTAAGTCAAATACAACTACTGTTACTGTTGGTGTGCCGCAGAGGTTAATTTTATTACCGATTCTATTCAGCCTCACGCATTAATGATTCAAGTAGTTGCTTTGATAGTTTTAGACGATTGATTCAACTATTTCTAAATTCAAAAAGAAACAACGATAGTATTATGGTTCCACAATCGACAGAAAAATCTAATTCCATCAAATTTCAACGTCAATGATGCACCACTGCAAATAGTGGATAATGTAAAGTTTTTGGGGATGCATCTAAATGCATGTTGCAATTTTAAAGCACACTGTGATTATGTTGTTTCAATTCCTAGGCTTTAAGCAATAAGAAATTAAGGGCTGTACTAGCACAGTGTCCATGCTTAGGTAGAATCCAGGCTTCAGTATGACTTATGCTTTTGGGGTAGTAGCTCACCATACGCTAAGTGTTTGTTCGTCTGCCAAAAGAAGATATTGCACTGTATGGCAGGAGTGAGTCACATCGTGAAAAGATTTCATTTTATCAAAAAGTTAGCTGATATCAGAAACAGTTGGAATTTCGCTCTGGCAGGATTAATTTAGGCAACCCATTATTCAATTTGCCTGTCGATAAGTAATGTTGTAAAAAAATGCAAAAGATATTGCCTGCAGTCAGTCATTACAACATAATTTCCATACTGAATATTTGGCATTCAACTATGATATTTGCAAGTATTGCGTTTAAACCATTCGAACAAAGAAACGTGAATTTTTGAAAAAATGCTTACCTCCTTCTATCAGAGTCCCTCCTCCTGGGTGGAGCCTGGGGAGTCCCATGGTCATTCAGTGACGTCACAGAGCCTATGGACATGGTATCCAAAGAAGAGCTGGAGGTGTATTCAGGTGGAGGCGGCGGAGGCCTATAAGGGGGCGGCTGTCTTGGTGGGGATTGCATGCCCATGCCCATGGGGCTGAATGGTGGCGTAACAGGAATGCCCAAGGAGTTGCGAGGGTCCGCTTGAGGGGAATAAGGGGGAGGAGGGTAGCTGGGCGACTGAGGCGGGTACAGGGTGTTCTGGTATTGTGTCTTCAGAATTAGGATCTTCTCATCGCCCTCGCTCACTTTGTACGCGATCGTGTTGACGAATGTCTTGAATTTAAAACGATTCTCTTCTGAAATACAAATTATTACATTTATTATACATTTATTGGTTGAAAGATATTTTATTGTTATAATATGGGTCAAAAACTTTACAGCACTTTGTCAAATTTTCTAAAAAGGATACTTCATTCAAGAATTCACTACAGGAGTTTTTGTTATACAACTGCTTTTATACTGTTCAAGAATTCTTAAATCGTTAATTTGTGTATTAGTTGTCTCTGTAATGTTTATGTGTTCATGTGTGTCCAAAAAATGTTTTATCAATTCTCATAAATGTCATTGTTTTAAAAAATGTATTCTATTATGATGACATGTCCAATACCTATAAAGATCTAAAGGATAAATAAATTTATTATTATTATAGAAAATTATCAGTAACCCCTGCATGACTATAATACTAATGAAAATTTGTTTCCTAGGTAAATTGGGTGTGTTTGGATTAAGTTTTAGTGCATCAGCTAAATGCTTTTGCCAAAATACTTAGAAATGAGACACAATAGAAAACAAAATTTCATACTCATGAGGATTTTTGATCATTGATATGTGTTTTTTATAAGACATACAAAACTGGACTTTCAGAAAGTTTTGCTGATACTTTATTTGCTGATAATGAAAAAATTCTACAATGTACACTTTCAATTACATCCAAAATAAAATATCTTAAATATAAAGAGAAAATAGTGATACCTGACTTGGGGTTAAAAATTCTCAAAACTCTGCAATACTAAGGCTGTATTCAGAGGGGCTTTGGGGCACAAGCAAACTGTCAATAGAACCTTTATTTCTATGATATCTGAACTGTGGGGCCTTCACAAGCTGATGACTCAAAAAAAAGAGAAAATTGGGTATTTCGGGAACAAAAATTAGTAAAAACTGAGTATTTGGGAAGAAAAAATGAGTGAAAGATGCATAATTCGGTAGCTTTTCTGTAAAAATTGTAGAGCAGGAGAGGGGAATTTGCTTAGCTTTGGCCGCACTTTTGAAAAGGAGAGCCATGAATGCCTTGATCACAAATGGAGGGAAAGAGAGAGACAGAGAGCGGGGGGGGCGAGGAAGAGGTAATGATACACTAGATACTGCTTATTTGATTAATGGGAACATCTCAGAAAATGAGCATATCAGGAAACAAATGAGTAAAAATGAGCAATCAAAAAATTCACGAGTAAAAATGAGTAGCTGAAAAAAAGCTGAGCAAATATGAGTAAAGCAAACCCATGGACACCCTGCTAAGACCCAGCCAGCAGTTTTTTCTGCATTATGTCAGTGTCAATACTGTATAAAGTAATTAAAGTTACTACACATCACATAACTTGCACAATAATGAGAATAGAATATTAATAATTATTAATCACATTAACGATAATGAGAAGCGCGATTTTTGATCGTTGCTTTGTGAGAATACAGGAGATGGGATATAAACAGACACTCATTCCGAATCTAAACAAACAACCATGAAACTGTTTATTTAAAGTTCCTCATCCAATAGAAATACAAATCTCAGTCGAGTTGAAATAATGCTGTAAAACGCTGGTAACTGAATGTGATTTACAAGAAAACTACTTAGAAAATCAATGAGAACATCAATACAAATCCACAGGTGGGGCTGGATTCGGCCGTAAACAAAGCTTGTTCTGTGTTTTACAAGCTTAGGAAAAATGCGTAGGACTTACTTTTATGCGTGGGATCAGTCAGGTAACTCTTGAAATAACGTACTGCATCGATATTTTTCACTTTTCCACCGTTTTCTTTGAAAAATTCGTAAAGTAACTCTAGGGTCAATTCACTGGCCGCCATATTGTGGTCGACCATTGACACTTGACACTATTGACAGCCAAGCATGCGACCTGGCGCAACGAAAGACACCAGAAATCAGGTGAGCGGCAGCATAGCCAACTGCGTTTAGCGCCATCCATAGCAGAGCGGACGGCTGAGGAATGCAGGCAGGATGGAATACGAGGGCAGAGCCGAAATTAATACTGACGAAGCGAATGATAGCGGACGCCAAATTTTGAAATGAATACATACATCATGTGAGGTGCGTACATTTGGGGGTGCAATTTACGAACTAAAATATACAGGGTGTTTCAGTTTATTGTTGCATAACTTTAAGATTCGATAGAACTTTAAAATTAATGCATAAAGTCTATATCAACATGGGTCGAAAAATGCGTGGCTTCCGAAATACAGGGTGTTTAAATTTACTTTCTAAAATAGTTTTTTTTTAAATATTTCGAACAATATTTGATGTATAACAGTGAAAATTGGTATACAAGGGTTTTTTGGTACAACAAAACGAACCATGGGCATAGTTTTACTGTAGAGGACGCTCTCTACTGTACCTGTACCTGTAGTGTATTAAAATGACCGAAAATTTTTTCTTAGTACAATTTTTTGCTTTTTGAACAAAAAAACTGCACTTTTCAACATAAAAAAGCTCTCTTGTGAATTTTCGTTATAGTTAGCCGTTTTTGAGATAATTCGATTTTTAAGGTTCTATGCGTTTTTAATTAGTTATGATAAAATAACGTTAAAAAGTCAGTATCTCGATAATTTTTAGAAGTAGGCTGTGCCTGCAAATATTTTTGAAATTGAAAGCAGAATAAGGTTAAACGTCAATTAGTTGACAGTTAGTTTTGTTGTCTGTTGAACCTGAAAGGTTTTTTGCAATTGTGAATGCACGAAATTTAGTTTCTTTTACCTGTTTTTTTTTGTAAGTTTTATAAAAATGCCATTTTTATTCTCCAATCAAGAGACAGCGGATATTCATTTTGTGTATGGCTTTGTAAATGGAAACACAGCAGAAGCAGCCAGAGAATACGCACGAAGATTTCCAAACAGACGACATCCAACTCGCTCAGTATTTGTAAGAGTGCATCGCCAAATAATTGAAAATGGTTTTGGAAATCTCCAAAGGGATCAAAACATAAATGTTCGTCAGCGCAGATTTACCCGTATGATTCTGCGTGAGTTTGATAGAGATCCGACCACAAGTGTTAGGAGAGTTTCTGGTGCCTTGGGAATTTCAGCAAGCCATGTTCACCGTGTTCTTAGAAATGACCATAGGCGTCCTTACCATTTGCAACTTGTGCAAGGACTACAGCCAGGGGACGGAGAACAAAGAATCACATTTTGTCAGTGGATTCTTGATAGAACTGATAATAATAGGGAGTTTTTAAGTAACGTTTTATGGACCGATGAGTCATGCTTCACTAGACGTGGAGTGGTAAATTTTCATAATCAACATATTTGGTCGCATGAAAATCCGCATGCAGTTCGGGAAAGAAATTTTCAGCATGAATTTAGTGTGAAAGTGTGGATTGGTATCTACCGTAATCGACTTTGGACCCTACCTTTTGTCTGCAAGGTTAAATGCTGCGACCTTCTTGGAATTTTTAAAGGCTGAACATGCAAATATGTGGGATGATGTTGTGTTAGATTTAAGAAGATTGGCCTGGTTCCAGCTTGATGGTTGTCTAGCTCATTATTCGAGAATAGTTAGAAACTGGCTGAACGAAAATTATCCAGAAAGATGGATCGGCCGTGGAGGGCCAGTCGCCTGGCCTCCACGATCACCTGACCTAAATCCATTAGATTTCTTTGTGTGGGGATTTCTAAAAGAAAAAGTGTACCAGACTCCCGTAACCACAAGAGATATGCTAATAGACAGAATCAGGAATGCATGTGATGAAATAAGGCCTTATTTGAATAATGCACCACGTTCGATCATTCGTAGATGTGAATTGTGTATTGAACAATTGGGTTTACATTTCGAGCAACTACTTTAGATTTTGTATGTTTGTCCTAACTATCCAATAGCATTTTAGTTGTAAATAATTAATTTAATTTGTTAAAAATAATATTGGAAAATTAAACAAATTAATATTCTGTTTTTTGTGTTTATTTGGAGTTAGGAATTATTGCTGTGTTTAAAAACACAATCTAAACGATCATCTTAATTACTTGTAATGCCCAAATCGAAAATGTAAAAAAAAATATTATTTTCCCATAAATAATAAAAAATGCATGGAACCTTAAAAATTGAATTATCTCAAAAACGGCTAACTATAACGAAAACTCACAGGAGAGCTTTTTTATGTTGAAAAGTGCGAAGAATCAGTTTTTTTATTCAAAAAGCAAAAAATTGCACTAAGAAATAATTTTCGGTCATTTTAATACACTACAGGTACAGTAGAGAGTTCCCTCTAGCGGCTACAGTAAAACTATGCCCATGGTTCGTTTTGTCGTACCAAAAAACCCTTGTATACCAATTTTCACTGTTATACACCAAATATTGTTCGATATATTTAAAAAAAAAACTATTTTAGAAAGTAAATTTAAACACCCTGTATTCCGGAAGCCACGCACTTTTCGACCCATGTTTATATAGACTGTATGCATTAATTTTAAAAGTTCTATCGAATCTTAAAGTTATGCAACAATAAACTGAAACACCCTGTATAAATAATGCCATTTCAAAATGTCCGTTTTCGAGCAGGACATCATAATTACTTAAATCATATCATTGAATACTAATGGTATGTATAGCGCTTGAGTGTATACTGATTCACTTCACACGTTGATCGAGTGAGTTTAAAATGTCTTAAAGTTTTTTAACTGTCAAATATAAATACAAATGTACAACAAAAAATTGGGCATAGTAGATTTACTCGGGACTTCTTACGCATCCCAGATTTGATGGGTTAATGAAAATATTTATATACTCTGTGAAAACCACAAAGTTGAGTACTGGAATATAAAATACGATTTGGGACATTTTTTTTTAAAAGTTGCCAATCTGGGGGATTTTTGTGTTTGATTTGGGAGCATTCTGTTTGATCCACCTACCAGAAAAACTCTCAATCTTAAGTTTCTAGGCTTAGCGCATATCTAATTAGACGAAAATTTTTGTGTGACTGCGTCAATTATAACTTTATCCTGCAACTTCATTAAGTCGATTTGTCAACTAAACGTTTTATTTGGAAGCAAGTGAGAAATAACTAATATTAGATACAGCTTGTCAAGCTGTCTTGCATGTTATCCGGGAAGTACAGAAAAACGGCTAAAGCATGAATAGGGAAAAAACTTCATTCTTCATTGAAATCAACCATCTAAATATTCTACAGATTCAGGTGTTGAGGAGAAGTAAGGACGATCATATTTGGATCTAGATAAGTGGACAACAAATTAGAATGTTCCCCATTTAAAAAATGCCATCCAATATCCAATATAAGTACATACATAACTATAGTTTTAGGTAGCTTATACGAATGCGTCTGTTATATTTTTTTAAATCTGTCCTTTGACAGCTGAATATGCGTTTTTGAAGCCGATCCATGTCTGTTTATATTACTAATGATAGATATTTTATGATAACGAATGTCTAATAACCCTTCCTCATTTCTAATGGTGAACGTTTAAAAAAGCATTTGCCAGTCGGCATCGGCATTACTCTCCCTACCGTTACTAATAGCAGGTGTCATAAGCCTTTAAAGGTTCAAATTAAATGAACTTCCTTCAGCTTTTTTATTATCTTTTCGGGATCTATTAACAGACTTTTGCCTGTCAAATATTCCTTATAAACAAGAAGTTGTTATATTCAATGAAAAACACGTATTCAAGCAGATTGACTAAGTGCATCCTAAGCATCTTAGGTTTTCCGTTTTTCGGAAAATTTGTAGGTTAGGGGTTGCAGGGGGCGGGGAGGGCATATCCCAATTTTATACACCTCCAACCCCAGTAATTCTACGCACATATTAGACATATGCTAAACATCGCCGAATAACGACGTTTTATTATAATTAATACACCCATCATAAATATCCACGTGCATTTACCATAGAAGAAATAATTACGACGTCTCTGAACACGAACAAGTGTTCTTGGTCTTTGATAAGCGAAAATAAAAGGTCCAACCTTTGGATGTTTTTTTTTTTCGGTTTCAGGTTAGCTGCAGATACTCCTTTAGTGTTTAGTATGTAGGTACGGCAGATCAGTTGTGGAATAGTTATGTAGACAATGCAATTCCTAAATATAGGAACCTCCAACTTGCGCCTTCTCAAAATACATAGCAGAAATAGCAGTTTTGTATGACTGAAACCCAAATTGTTTATTGTAATAACAAGTTGACTCGGCGCTTCCCAAGCAAGTTTTTAAATTATTTCAAGCTGGCTGACAGCACAAAACACTAGTAGATATTCTAAAAATGTCCGTTTGTTGTCCCAAAGAATTTATAATCGTTTGCTGTACAAAAAGTTACTGGGGAAAAATCAAATTTGATATTATATCGGAACTAAGATATGTTATATTTTGATGGCATATTTCCTCCAGTTGTTGAAATAAAAAGAAACTGGATGCATAGTGAAGAATAAACCATAATAACGAAGCAGCAGCGTTGTATTTTCCATTTCACCTACTGTACTGTAATATAATAATTGTCGCAACTATAATTATTACCGTGGATGCATCGCAGCTATCTATCGCATCGGGGCTGTGTGCACAGCACACTACTTTTTAATTAACTTTGTGGCAATTTTTCTTTATAATTGTCAGCAATTCTGCCTCGCCCGTATCCCGTATTTGCCGTCATTCGCATGCAGTTCTAACAATTGATACAGTAGTAAAAAATACGCCACAGACATATTGCTTTATTGTATCCTGCGCATGTGCAGCCAACCGTGCAACCAATATGGACATGTATTTATATTAAATGAACATTATATTTCGTTATTACTTTTGTACTCGAGAGGAAATTATTGACTAGTACATACTACAACAAATATTTCTTATAACAAAAGTCAGCTACCAAAAACTATGAAGGTCTTGTGAATATTAAAAAAATTGATAACTATAGAGATACGATAAATACAGAATTTCGTAACTTTTACTTCATTTTCACAATCTTTGTTCTAAACGGTGCGATGTCAAATAGTAACTTGCAGTAACTTCCAGGCGGAGATTTGACCGTTGGAGATATTCCTAAGATTTAAGGGCAAATATACGGGGACATCTCTGATGAGTGAAATCTGCCCGCTGCCGCTTCACCAATTTTCGAAAACTATATAGTTATACTTAGTACAGCCAAAAACTTTCCAATCAATAAAGCAGATAACATTGATTTACTAGGTATCAATAACAACCAAATATAATAGAAAATTGCAGATACTCCCGCAGTGATCGTGAAATTTTGCAATTTATATAATAAGCCTGCATACAGTTTTTTTTGTTTTAATTAAAATAGCAATGCTCGGTAAAAGACAAACACGCGAGATTTTTTGTCGAGGTTGTTCGGTAATGTCACGCATCCAGGAGATAATCATTTGTATGGAATGGAGGATGGTAGAAATTAATATTTCTCCCACGGACATGTTCAGATGACACGAAACACGTAATATGTATGTTGCATTATACAAAAAATCTGTCACTATAGGTATATTGTATTATTCTATGGGAAAAGTGATACCTATGCAGGAAGTTTTATAATTCATTACAATATTTCCAGCTTTGAGGTTTCCACTTTAACAAAGTTCTGATTGCATTACCCCAGAACGAGTTTAAATTAATCAAAAGGTGGAAAGATGTATAATTTGTGTATACACCAACAGCAGCCTAACTAGCGTCTTCATATGATCCCATTTAAATGATAATTACTACAAGTACCATTTCCATAAACAAAACATTTATCAATTACATTTGCTGACAGAACTGCATATCTTTATTAAGCGTATCATCTTTGTAATAAACCGCATACTTTACGGCTAAGAGATGCCAAATGTGAAGCTTATATCAATTTAGCTCGGATTAAAAATACAGAATGCACTTCCGGCCTTTGTTGCTTTTTATGCAAGTCTTTTATTAAATTCAAGATGACTATCTGAAAAATATATGCATCTGAGTAGAAATATGTCCTATATTTGTAAACTTTGGCCAACATACGGGTGGGAATGAACTTATTTGATTTACGAGGAGTACATAAAAATTTCTATGTTAAGTGAAGAAGAATTGTTAATAGTCTTAGTTCTATCTCATTACAATGCCCCATTTAATCTACGATTAATTCTAACACAGACGTATTTGGTTTTCAAAAACACATTTTATTTTCAATGCCAATGTATATTGTACAGTACAGAAAATCAAATAAATTACTGCATTCTTACCAAATGGATACAAGTTTTCTAAGAACCCCTTAGGTTGCAACAATTTTTGATCATGTAGATATTTTTTACAATTTAGCATCTTACTCATCTAAGCGATATCAAAACTTGTATTAACAAACTCAGATAGTTTATAAACAACGAGTTTGAATAATCTATAAGGATCCAAGCCTATATGTTTACATTCCATTTTTTGTCGCCAAAATGACGTAGGTTTATGGCATACTCAGTTGTCTACCAATGCCTGCCAAAGTGGAAGCCTTGTGTCAACATAATAATATTTACCTTCATTAGGCTTGTATCGCTCTTTGCAAATTGTGTAAGAAGTACCATGTCTTGAAATCGTCTAACATCACAATTATTATCTGCAAACACACGCATTTATAATTTATAATTTATAACAAAATAGGAAATTATTGATACAAGTGTCAAAAAATTGACTTATGTCAAGTGCACTTTCATATTGACTACAGACTATGATAATCAAGAGACTAACAAATTCTCTTTCTACGTAGCCTGAATTCGTTATTTATAATGAAATAATGTTTGCAACGCTAACATATATTTCAAAATAAAATTTTAACGTCGGTTTCTAGTTCATTTGGGTGAACCATTGCAGGTAGAAGAAGTGCCATTGGATGGCCCCCAAGATCGCCAGATTTATCACCTTTGGATTTCTTTATTTGGGGTCATTTAAAAAGCAAAATCTATGCTACTCAGCCAACATCATTAGAAGATCTGCGACAAAGAATTGTGAATGAGTGCTTTCAAATGACTCCTCAAATATTGCAAAATGTGCAGCAACGTTTTGAGCAAAATCTTTATTATTGCATGGAGAGTCATGGTGGCCATTTTCAACATTTACTTGTCTAACGGGTCAGTTCATTCTTCATTTTTAAATTACTTTGCTGCCAAATGTATTGATCTCTACTAATGATGATGTATTAGTTTTATTTAAGCTTTAAATCAATAAATCTACAAAATCACTGAACTGAAGTACATTAGTTTTATATCATTATAAAGGGAATTGAAAGATCTTTAAAATAAGGTATCCCTCGACCGCACTTTCCATTTAAGATTTTGGGGGTGCTGTCACCCCCGCTCAGGGTGCTGCACGTGCTAACGTGATTTTTTGCCAAACTTGTGTCCCCCTCGAAAACAAAATCGACGGGCCTGAGGGTTTTTCCTAAAAAAAAACTGATCTGCCAGTAAATGCGTCTGTTTCGTTTTTCGATGCGCCACCCTGGGTACCACGATATATTATCATGAACATCTTGTACCCCTAAAGTGGTGCCAGGAGTGATCAAAATTTATCCGAGATTAGCTCAGATGGTTAAAAAACGTCTGTATCTGCCATTTGACCATTCGTGAGGGTGAGCAAGCAGTCTGACGAGCAGAAATAGACTAAAATCAGATAGAGTAAAAAAATAACGTTCTTTAATAGAAGTATTCAGTTAATTTACATTTTTATTTTAGTATTGTTTGAATTTCTTCATGAGCCGTAATTTGTGATCTTTTTTCACACAAGTTAGCCTTATTTTTTTCAGCCTTTATAACTAACAGCATTCATCATTTTTTTCATAACTTTCAGGCAGTTATACAACCTTTTGCTTACGTCTCCTTTCTCGTATCTCCTTTTCGTTCGTTCACTCAAAACTAGTTCGATTGGATCATCGGGATTTTGTGATAAAAGTCGTCCGTAGTGAACGTGTGAACGAGTTTTTCAAGGAATCAAGAATCGTTCATGAGCTCCACACCACTATTTGGTATTACAGTACCAAGGAAACAGAACATGTCGTCACGTCTACCAATGAGCAAATGGAGGTGCTGTGTCCACGATGGTAAACTTAGGAAGCCTGCGTACGAATGCAAATAGATCCATTGGCGACTTAATTTGATCGATGTCGAAAGTAGTGGCATTAAAGTCGGCAATTACCTGTGCGGCTTCCTTTAAATAATAACGACCGAACACAACAATTACATTAAAACACAAGTAACTTTTCTAGTTTTTCTTCTTTGATGGATCCATTTCCTTGAGCGCCGACCATTGTTCCGTTTTACAGTGGTACCCATTAAAGTGATATCTAAACGATTTAACTTGTCGTACGCTTGCAAATTACGCTGGACTTACATGTGATTTATACCTTTTTTATGGAGTAATTGTAGTGTTATGTAGAAAGTACCGGTCGTCCGGTTTCAGTCATCGTGCTTTGTTTCAAATGCAAATACAGATGACAGTCATGTGCTATTTTGGGAAATCATCGTTCTAGAAGACCATATCAATTGAAACGCAGATATGTCAAAGATAGAACTGCTAAAATGGAAAAACTATTATGTATTTGTTTCTGCAGAAAATATAAGATAATTCGATTCACCTAACATTCAGTATATCGTATATCGCTGACTTTTTGTTTTTTTAGACTCGGTGTTCATACGAAAAGATCAACCAACTAAAATATGCTGGTATATCTCCTACCTTACTTTCACTCGTTAAATCATATTTTTCAGGGAGGAGGGAATATATTGAGTCCTAAGTACTACCAACTTCAGATGTGCCTCAAGGCTCATGCCTGGGTCTTCTGCTTTTCATTGTTTTTATTAATGACATCGTTAAAAATATCGACTTGAAGATTTATTACGGTGTCGAAAGCAGGGCGGATTGTGCTCGCCTGCAGGGTGACTTCGACAACGTACTAGGATGGTGTGTCAGAAACACTCTTTCAATCGACATCAGCAAATGTAGTATTATATCATGCACAAGAAACATGGTTTCCATTCAATTATCAAGTCGATAATTGTCCTTTGCAGAGAGTACATGAGCATCAGGACCTAGGTGTGACCTTTGACAATTCTCTAAGCTTCAATCCTCATATAGAGCAAATTCCGCTAGCAGTCAGTAGATCATTGGAATTCGTGATACGGAATTCCGAAGAGTTTACCAACAAGGAGGCAATGATCATGCTTTTTAATTCGTGTTGTCTAAATTAGAGTATCCAATAGCATGATAGCATGGAAACCCGGGTGCAGCTTTAAGGTCTTTTAAAACCGAGGGCCACATATCGGCCTATCGGAGCCCTTCAGAACAGAACCTCAATGTCTTGTATTTCTGTACAGAACAGTCCATGGTATTTAAGATTGCCCATCTTTATCATCACTCAATACTCCAACTTTTTTCACTCGAAACGCATACTTTTTACCTCCCTACCCCACGAACTATCCTATTATTGCTCTCATCCCTGTACACAATGTGTTCAGTTATAAAAACCTTCAGGACTATTTTGAAATATTTAATACCATACATCAAGCAAACATACAAAAATGTGGTTTAGTGTGTATTTCATTGGTTTGTTTGTTATTTTGCAGTATTGAAGTAATTATTATTTATATCTGTTGGTGGTGTATAAATAATTAAAATATCTAAAAAAAGCAAAAAGGCTAGATTGTGGAAATCTAGCTATTAGATATGAACTTTCAGCTTTGAACTCTAATATTCTATTGTTAATTAAGAAATTCTGCATTACTCGTCATACCAACGATGATTATGAACTAACTGTACCTAGTATGATACAAAAAACGCAATCTTCGTATTGCAACAAAATAAACTTAAAAGAATGTTATTACCAGCAAGATATGTGTTGCAATATTCAAGCGACAAGCAGTAAAGCATACCTACTGCTTAACAACCTAGCAGTCGCTGGAATGCTTAGTAAAGGGTTTCATGTAATAATTTTGAACAACAGTGATCAAGACCAACTAGGTAATATCGAGTTTTATACAAACGTTTCCGATAACCTACAACGGTTCTTTTTGTAGATATTATTCAAGACCTGATTGAAGGGCAAATTGTGCTTGTTCCGTAATACGCTATTTTTTCTTTTAACCGTTATTAACTCCGAAAGAACAG
Organism: Acanthoscelides obtectus; assembly: GCA_963669975.1. Lineage (NCBI taxonomy): Eukaryota > Metazoa > Arthropoda > Insecta > Coleoptera > Chrysomelidae > Acanthoscelides > Acanthoscelides obtectus. Next base: position 1,988,427 of record CAVLJG010000006.1, read on the forward strand.
CGTCACAGATTACTAAAATAAAAAAAACAATGAAAATTTGGAGTCCTGTTTAGTAACAACAGTTACCACCATCGAATCTAGTCGAGCACATGAGAATCAAGAGTAAAGAGAGGCAAGCAAGATCGAGATCCTGCCCCATGAAACAATTTTTTCCCGGTAATTTCACAACGCGGCAACCAGCCAATCACCATCAAGCACCTCGCTTGTCGGCAATAGAACGCATCATAGTAGGTGAAATGCCCACGGCTTGCTCTCTCTACCATGTTGCCACGTTTCCTTCTTTCACAAACAGTGCAACTATACTTCTTGAACCGGATACTTGTTTTCTACATAGAACTATAAAAAAGCTATTTCCATTACGCTGATAATGTAAAGTGTAGTTTGTTGTTCTGTCATCTAACTTCACATCTTACTGCATTATTACGGATTATGTAAAGCTGGGGAATTCTGCCAAGTCTTCCTCAGTATTTTGATTTAAAAGTTTTTAGTACCTAAACTTACGTAGCTCTTCATATCTATTTGAAAGGAAACAATATGTTTTTTTTTTATAATGGCTATACAACAAGTGGTGTTCCGATTGGGGACCATTGTTGTTCATATTATTCGTTAATGATGTGTGTGAATCTTTGGATTGTTCTAAATTGATGTTCGCAGATGACCTGAAATTGCTTGGAAGTCTGTATATTTATTTAAGATCAGATAAATTTACTGGCGCATCAAGATTCAACTTCGTCTTAATATAGGTAAACGCATAGTAGCAACTTTTTCTTGCTTGTTATTCAATTATACAATGGGTGTGTTCTTGAGCATAGCGAAACGGTTCAAGATTTAGGCATCTATTTGGAGCAACAACCTACTTTCAATGAACACATTAATCAAACTATTACAATCGCTTTCAAACTCTATTGCTTTGTTATCAGGAATTTTAACGCTTGTAGTCCTATTTACAAGCAATATATTGTTGCTGTTGATAAACATCAAACGAAATTTTTAAAATTGCTGTTTCAAGTTTGATGGCATATACTAGAAGAGGTGCAGAATATGACATCCTCCTTATTAAATTTGTCATCCATTCCTTAGAACATTGACGTAGGCAATGAGCAATTCCGGTTTTGTATAAACTGTTGCATAATCTAATAGATTGTTCCATAATACTTTCTCTAATATGCATCTTTCGTTACAAAATTACTCACTATTTAATTTTAAAAGGGACACTTAAAACTAAAGCTGCACGTCGAGGTTTGATGAGGAACATAAAATGCTGGAAATATAGACAAACATTTTATGTTATAATAATTATAACGTAATTACGTTAGTTCGACCACAAAATGCTATATTTATTAGTTTGCCGTAGCTGGCAAGATGTGTATGGATGATACTACAGTCCCACTTCGTATTGCGTGTATGCAATAGGAACAAATTCTTGACAGGGATCATTCTCTATTTTAAAATTACAGTCGTTGCCTAATCCAGAGAGAGAGACATGGATGTATCGAGGTGCGTCTATTAGTATCATTTGTATCAATATGCCCAAAAAAGAACCTAACATCGAGGGCATATTTTAGGTTAATGTTAGGTAAGCTATAGCCTCTTGATTTGTCTTCCTGGTCAAGAATTCTTTAAGCACTTTTTAGAGGTGTGTTGTTTGTTGTTTTGAACTAACCAATTGAACCACTTGGCCAAAGGTCTAGTTGACAAATATAGGTATCTAACTTTTTCTTGTGTGGTAGTCCATATTAATAAAATGCTAGTTGGGATTTTTGTAATTGTTTATATTTTTTCTTGTATTGTTAATTAATTGATTTTTATTGTGTAATATGCATTCATTTCTACTAGTTCGGTATTATATGTTTTTGTTCTGTTTTAAAGGTTAAGGTTAAAAACGCGTCTCCTTTATTTGTAGTTTTATACGAAATGAAGCTCGTTAATTATCATTATTATTGTTGATGTCAGAAAAAAATGAAAAATTCTCGTGCCCTTGCTACTCGGATTGCCGGAAAATGGTGAGGATTCCTCGAAGTCAGACTTGAGCTATACTGAAATAGACTTGTCGACGGACGTGGCAACATGGCAGACATGTACACCGTGCAGCTAATTATAATAGTGTTCGGGGGGTTGGGTCGGGCGTCGGGTGCACCGGGGACGCCGGGGGGACGTCTGCTCGTTCGGGGGGCCGGCCCAACGGCAGCAGCAGCAGCCAGGCCAGGGGGGGCAAAGCGGGCCCCCTCTGCCCCTGCCTTCGGTCACCACCTCGACCGCACGCAGTCTCTGGCCACGACGACGCTTTTGCCGCTCCGCTCGACGCTCAACAATACTCGCAGCAGGCAGGCCAAACGCGACGGCGGATACCAACGAACCTATCCTCTCTCTGCGAGCCTCTACGTGAGTGAGTAGTGTAGACGTCGCGACGCCCGCAAACGCAACTCTTACAACTTCCATAGTGCTCCGCGGTATTCCGAGTACGCGTCGTTCGGTCGCCAACGCGCGCGGGAAAATTCCAGGAAAGTTCCAAGTGGCCGGGACACCCCGAGGGACCATTGACGTAACGTGCGAAGGAGTTGCGCTGAAACTTTGAAGTGCCCCTGCCTCATTTCATACAGTGTTACATCTCCCAGACAACCTAACAAAACAGCTAAACCAACGTGCGTGACAGCGTTCATTACTGTTTGAGTGCCTGATGCTGTGGGAAATTTCAGCAAACCTTTAATGTAGCCTGACTTACTTGAAGGACACCTGACACTCAAGTTACTTAGTAACTTTGAGGCACTATTTTATAGACACTCAATAATCATACCACTCGTACAAGAAACTTGGAGGTGATCGAATGAACTCCAGAAACACTTATGCATTCTGATGACACCCTAAACATAGAAGTGATCTTTGGAATCTTTCTAAAACAAAACCTGATATTATATTAAAGTGATTTCCTATACACAAAAACGTAAGATGGTTTCAATTCAATTGTTGCAAAGCGCTGGTTTAAAGATCTAGTAAACATTGCCCTACAGTCTGCAACATATTAATACTTGAATAATTGAATATAGACTATATTGTATCCCATTTACATAAAGGATCAAACACAAGATAACGAAATAAAACTAGCCGACAAAGATTATTTTAAAAAATCGACCACTGCAATTCACTGTCAATTTTTGCTACACAATGAATTGTTGCCAATCAGCTTTCAGGACAACCTCTGAGATGTAGTTGAAACTACATTTTTGTATTGGAATGACATAGGCGCTTTCTAAAAAATAAAAGCTCAAAGAATACAGGCGAAAGTTCAAAAATCATTCTACTTCAAACTGAATCTTTCTGTGGAATAATGAATCTGATACATCCTCCATTTATTTGAGAAATCAACAATACCCCTTGTATGGTTTCTTATTTCATACTTATCCGCAGTCAACGAGTCAACAATACGTGCTGTATCAAAGTAAACAGTCAATTAAGGTAGTTACAGTAACAGATACTCCAAAGATACAGAAAAGACAATCATAAACGTACTCCAAACAACCGAAACTCCGATAAATCTGAGTGAACAAGGAGGTCTCTCGACAATACCCAATAACTCCAAAGAGTTTGTAGAGAGGCTAGATGTGCGATAGGCAGATAGGCGACCGCCACCTGTAGCTTCAAAGATGGATGACACTTGGGAGTCGCACGTCTCCCCCCTAATGATGGGAGTTGGCATAGGCGAGATGGGTCTAACTGCACAGGACATGCAGCAACAGCAGGATTTGAGTCAGCAACACCAACAGGAGCACATGGCCACGACGGCGGGCACCAGTCAGGAGTACTACCAGCATCAGGTAAGGTCTTTGGGAGCGAATGTGTGGTAATGGAGGGGGGGGATGGAATGGCCCGATGGGCGGGTCTTCATCGCTACTGCTGATTGGATTCAAACATCGATAAAAACTTTAGATCGTGATCGTATAGGTCACAATAATTTTAAAATATACAACAGTATTCATATTTTCTTACAAGAAAGCATAGATATTCTGACGCGGATGTTTCAAAGGTCTATACTTGGGCACTTGTTATACACAATATACACAGCAGATATTTTAAATGAAATAAAAAATGTCAAGGTGCTTACGAAATAAAAGTTTATTTTAGGTTTTTTAAAGACAGCTGCAGCAGAACGAACTCTCAATCTTATCCGAGCAACATAACACTTTCAGAATTTTATTATTTCAAGGGATTTTGAGTTCGAGTTTAAAAGAAACTTATGAATGTTATCCATTGCTAAACAAACCTACGGGGGAAGTGGGGGCGGTAAAGGGCATAGAGAAAGTTGAGGAGGGATGTAATGGCTAACGTGCGTCTGACAGTGTATTTGAATGAATTTGGGGGGGGGGGGTTTAAGCGCTAGAAAATAATTGGTTCTCAAAGTGGGCAATATACGAAATAAGTTTGATAGACAAAGCTTCTCTTTGAAAAGGAAAATATTGACACTGTATTGTATTCTCTTAACTTAGGCCTCCCATCCTAAACGGATCGAACTTCGTTAATCTAGAACTGACCGATACGACCGCTCCTTTGTCACTAGGGCATCGAGATACCTAACGAGGCTTTTTCCAGCTCCAGTAGATTTTCATAATTTTCTACTGTTTCAGCGTTATTTTAGGGCTATGTCACAAATACCTATTTGCATCGAATTGTTCATGGTCTTGACCTATATCACCTGTTTTATCAGTCTGAATTCAAAAAGAAAACATAACTTTACAAAAGGAGATCGCTGTCCAGAAATACCCCAGCCTTTCTGAAGTAGAGAAAATACTATGACAATCAAGGAGGCCAAAAGGTGTCCTATAATAATTGAAGGAACGACTGACGATACGATCCTAACTGTAGGCAGTTCATAAATGGGACTAACAAAGATTCTTTAAGATCCTCATAGCAACCCTGCTGCCATGGTGTTTAGGCTACTTCGGAACAAAAGAATAAACCACATATGCATAGGCTGGATTGGATAGATAAGCTATTTCAATCCTGAGACATAAACATCACAACACTATTACCAAATCTATAATTATCATCAATTATGATCATAATAAAGGAAACCCGATGCATGACTACAACTTGAACGCGAATCCCATGCGAATCGAGGTGACCTGCTATTATTGTCCACATGGTGTGGATGGACATGTTTGCTGCAATATTCTGGTTATAATTATCTAATTATTGATGATGGTTATGCATAGTAAATTGTTGTTTAGCACTGAAGACAACCAGGTGTGAAGGAGGTCATGCGAGACATGTTTATTTCATATGAATTATTGTGCAGCACGGATCCAGACGCATAATATGGTTAGGTGTAGATTGAAATATTTACCAAATATCACTTATATGATTTTTAAATCACCTTAAAGTATTTTCAGTTGCAAATCAATCTAATTCTGGGTATATTTTCCTAAGCTAACCCATAACAACACGACAATCAGGTATAGGTAGATTGATATCAACAGAATGAGCAATAGAATGCTTACAGCAAAAAAAATCTCCGAAATTTTGCCACCCTCGACATACCAGAAGCAGAAGATTATCTATTGTACATTTCTCCGGAGTGTTTCACAATATACAACAAACATTCCACAGTACAAAATGTATAATAAAATAGTGATCAATTTATAAAACTGCGGGAATCTTGTAAAGCTCGACGTGAAAGATAAAAACGTTGTTGGCTGTTCTGGACGACTCGGGCTGGCTCCAGATGAATTATGTATCTCGCATGACCTCCTTCGCATCAGCTTGTCTTCTTCAGTGTAAAACAACAATTTACTACGCATGATCAATAATAATTTTTAATTGATTCATATAATTAGATCATACTTGCTCTAAAGTAGATGTAAAAAAATTGTTGATGGTGAAAGGTTTTCCACTTTTCGGGCTACGCAATGATTAGTTCGTCGAGCGATACTCTGTATCCAACAAAATGGGAATTTATGTGAACACTTATTGTAAAGCTAGTTTTGAGTATATCTATCTGTATGTCTTCTTTTTTAAACACATTTCAATTTCGTTCGTAGAAAAAAATTACTTTTTTTGTTTTTGCCTAAATGTTAGATATGTTGCAATAGAAATATGTATTTATGTAATATTTACCAATTATTGAATTATTTTTTTCGTTGCAATGCCTAATTATTCAACAATTCATTTAAATTCGCAGTACATTTCCTATCATGTGACAAATTCGTTAGTTTGATTTTATTAAAAAATGGCACAATTTATCGATATTTAATAAGAGTACCTTCTTTATGTAGAAAACCCTAAAGATTTAAATTCTAAAATTGAATTTCAAAAATAGAATCACGCAAAAATTTTGGGGCTAAAATAACCTGAGTCCGTCCCTGTTACATACGCTTCCAAACAAACCTGTCTGAAATTGTTAATATTTTTAAATCCAGCATAAAAAACTAGGCTAGGATACCAATTTTATGTCTTTATCTCAACACGTTTCGGAAATATTAAAGAAAAACCATCTTCAGGGGAGCCCCTTTAAAAGACCGTAGCGCCCTTAGGGGACGTTTATCGACACATGTTCATATAAACTTTTCTTCCTATTTAAAGTCTAGAAACCGCTGGTAGAATACTGCGCACTTTTTTTCGGGACACCCTGTATATCACCCTCCTTAACCTTCTACTTTTGAAGAGGTCTTTCAGAATATACTGAAATATACAGAGTATTCCGTTAAAAAAACTTGCCACGTAGTTATAAATTACCCAATACAGAGCGCCGTATTTCCAAGTGAGGTGCGGATATGTCTGTCTTGTAAATATTATTTTTATTTATTTACACGTACCCAGCAGATAATTTTGACTCTATCGGTAAATTTGTCCTAAACGCAGAATGCAGAAAAAAGTCGAGATCTGCTCAAAAAGATCGAAATTAAAATACCCTCTTGAGATATAGTCAAGCAAACATTAATTAATTAATCTGGAAATAGTAAATTTATTTTTTCCATACAATTTTTTTTACACCGAAGCAGGCGCACAGGCAGAAGCTCAAATATCAGGGCACCGCGGGTGCTATGAGGATCCCGAAGAAAGCTAGATATATAGCCAACAGCCCTCCATTACAAGCGGGCCCGTCGTAGTCGGGGCGGCAGCACCCCCAAGCGCGCGAGCAGTACTCGAGGCTAGGTTTTATCTGGGCCTTTTATGGAGCGAGTAGGTCATGTGGAGAAAAGTACTTCTTAGTCCTAAACAAGTAACCTAGCTTTTTCAGAGCAGCTGCCGCTAATGACGACATGTGTTGGTGCCAGATCAAGTTCTCGATGATCTGGACTCGGACCAGCCAAAATGAACGACCCTTTGATAGAACTCAGCCATTCATCGAAACCGGATCAGCGTTAAAACGCTATTTATTCGTCAAGATACAGTTCTGTGTTTTGGATTCATTAAAATGTACCAGATTGTTGTTGAACAGTGCCGGAGTCAGGACCGATCCTTGGGGAACACCCGCGTTGACGTCGTGAGATGAAGAGGAGAACCTGTCAATTACGACGGATATCTTCATTCAAATAAATGAAGACTGTGAAAGATTTTGAACCGCGTTATGTTGCTATTTGACATATTTGTACACCCTATCCCTATCCGAATGATAATAACACGAGTATTATCTCCACGATCAACACATGTACCCTAATCACATTATCAAGGCAACGGTCATAACAGAAAAACAAAAGACATCAGCAGCAGCAGCAACAATCCCCCGGAGGCCCGCAACTTCCTGATTCCGGACACGAATACCGTCCGGCTTCGACCAATCAGAGAACGACTTTGTGTATCGTGAGTTCTGCGGCGGTCAAGCGGTGAATATTAATCGATTCACACTGTATTAAGCATGTCACGCGATGTTCATTTTTTATTTATTAGCCACTCGCTACACGAGGAATTGTGACATTGTGTTCACGGCAATATGGGGGGCGGGTGGTGGTGGGGGGGGTCGAGATGTGTTGGGGGTTTGTGCCATGAAACAATGGAAGTTTGAATACCGCTGATGCGATCGCAGAAATCTTTGTCTTTGTCCGACGCATTGTCAGTCGAGGGGGGAATTAAGGAATATGATTTATGATCGCTATTGTTTTTTATAGAATGGCCTTTTTTAGGATTAATGGTCATCCGCAAAGGCAATACTTTCAGTACAATTTGAGTGGCCATTGTTTATATCTGATTGGAATAAAGTCGAATGAGAAAGTTTGTATTTTTTTGTATGACACTTGATACTTCCCAAAAATTGACTACCTACCCAAAGAATATTATAAATTCAACAAGTTACAAGATTTATGGCAGTCTGCACCCCCTGCCCTCCCTGGCACCCACGTGCAATATCTAAAAAATATGTTGCGCTTATAACTCGACCCCCACACTGTAATATGGATGCACAAAGTTTTTTCGTTACAGGCAAAATCAACATATTCAGAACTTTGAATATGTTGCTATTGTAAAAAAGTACCAACGTTTTCTATGCAGGAGTCCCAATATACCATGGACATAGAAGTACCACGTATGTTTGGACTCAAAACAACTCGCTTATCTACCTCTATGGCAAAGTGTTTCGTTAAAGGTCGTCAAAGTTTTTTTTTTTAATGCAGCAGCATATTTTCGCAACTCTTCCAACGCCTCTAATTTTTGTTATTTAAAAGATTCTTTTATTTACTACATTTTTTTGTCTCTTATAAAAACAAACCATCTCGCATAATTTTGTAAAAAAATGTTTTTCGGAGCTGGTTTCTAAAAAAATTGGTATTACATTTTTTGCATCATGTTGTTAGGTCCAGGAATGAGAACCTTTCATGAAAGATTCGCTGACCAAACTTGAAGAAAACGCTTGAGAACCTCTTGATGCAACTTTTTTTTTATCTCGAAAAGTGTTCGAGATGGCCTGTTATTATAGGAGGCTAACAATGATGTTAAGAAAGATTTGCTAAATAAAAAACAATTAGGGGTGAGGGTAGTTGCCACCCTTCTCGAGCTCACTAGTTTTTCATAAAATCCAAATATTAGAACGTCTATACGTATTGTGTTTAAAATTTTATTCCAGTCGGACCGTCGGTTCTCAAAACATCTGAAAAACTGTGTTTTAAAAAGAAAACTTCGACGCCCTCTAACGAACAAAAGAAGCTCTTTTGCATAGAGGTGTATCATGTCCAATACACTTATTTTGAGTCTAAAAATACGTGGTTCTTCTATGTCCACGGAATATTGGGACACCTGGTATATCCAGATGTATTTTTTATAACCCCTTAAAACTGCTCAATTGGTTATGACACATCCTATAGTTGTATCAGAATTGAATTTAAATCCGAGTAATACTTTCCGAATAAGAAAGAAAAAAGTTTTGGGAATTGCCAGAACAATGAAACTGACTTACAAAAGTTTTTCGTTATGTGTATCTATACATACAGGGTGGCGCGTCGAAAACGAAACAGACGCATTTACTGGCAGCTCAGTTTTTTTTTCAAAAATGCTCAAACCCGTTGATTTTGTTATCGAGGGGGACACAAGTTTGGCAAAAAATCACGTTAGCACGTGCAGCCCTCTAAGCCGGGGTGATACCACCCCCAAAATCTTAAATGGAAAGGGGGGTCGAGTGATACCTTATATTAAAGGTCTTTCAATTCCATTTATAATTATATAAAATTATTGTACTTCCGTCCAGTAGTTTTGAAAAAGTATTGATTTAAAGCTTAAATAAAAGTAATACATCATTATTAGAGGAGATCGATACATTTGGCAGCAAAATAATTTAAAAATGTATAATGAACTGACCCGTTAGGCAAGTAAATGTTGAAAATGGCTACCATGACTCTCCATGCAATAATAAAGATTTTGCTCAAAACGTTGCCGCACATTTTGCAATATTTGAGGAGTAATTTGAAGGCACTAATTCACAATTCTTTGTCGCAGGTCTTCTAATGATGTTGGCTGAGTAGCATAGATTTTGCTTTTTAAATGACCCCACATAAAGAAATTCAAAGTTGATAAATTTGGCGATCTTGGGGGCCATTTAATGGCACCTCTTCTACCAATCCATCGATCTGAAAACGTCTGATCTAAATATTGTCGAACACGTAATTCGTAATGTGGTGGGGCACCATCCTGTTGGAACATCAACCTATTCGCAATTTACCGCCGATCATTCTGATTTTCAATTATGACTGTTAATGCAGGATCTATGGCGTCTTCCAGTAATTCCAAATACATTTCACCGGTCAAATTTCCAGGTAAGAAAAAACCACCAACTAAATGATCGCTAAAAATACCAGCCCAAACATGTATGTATGTGTATGAACCTCATGATAAATTCTGAGATTAGAATCGGGCCAATATCGGCAGTTATATTTACTACGCCATTTAAGAAAAAAGAACATTCGTCGGAAAAGCAAGTGTTGAATAGAAAATGTTCATCGTTTATAATTCCTTCACTCATATCTTCACAAAATTGTAATCGCCGATCAAAATCGTCTGCATTAAGTTCTTGTACCAGGTGAATTTTATACGGATGAAAACTATGGGCCTTTAGAATCCGTTGGACAGTACGTCGACTAACACCACATACAGTCTCCAATTTGCGGGTACTTAGCGTAGGATCTACATAAACTTGTCCTATTTTAGCAACAAAGTTTGGTCAAACCAATCGCAAACTATGTACTAAATTCCTATTTAAAATAAGTACGAAATAGTTCCTTATCTTTTTTCAAGAAATAACTTTTTTACCACAAAAAAACGCTCCAATAGCTATTTTCATCAACACAATGATAAACAAACTATGGGCGTAGTGAAGAGAAGCATTTACTTATTAAGTAAATTCTTTTAGTCAAAATTCTTCTGAAAGTAGTACAAACTAATCTGATGTACCTATCTAAGTCTACTTTAAGCTTTAAATCAATAAATCTTCTAAACTACTGAACTGAAATACATTAATCTTATATCATTATAAATGGAATTGAAATACCTTTAAAATAAGGTATCACTCGACCTCCCTTTCCATTTAAGATTTTAGGGTTGGTGTCACCCCCGCCCAGGGGGCTACACGTGTTAACGTGATTTTTTACCAAACTTGTGTCCCCCTCGAAAACAAAATCGACGGGTCTGAGCATTTAAAAAAAAAACTGAGCTGCCAGTAAATGCGTATGTTTCATTTTCGATACTCCACCCTGTATAATATACAGGGTGTTTCAGTTTATTGTTGCATAACTTTAAGATTCGATAGAACTTTTAAAATTTATGCATAAAGTCTATATAAACATGGGTCGAAAAATGCGTGGCTTCCGAAATACAGGGTGTTTCAATTTACTTTCTAAAATAGTTTTTTTTAAATATTTCGAACAATATTTGATGTATAACAGTGAAAATTGATATACAAGGGTTTTTTGGTACGATAAAATGAACCATGGGCATAGTTTTACTGTAGCCGCTAGAGGGCGCTCTCTACTGTACCTGTAGTGTATTAAAATGATCGAAAAATTTTTCTTAGTGCTATTTTTTGCTTTTTGAATAAAAAAAATAATTCTTCGCACTTTTCAACATAAAAAAGCTCTCTTGTGAATTTTCGTTATAGTAGCCGTTTTTGAAATATTACGATTTTTAAGGTTCGATGCATTTTTAATTATTTATGATAAAATAACGTTAAAAAGTCAGTATCTCGATAATTTTTAGAAGTAGGCTGTGCCTGCAAATATTTTTGAAATTGAAAGCAGAATAAGGTTAAACGTCAATTAGTTGACAGTTAGTTTTGTTGTCTGTTGAAACCTGAAACGTTTTTTTGCAATTGTCAATGCACGAAATTTAGTTTCTTTTACTTGTTTTTTTTTGTAAGTTTTATAAAAAATGCCGTTTTTATTCTCCAATCAAGAGTTAGCGGATATTCATTTTGTGTATGGCTTTGTAAATGGAAACGCAGCAGAAGCAGCCGACATCCAACTCGCTCAGTATTTGTAAGAGTGCATCTCCAAATAATTGAAAATGGTTTTGGAAATCTCCAAAGGGATCAAAACATAAATGTTCGTCAGCGCAGATTTACCAGTATGATTCTGAGTTTGATAGAGATCCGACCACAAGTGTTAGGAGAGTTTCTGGTGCCTTGGGACTTTCAGTAAGCCATGTTCACCGTGTTCTTGGAAATGACCATAGACGTTCTTACCATTTGCAACCTGTGCAAGGACTACAGCCAGGGGACGGAGAACATTTTGTCAGTGGATTCTTGATAGAACTGATAATAATAGGGAGTTTTTAAGTAACGTTTTATGGACCGATGAGTCATGCTCCACTAGACGTGGAGTGGTAAATTTTCATAATCAACATATTTGGTCGCATGAAAATCCGCATGCAGTTCGAGAACGAAATTTTCAGCATGAATTTAGTGTGAACGTGTGGATTGGTATCTACCGTAATCGACTATTTGGACCCTACCTTTTGCCTGCAAGGTTAAATGCTGCAATCTTCTTGGAATTTTTAAAGGCTGAACATGCAAATATGTGGGATGATGTTATGTTAGATTTAAGAAGATTGGCCTGGTTCCAGCTTGATGGTTGTCTAGCTCATTATTCGAGAATAGTTAGAAACTGGCTGGACGAAAATTATCCAGAAAGATGGATCGGCCGTGGACAGTTTAACAAACAAAAAATGAAAGACAAAAAATCTACATTTCGAGGTGTTCTTGTGCAGTTATCCATCCAAATATTAACCGCGTCCGACGCTGCTTACTAGTTTGCTTTAGTGACCTATTGAACTAGTTCACCGAAATGAGCTAGGAAGTATATTACTAGCTTGTATGTATTAGGGGTGAATTTAGAAGAGACACAAGTTACCTTCGAAATCAGGGTCAAAAATCACGAAATTGTAGTAACTGCCTAATAATAATTTTCAAGTATAACAATTTCCATTTCTAGAGCTGAACCTCTTTTAACCACTGGCTACGCCTCCGGACTACAAATACACAAACATCATGCTTCAGTAATCTTTATGTTAAACAAGCAATAAATATTAAGTAGTATATATTTGCATCTGCTGCCTTATAATTACACATATTGTATTGTCTCATGCATTTAAAGTTCCAATAGGGTCGCCGCCAATATTCAAACAAATAATAAATCGGTAGACAACAAGCGACTCGAATGGCTACAATGAATATTTAAAAGAAGAGCAAATTAAAATTTTACCATCTGTTAAATGCCCAATTTGGATGTTGTAAAATATTCAGAGTGTTTTTCTACTGTTTTGATTTGACATGTTTATTTAAAAACAGTATGAGCACGTCTGGTTGAATTTTTAAAACTTAGATCAATATCAATTTCTATTTCGAATATGGTTAATAATTGTAGAAATAAATTGGAAATTCGTTGAATCGTAAATAATAGCGGGTGATTTTATGACATAAGTAAAATATGAATTCCGAATATTTGGATTTGGGATTGAAATCTGTGGTCACATTTTCACAATATAGCCTGGTACCAGGTAGAAAACAGGAAAAGCAATCGAGGCTTTACGAACGATGATCACACAAATTAAAAACAAACAAACAAATTAAAAATAACAGAAAACCGCGCTATTTACGACTTTTACTAATAGGCAAAACAGGCACTCGCCCAGAGGCTTCTTTAACATTTTCAGTCATATATTCATTTTAGATTATCATCCTCGAAAATACCAAATAGGTACCCACACACGATAAATTGCTTTATACACGAGGTGATTTCCTTTTCTCCAGGAAGCGGGAACATCAACGAATCTTTACACGCAAACGTACGTATACAGGGTGGCCATATTTTGGGATTTTCCCCAAATTTAGGGGATTTTTGCGTCCCCAGAGTCCCCTTTATAAAATGATGACAATGTGGCGTGAAAAGTGCAGAGTCAACCTACGTAATGCCCTTTTTTGTTCAAGAGATATATAAATTGCAAGAGCATGCGGTACGACCCTGTGCTGTTCGTGTCGAATAAAGCAACACCTCTGTGGCATTGTTACGTTTTCCGCGCATCACGCGTCGACCCCGCAGGCCCGCGAAAGCATGCCCGGTCCGGGGTCGTACCACCGCACTTCCACCAGCAGCAGCAACAGAAAAAAACCCGGGAGTGCAGCGGCACGGAGCACAACCCGTGGTACTGCGCCGAAACAGCGGAACAACGCGGCCATTGTTTCGCGCCCGTCATAAAACAGGATTAATTGGGAATAAATTCAGCTGGCTCGACAAAAATATATAAGCGGGGACAAATTGCTTCTGACCCTAGATGGCAAACAGTTGCTTTATTGATGCCGAGGATCCGGTTACCTACTATAAACTGCTGCAGAGTGCCTACTCTGCTTATAGGTATACTTATTTTATAGCTTCCGAAGGAACGGCAATCCATTTTTTTCAACTTGTCTAAGGCCCGTATCGTCAGTCGTCCCTACAATTGTAGGACGCCTTTATGGCCTCCTTGATTGTCATAGTTTTCTACTTCTCCGTGTCAGCGCTCTATTTTGAGGTTATATCACAAACATCTATTTGCATCAAATTGTGCTTGCTTTTGAGTTATATCATGTTTTATCAGTCTGAAATTTCCTACAATTTAAAAAGAAAACATATCTTCACAATAGGAGAGCGCTGACGCTGACACGGGACAAGTGTAATCTAGAAATTTTTGAAGGAGAGAAAGGAGTATGACAATCAAGGAGGCCATAAACGCGCCCTACAATTGTAGGGACGACTGACGATACGGGCCTAAAAGTAGACAAGTAGAGATACTTAAACAATGAATTTTCTAAAAATCACAGATATCCATCTATCTTGCCGTTGTATTGAAGGATATCGGAAGCTTCTGGAGTACCTCGAACGTCATGGTTTGATTAGCGATAGGCAGTATAGTTTCCGCCAACATCACGCCATTGTGGAGTAAACGCAACCAGTCTTACGGTGATGATCATGTCAATTATTGCTCTTGATTTCACGAAACTGTTCGATCAGCTGTGGCATGCTGCCCTCCTATGCAAACTTCCATCCTATGGCCTCCCAGAGTAGCTTTGCAGATGGGTTTCTGATTGAAAAGAAAACTACCAGCGACTTCCCTAAATCTGAATCTATAAATTTTCCAACATATTTTGACTCTATCGATTTTTGTTTTTAGCCATTTTTATTGACGGAGGTTTGTTCGAAGCTATGTAAAAATTTTGTTGTTTTGTTTTTTGTTAATGAGCCTCAAAAAATAAAAAACGGAATAAACCACATAATTTTTACAGCACTATTAATTTTGAATAAATCATTTAAATAGAGATTAAATAATAGTGGACCCAGTACTGTTCCTTGAGGCACACCACACTTAATGTAATTTTACTGAAAGTATTAGAGATCTTGCGACCTGAAAGTTATAGTATTTGTAAGGTACCCTATATCCCAATCTTTCCATAACTTTGTGCAGATCGTATCAAAAGCATTTTTCAGGTCAACAAAGATATGAATATTATAATCGTGAAATTTTCTTCGTCAAACCGTTATTACACAAGTAGCACTTATTAACAAGCCGTGTTCGTTACAATAATTTTTATATACACATGAGAGCCCTTTAACTCCTCCCAAACGTGATATTTTGTCTCACAGACATCACGTGTATCGTAGATATTTATCAGATAACACGCGGCGGCTAAGTAGTTACAGGTGTTTTCGTGAAGGAACATGCAAAAGGAAGTTCTTGACCTTCCGGAAATGGGTTAAGCTCCTCAAATTAAACACGTGTGTGTGTCTATGTACGGACGGGCAAATGTGGGAAATGTTTTAATATGCAGCCGGTGAGGTTCGGTTTGCTTCTGTGTGAACTCGCACTTGTGTCTTTCAAAATAACGAATAGCCTTGGTGTACCGACGAGGCACGGCATGCACTTTTATGGTTTAACTTATAATTAGGTATAATTAATTCAAGCGTTGCACGGTTGGCTTACACAGCACAAAAATTCTTCGGACCAATCGGGCTCCCTCGTGAAGAAAAATCTGTTTCTCAACAGCACAATGTTTTCAAAAGACAAAACATCTTTGCATCTTTCATACAGGGTGTAAACGTCACGGTAGTCATTATTGAAATGGGTAATAGGGGGGTCAAAACAAGTCAAAAAGTTCATATGACCCAAGATCCAAAAGTCAATTTTTGTCTAAATGGTTTACAACTTTAAGTGCTTTATATCGACCACAATCACCACAATCTTACTAATTTTTATAATCTAATCTGAAACGTTTTAAAATTGGGTAATTAACAAACAAATGGCATTAAGTTTTTCTAAGTTAAGCCAAAATTTGTAGTCAGTAAGTTTCATTAAATTAAATATTTAAAACACATATGACAACAGCGCGTCGGTCTTTCATCTCTCTTATCGAACCGGCAATCGATCGTAAACGGTAACAGTGGTTAGTATGTTGTTTTGTTTTTGTTCACGTACGTCGTCGTGTTTTTTACTTATCGCTAACGGGTACACCCAGACAGAAGGACATTTGCGCAAGAGTACCAAAGACTTCGAGATACAGGAAGTGTTCAGGCCACTAATATTCGCACTCTTGAAAGACAGGTTACTGTAGAGCAGGAGGATCAAACTTTAAATATCGGAAATCAATGCAGATATCAGCACTCGGGAATTAGGCTGCCGCGTAGGACTATCGCATAGAATCCTACGGGAAAATTTGCTTTATCCCTACCATGTACAACGAGTGCAGGCCTTGTTACCAGAAGACTATCCTCGCCGGGTAACATTCTGTCAGTTGTTTTTGCACAAAAACATTGAAAATTGAATTTTCTTAAAAACATTCTAGCGACGGACGAATGTAATACTTTTACGCGAGACGGGATATTAAATTCCCATAATACTCACACGTGGACTCAAGAAAATCCTCATACCATTCGTGAAGGTCATTTCCAACAACGTTTTAAAATAAATATTTGGCCGGTAGGTATTCTTGACGTGCAGGTAATTAGCCTTTTCAAGTTACCCCCAAAGTTGTCAGCAGAAGGATACCTTAGGTTTCTAGCCAATAACCTACCAGAACTTTTGGAACAGACCTTAGACAACATGCTATGTCAACGGAGACAGAATTTGTGGTTTCTTGATGAAGGGATGCCATCACAGATTTTTAGAGGCGTCATTCAGCATTTGAAT
The DNA here is from genome assembly GCA_963669975.1 of Acanthoscelides obtectus. Classification (NCBI taxonomy): domain Eukaryota; kingdom Metazoa; phylum Arthropoda; class Insecta; order Coleoptera; family Chrysomelidae; genus Acanthoscelides; species Acanthoscelides obtectus. Next base: position 2,005,551 of record CAVLJG010000006.1, read on the forward strand.
GAACATTATCCAAATCGCTGGATCGGTCGAAATGTTCCTGATCCTCGAAAATGGCCAGCAAGATCTCCTGACCTCAATCCAATGGATTTCTGGTATTGGGGAGAATTTAAAAAGATGGTTTATCGGGCTGGTCCAATAACAACTGAAGCACAACTTCGTGAAAAAATTTTTAATGCGGCTGAAATAATAAACCGACAACTTCGAGGACCTAGAGTAAGAAGAAACTTGGTTCGTCGTAATGTAGCTTGTGTGGAAAGTGGAGGACGACATTTTGAACACCTTCTTTAAATATAAAAAATTGCAGTGTAGGTTTCAAAAAGAAAAACAATGTATGTATCAAAATTGTGTTTCCTATTTATAAGCGGATTTTTTTAATACGTTCAATAAACTTTCACACACCAGGTAAAGCGCTGAGACAGTTAGTGGTAAGTCTGTTTTTTTTAATTGTTTGCATTTTACGATTATATTATCAAATAATGAAATAATACCTAAGAGCGTTCGGTCGTAATTTGCATCTCGCATTGCGGCGTTGTCATTTATTTTACTTTAAAGTCGTTTTGATCCCCATGCTATATGAAACGTTTTGCTTCTTTCAACCCCCTCTATCACCCATTTAAATAACGACTATCATAACGTTTACACCCTGTATGTATAGATGGAGTCACTGGATCCTCTGCTACCGCACGGATCAGTATAAAAATTATTAAGTATGTACAATACTAAAATCCAACTGTCAATTATCATCACTTCTTTATTGGTGCTTTATTGGTGCCTAATACACGTGTTTACACAGAACGAGCACATCCGAAGATATTAACTAACAGAGCAAAACTAAACAAGCACACTATAACATCATTATAAGTGATCCGAAAAGTTATTATTTAAAAATCCTTCGATGATATAAAAAGCTTTATTGATAAGGTAAGATTTAATTCTATACTTAAATGAGCCGGGGCCTCAAGAAGTACGTTATAAACGTTGATTTCATATTCTAGTTAGAACCGTTTCTAGGTCTTTGTTTACGATGTTTAAGAATAACTTATGCCCGTTACGTGTCTTTTAACTATGCACTATGCACATCACAGTGAATTTTGTGTACATCTTAATTATTATGTACATAGATAGCATAATCAGATAAATATATACAGAGATGGAAGCGTAAGCGTTGTAGTGCAAATACTTTAGGCATACGTACAGAGAGGCCCCAGTTTAAGAATGCATATGATATTCTTGAGTGGAAGTGATCACAATATGTGATGGTTAGAAACGTATCACTACAAACAGAGCTTTTCGGATTCCTAATTTAAAAAATAATGGTCTTGAATAGTTCGCGTAGAATATTGCTTACATAAACCTCCAGGTCATGTTTTTATCAATAATGACATCCAAAAACTTATTACCATGGATTGTGTCTTTGAAGAATTAAATGTCAGATTTTATTTGTTAAAAACTTTTTTTTGTATATCCGATATTCGCAGAAAAAATAGATCAATCTATTTGCATTGTTGTGTCATCGGAAAACAGTATATTTTTTATACTGTATAATTTAAGAAAACATATTACTGAATATATCCCGGTTTATTATTTGACGATATACCTCGAAATTAGCAATCCTTGCCTAGTGTCATACCTGGATTATAATGTCCAGCCTAACGAGACTCTTGGAGCTCCACGTGGCGCCCCTTTTCCTATCTTTTTAACTTTTTTCTAAAATCGATTTTTGAACATCTAGCTTAGCCATACCGATCAACTTTGCAAAATATAAAATAAACGTTCGACTGAAAAAACAAATTATTATAATTTTTTGAAAAAGTTGTTTTATAAATTTGCAGCAAGTAATCGTCCGGTATTCTCTTGAGACATGTTAAGGTACGTCTAATAAACATGACTAAAAAAACATCGCAATGGAAAATTTCTCTCAGTGATGCGTTAATTCTAACCAGTATCTACCCTGTATCTACTTAATTTTTCAGGCAGACAAATTATCAATCAATTAAATTTTTAAGGTCGAGAATTTAAACAACCACTGAAAAATAATGTTTGGCTGATAGATTTTTGCCTTCATTCGAGCGGGGTTGCGGTTTCAGGAATTTTTTTCAAGAGACCTAAGTATAATTCCATGGTTTGCTAGGTTGTATTAATTATAGAAATTATACGTCGCCAGATTGATCAATAAAGTAGGTAGGTAGTCTCGATTCGTGCATGCTACAATGGATACCTTTTAGAATAGAATGAACAATATCGACCTAATTGAAACACACGAAGCTTGTATTACACTTCGTCCAATCACGATTCTGCCCCGAATGAAACTCGAACATACTTTTTTCTGATGGAACATATCGTGAGACATCCGAGCTGTACACGATTCTATTTAAAAATTAATTTCCAGATAAAAACATTCTTCTGTTTTGTTCTAATGGAAATACGAAGCCAAGAATATGCATTACTCATTAGTTTATCAACTAAATCTCCTTACGCCTCGACCACATGGAATTATTCTGATTTCTTTCTCCCGAACAAACCTTTTTTCTAATCATTATAATTGTATTACGGTGATGGATAATGTAAAAGATGTGTTAGCCGCGTAATTAGCAATTAGGAACTGAATTCAGAGGTGTAACTGTGCTTCTCTAAGTAGTTCAATCGTACAGTAGTTTAAATCTCGAAATAGAAGTCAAATCGACATCCTACTAAAACCATCACGAAAAAAAGCAATTGTAATTTGTATATAGATTTTCAGAAATATTTTTCATATAAATTTGCTTCTAAGAGTGTTTGCAAGTGATATCCGCATAAAATTGTAAATCCGTACATAATGTTTACAAATTGATTAACTCACTTGAATATAGCCATGATAATATTTTATTCTGGCGACCAAAAATGGATCTGAAAGATACTAACGTGATCTATGAGATGTAATAAAAGACACACACCTTGACATGGATTTTCTACCGCTAAAGTCGTAATGGTTTCCACTTAAAATGTTATTATTAATAAATAATAACTTTCGATCCATAAAACAATACTCAAAAGGTTGAGAAAATGTGAACGGTGGAAAATGGTCACTGGCCAATAATTCCCTTTTTTGTGTATCGGAATTACCTTGCCAGTTTTTAGAGTGGTTGGGATTTCTCATGCACAAAAAGATAAATTTATCAGGAAAATGAAAGGTTTTACTATATAACACACCACTCTTCACAATACACTGCGCGATCTCATCTGGTCCTAAAGATTTTTTTTCCAATTTTTGATAACCAATTTCTTGAAATGAATATAACATCGAATTTTGATTATCTTCATTAGAAAACCTATTATTTCGTTTTACTGAAGTTGATGAGATTTTCTTGACGATGTTTAATGGCGCATTTTTAAAAAGCTGCTTGGATTCACTAGCAAGAATATTTATGTATGTATATGGTATTAGTACTCGTACGATACTAGCGAGTCCTATTCCTTCCTATTTTTCAATTGTAGCTTTGTGACCATTTTCTAAAACAGCGTTGCGCTATCTAGTATAAATTTCATCTAAACTATGCAGCTTTTTAGTTGTTCTACCAAAACAAAACTGCGCTTTCTGCTGCCGTCGAAGCAGTTCGCAAATCGTTTTCGTTTGTTTTCAATAGCTTAATTATAGTAATTTCAAGATATAAAAACATAATAGTTGAAATACCGAATCTTTCAAATTCGACCCTCACCATTGGGATTTTGGAAACTGTAAGAGATACGAAGACGATTAAATTTGGATCAAAGTTGGGTAACAAAATGCCGCTTAAAAAGTTTAGGAATTGTTTTGATTTTTTCTTGACTTTATTTGTCGAGGGATTTAAAAGGAAATTGCACATTAACAATGCCACTTTTTCTGTTCTACATAGTTTCATATAACAGAGTTTGGAAGACAGAGAACAAAGGAAATCATGTAGAGGAGAAAAAGTGGCAATGTTAATCTGCAATTTCTTTTGAAAACCCTCGATCTATAAAGTCATGAAAGAATTAAAACAATTTTGGAAGTACCTACTTCGAATTTCGAAAGTTTCTAACCAGCATTATGTTAGTTTTCCCCCCATTTAAGCTGCTTCGTATCGCTCACCGTTCTGAAATCTCAATGGTGAGGGTCGAATTTAAAACACCGGATATACATATATGGTTGCCTATTTCACTTTGAATACGTTAATCAATCGCTTAGGTGTTTTGAGTTTAAAGAATCTTGACCTTTACAATAGCTTTTTATAATGCAAGGAACCTTGGAATTTGCTTATTAACAAATAGTTGTTTTGGTATCTTCAATACCTACGTCATTTTACTAATGGATGCTGTTTGACAGGGTTTCACATATTTTCTCATGATGGTGGAATCTAGAAAATGTCTTTATTGTCTTCTAATGAGCCTCATCATGTTGAGTCTAAAAATGTTCCCACGTTCGTTTAACTCTTTATGTCGTCAAAAAGTTGTAATACATGTACACATATCCCTAATATTTGGGTAATGAGTCCGTGCCTGTACGTTAACTTCTTAATTTTTTCTTCTTGCGGCACACTTCGCCTTAATTACTCATACCCGCATAGCCCGGAGCGCAACGCGATATTATCGAGAAGCATTTCTCCGGAATCCAAACTAATTTTACGAAGGTTGGTTAGCTTGAAGGGAAGTGAGGTTCGTCGAGAACGTTTTCTAACATGTTCTCGTAATTACCTCCACTTGTTCCGGATTTCGCTCCGGATTCCGTATGATGTAGAATATGCTACTCTGGAATTTTACGTTACTAGCAACTCGGGGGGGTATTTATTCTCTTTTGAAGTTATTGGATGAAAATGTTTTATTTTCGTAACCATAGGAAGCTAATGAAACTGGGTACATTCCCCATCAAAAAATACTAAGGTGGTGCGACGTCCTATTAAGGGAAGAAAAGTTAGTTGAAATGGACATGTTGACTTTCCGTCTCTGTAACCACGACCAACCGCACATAGCGCTATTTTGTGCTCACTCTAGTGAAATGTATGAACGAAATAATGAAAGAAAACAAGTGGGCATCCTCGTTTGAGGAACTCAAAATACTGTGCGTGCTCACAGAGACGTCAATCCCAGCCAAGAACTGACTTCAGATTCGTGATCTACGTATAGCCCTTACCTAAGTGTTTGTTTTGATCGCGGCTGCAAAATATGTCGGTTTTTTAGAAGTTTCCTCAATATATTGCATTTAAAATTAGATTTTAAGAGAATATATGCTAATATATGTACTAGCTGAGAGGAATTCTTTCATTTAGATTATCTATATAGGATGTAGGATGCTCTTACTTTGTCGAAACTCTTTGACGTATAAAACTCTTTAGCTTTAAAGTGAGAGGCGAGACGATAGAATTTCACCGTTTTCTTTTCAAAAATTCAAACTTATGCACTTACGCTAGTGATCGTTGTTTTGATTACTCGTCACATGTTTGTACTCATTTGATGCTATTGACAAGGTCAGATATACTAATTTTTTTGGTTCCCATGCATGCGCTGGTATCATGAAACAAATACAAAACAGCATGTGAGCATTTTCAGGCTTCGTGATCGATATTCATCATGATTAGTAGTTTTCTCAATACACGAGAGTCGCCATTACTCTACGTGCGTGCTAATTCCATTTGACCTGCCAGTTATTGTAATTTTTTTCTATGTGAATAACAATATACAATTGTCATTACGTGTATGTACTTCATAGAGTGTTCATGCGATAGTTTCAAATATGATGAATGGTCTCTACTTTTTGTCCCAATTTTACAGGAAAATTATGGGCATTTTAAAAGTATCCATAGATCATGCACAACTAAGATAGGTGTGGAAGGACACGAAATGAAAATATCCTCAAAATTATCACAGAAAAGTTTTAATGAAACGAACCAGGTACGAGTATGTGGGTCGATAAGCTAAGTCAAATGCATTACCGTACATTGACTAATATCAGCTTTGGCAGTCACAAATATCGCATACATAAACTTTAACGCCAGCCGCTTGAAATTTCTCGCAATGGAACGGTTTACTTAAATGTCAAAATAGCGTTTAAGTATGCGGTATTTGTATTTGCCAAAACTGTCTATTATAGAATCCGGTAAATTAACAAAGACACAAAATTCCCAACATAATTCAAAAACCATCATCCCAAATTATAAGGCATCCATAACAAAACAAAATCTTGTGCGATCTGCGAATGTTAGAATACCAAAATCCTGTGTACTGTTTCGACTGTTTTTAAAACAAAATTCGTTTGTCGACATAGTGGACCGATCATCCCCAACCTTTGCTTCAACCTGTTTTCTCCACTGTGCATGCTCAGTCGGTTCCAAACCATTGTAAATGTAATGCTAGAACATTACTAATAGGTTGTTGATATCAGATTACAGTTAGAAACAAACCGTTCTTAAAATCCATCCTGTTCATAATAGACCATACAGATTAAGGTTGGTTTCATTATCTGAGGCATCTGACTCCATATCCGTTCGATATTTCTCATAATTAACAGTTTCACTTTTTATAAACAATTGACAATTGAGAAACTACCAGTTAGGCAAGGCCTACGCTAACACTTTGCCAGCGTAGGCTCATTTGTTTTTCCCTATAAATATTTATAAAGAACAAAAATGTACGCAGTCTATTGTTCTTGCTAATGCCTTGTAAATGGCTGAATGATGAATAGAAAAATATGACGTTGATTTACCATGGATCGTCGTTCTGCTGTTCTACTCGATGAGCTCGGAGGACATTGACAGGACCATGACGACGCAACTTTTATATTTGAACTCGAAATCGCCTGTATGGATTGAACTTATGATGATTAAATGGAACCAAAGAGACATAAGCTTGAATTTAAGGAAACTAAATTATCAAAGATATAGACATAAAACACCTATTTTTTATTCCACCATATATTTCAATTTCAATTCTTTATTTGCTGCTAAATACACAGTGCGCGTTTACAGAAGTAAAAAAAAGACATTGATGACATTTATCAGCAATAAAATAAAAAACAACACTATAAAAAATACAAGTTCAATAAACACCTTTTTAATTCCAAATATTTAGAAAAGTACAATAACGAAATAAAAAAGTCATTGTTGAAGAACTCATTAAAGTTCAAACTGACAACAACAGAATGTGATTTATTATCATTGAGGGTTAGTTTATTTGATGTAAACCAGCTTTTCAATTTATTGTCATGCTTTGATCTGAGATTGTTTCAGTTGATATATGACTGTTAATCATTGTTGTGTCAACAGTCAACAGTGCTTTTCTTTAATGTCCCCCTCCCCTTTGATTTTTTTAACGGATCCATTCAAAAAATCAAAACTTGAGGTAATGAAATTGATACGTGGATACCATATTTTAGAGCAAAATTGACAGATGAAGATGTCAAGATGGCCGCCAAAAAAATTATATGAAAACGGGGGTCTTGTGGCACATCATTTTGAAGCTCCTGACGAGTACTTTATAAACCTAGAACATAAAGCCAATACCTTTACCTACTACAAAATGATGGTACATTTAATAATTATTTGAACACAAATCCACTAACATTCATATCTCTACAAATACTTAATTGCAATTCCCTGCCGTATCCACAGCAAGAGCGATAAAAACTTGTTTCGTTATTTTTTGTTGGCAGTGACAAGAATATTAGTACGAAAACAAACATCATTGTACAGTTATTTAGTTTTCGGTTTTAGTGCTGGATACTGTTTGAACTATTTTTAAAATGGTCAATTCTCGTTCATTGGAAGAAAAAATTGAAGCGATTTTTATTTATGGTACGACGCATAACTTTCACGAGACCGAAAGGGTTTTTAATGATCGTTTCCCGAATCGTCCTATCTGTCGAAAATATTTAAGGGAACTTGTATCTAAATTTACACCTACTGGTAGTGTAAACAACAAAAAGCCCCCGGGTCATCCGACCATCCCGGAAAAAAAGCACGTTCAAATAATTGGTGAGATCATAGTAAGTCCCCAACAGATTACTTCCTCCATCGCGAATGTGCGAATGTATGTGAGGTTTGTCCTTCTAGTGTATGGAGACCTTTGAAAAAGAATAAGTATCATCCGTACAAAATTCAGCTAACTGAAGATGACCCTGATCGAAGAACAGAATTTTGCGAGACTATGACGGAAACCATTACACGACATCCTACCTATATCCAAAATATTTGTTCTAGTGAAGAATGTACATTTTTTCTCAACGGTAATGTGCATAGACAAAACTGTCGTTATTGGAGTGACACCAATCATCATGTCTTCCGGGAAAGTCATACTCAATATCCACAAAAAATTAACGTTTGTGCTGGGATATTGGGAAATCATATTGTGGGGCCTCTATTCATCGAACAAACTGTAACCGGCGAACCGTATTTGAATATGCTGGAAAATACTATTGACCCTCTGATCACCGAAATCGTCGAAGCAAATCCTAATGAATTCGATACCGATATTGTATTCCAGCAAGATGGTGCTCCACCACATTACTACAGATAAGTTAGGAATTATTTATATAACAATTTTCCCGGTCGTTGGATTGGCCGTCGAGGTCCTGTGGAATGGCCAGCTTGCTCGCCAGATTTGATACATTTAGACTTTTTTCATGGGGCTGTTTGAAGCAAAAGGTGTACGAAACTGTACCTGCTTCAATATTGGATATACGGCTGAGAATCACAAATATTTATAGAAACATCGATGTTACTACGTTTGAAAATGTTCGACGCGAAACTACGGACCGGCTGTTATTGTGTCAAGAAGTTCACGACAACCATTTCCAGCATCTTCTGAACTAAACTCAACGTACACTGATTCGAATTATCAAGTTAAATGTCAATGTATTCAGGTAATTATTAAATGTACCACCATTTTGTAGTAGGTAAAGGTATGGCCTTTATATTCTAGAGTTATAAAGTACTCGTCAGGAGCTTCAAAATGATGTGCCACAAGACGCTCGTTTTCATATAATTTCTTTTCAAGATGGCGCCAGCGGCCATCTTGACATTTTCATCTGTCAATTTCACTCTAAAATATTGTATCCACGCATCAATTTCATTACTTCAAGTCTTAATTTTTTGGAATGATTCGTTCAAATAAGCAAAGGGGAGGGGAACATTAAAGAAAAGCACTGTATAATGTAAGGTTATTCATTGGTTTGCAGTTGGGTAAATCGTTAATATTTATCAGCAAGAGAATTGGGCCAAGAACTGAGTCCTGTGGGACTCCACTACCGACTGGTAGTTGTGAAGAAACTGAACTGTGAAAATATACAAGTTTGTGTCCATTGCACAAATATGATGAGCTGAGCTCTAAGCTACTGTTATCAAAATTGTAGTATGAAGGTTTTTCAAACAAAATTTGATGTTAAATACAGTCAAATGCTTTTGTGAGATCGAAAAATTTCATCATACAGGTACAATATGGGCCACTTTCAAGGCGGAATTTATGTAATCAATAAAAGCATTAATAGTTAATGTTGTTGATCTGTGACTGCTGAAGCCAAACTATATGTTTGTAAATATGTTATTTGGTTAAAAAAAATAATTCGTTTGGTCTTTCGGCAGCATATCAAAGAAGTAGGCAATAACTGGTACCAGGAAGATTGGTGTGTAATTGGATACATTAGTGTCACCGCTTCTAGATTTTTTGACATATCTTTGAGTTTTTTGTTTATAGCGTCTCTCACTTGTTTGTATGTTTCTGTTTTAAATTGAACTAATGAACTCCCATCTTATCCAGCGAAAATACTTCTGAATAATAAACCAATCGCTTCAGTGTTATTCCCATAGGAAAGCAGGTGACTTTTTAAAGTGCTTATCGCAGTTCGTAGTTGTAACTTCTCTGATTATGCATATTACGTACACGTCGTAACAGCCTGAAATATGCATAAATGAAATGCCAGTTCTCCACTACTGCTGCCACACCAATTATTTCACATTTCACTAGAGCCGTAGTAAGTATACTTGCCGTGGTCGTGGTGGCGTTTTTCCTGATTAATAATTCATTAGGGACATCTTGTTGAATATTAATTACTTTTATAAAAGTGGCGCGATCTCCGTACCTCGCATCGGGCAGGTTGACACGGCAGATTCAAAGTGGTCTTGACGTCGAGTCACTAGTCACGTGATAAATGGCTTGACCGAATCTCTTAATCCAAGCTCAGAATCCTACGATCCTTATGATATTCTGAATAAGTATATACGAAAAAAAATCTTATTGCAAGGGGTTGGGTTTCAGTTTCATAGTTTCCTAATAAATAATTGTCGTTTATCTGTAAAGCCATTTGCAGTTCTTGCTATTCGTTTAGAACCTTTCTCATCTTCTTGTAAGTCAAGTAGGTGATTCTTCTATTAAACCTCCCTCATTTTATTCTTGGACTTCAACTCCTCCGTTAGACATGTTGTTCACGGATTCAATTTTTAATTCTAATTCCGATAGGTCTATTCTGGTCAATTCGTTTTTAGTGTCGATGTAAGTCTGTCGATTTTTTGGTTTGGTTATCAAACTTTTAATGGTGCCTTTCTCAACCATATTTGTGGCCAGGATATTGCAATGATTTTGTAACTCTTCATTTTCTTTCATCAATTTCTTTTTCTAATATAATTATGTCCTTTTGTTCAATTATTTTCTTCATCTCTCTATATCCCTTCAATATTTTTTTCCTCCGGTTGTGAATTTACCTTCCGCACACAGTCAGATTGCTGTTTGGATGTGATCCCTGTGTACCTTGCACTTTTTCTTGCTCGTAGCAGTCCAGCATTTGAACATCTAGTCCTAGTATGATTTCAATCCAATCTGACAGTAATGCCGGAAAAAGTGGTAAAAACACTTTAGTATGGTTGCAATTTACAAAGGCTTAGGCTCCGATCTGCCTAGTAGTGTCTGTGGTATGTGGTGATGTCTACTTTTGTTTCCCAAAATCAGCGGTAATAAATTTGATGTAAAACTTGTACTTTTTGAGCTGCTTTGTTCCACTAAAGACCCTTAGTGATATTTATTTGTACAACCGATGAGCCGTATTTTGTATTTTAATGCAAATAATCACGCAGTAAATCGAAATGTTCACGATATGCCATTTCAAATAATGCATGCGACCAGCGATGCCAAACCAAAAAACGCGAAGTCGGTAGGTTGAAATTCGCGTGGTTCAAAATCCTTGCCACTTCGATTATTTTTAATTTTGACACAATTATAAATCCGTTAAAACCCTCATGCATCTTAACTCGTGGATAACGAATGAAAAGGTAACTGAGAATTTTTCACTTTTTTGTATCAACTGATTTTCTACTTGAGTTTACAATTTTATCATTCTATTATTTGTTATATGATGAACAAATTATTTACATACTTTTCTGAATTTTATGATCCTTAAGTGTACCCATTTCGCCTAACCTTTAATTTACATTATTCCGTCGATGATGGTTCTCTAAATATTTCGTCAAGTAGATTGACTCAGTACTTATTACATAAATGAGAAACATGGACTTGTGTGATTCACATATCTTTAGGCAACAGAAAAATTGTGAACCGATGATCGAATATTACCGCGAGTTTAATACTTCCATCGTTTAAGTAGTCGTAGAGTTTGAAAATTGTTTCGGAGGCGACGGAAATAAATATTGGTGGAACATAGTGTTACAACGTTAAAGAAACTCCTGCTGATTATTAGTCATAAATTGTAAGTTGTTTTATTTCATGATTCTTAATTGTTCAAAAAATGTATATTGGTTTATAGGAGCGCCAGATTTTTTTTTATACTCCAACTACTACGAAGGCCTAAGGCCTAAGCACCCATTGGGTACCGTGGGACTATAGGGGGATACATGGGAACGCCACACTGCCTCTGACGAGGGAACACGTGTGCATGCATCCGCCGGGTGGTACCTCCGCGTTCGACAGTCAGAGACCGGCTACCACCTAGGGACACTCACAACATCCATAGTCAAGATAAACATACCATGGGCGTAGTGAAGAAAAGCATTTATTTATTAAGTAAATTCTTTTAGACAAATTTCTTCTGAAAGTAGTACAAACTAATCTGATGTATCTATTAAAGTCTACTTTAAACTTTAAATCAAGAAATCTTCAAAACTACTGAACTGAAGCTCATTTACTTTACATCATTATAAAGAAAGACCTTTAAAATAAGGTATCACTCGACCCCCCTCTCCATTTCAGATTTTAGGGTTGGTGTCACCCCCGCCCAGGGGCTGCACGTGTTAACATGATTTTTTGCCAAACTTGTGTCTGAGCGTTTTTCCAAATAAAAAACTGAGCTGCCAGTAAATGCGTCTGTTTCGTTTTCGATGCGCCACCCTGTATATAATTTGTCATGATTTGATTTCTATTATTATTTTGTGTACCGTTGCACGAATGATCCAGAATTAGTATTCATATGTAAATTGTATAGCAAGTACTTAAAAACTGAATTAAACATTTTGTTATCGTGTACTTACACGAGTTTATGCATATAAACAGCCTACGATCGAACATTCCACTAATTATAACAAACTAATACAATAATCATCATCCGATATATTGAATTCGAAATTCAATAGATACACGTAATTCACAACGGAAATAGATCTATGTAAAATTTTGTAATACAGAGGAACTGTTAATCGTAGAGGCTCCGAGTTTATCATTTCAGTATACCTACAGGTTACAAGAAGCAAAGTAGCGTAAATATTAAAACAAATTCCATCCATATGTATGAAGACATTTACTGTTCTTAATTGTAATATGAATTTATTAATGTATACGACTTCGTTAAAAAAACTGCCGGTATATGTTCGTGCGAAGTTCTCTTTTAATAGATAGACAGCATTTTCGTTCGGTTAACAATCTCGTTGCATACATAATTTGCGCTGTTTTCTATTAAGAACAACCATAATTACTTTGACTTTACCCATGTACCTTGCTAATGTAATAAAGTTTACAAAACCGACACTTGTAGAAATATACTATGTGGATGCGAGTCAATTAGTCGGACATGTTTCTTGCATGTTTATTATGAACAATAATGGGGTATGTTACGTACCTGCTATACATACTAATAATCCAATATATTGTTTATATGTCTGATGCAAAATTTTAATATTATCTAATATAACCTTTCTTTCATCCATAGTGTTTTGCCCAAATTTTATCAATTTTATTAATTAGATTCATTTTTGTAAGCTTATTGAAAACACTTAATAAACCAATGTACTAGCAATCAACGCACTAATTTATAATGTTATTTCTAAGTTGAGGCTCGACGTTCGAGTCGGCTGCTCTTCACTATCTGACTGACTCACGACTGATTGCCCGGATTCGGTTTTAGCGACCCAAAATATGCTGCTGCTGTCAAAATGTAAAACGAAAATTTGAGACGAAAGAATGAATATTTCTAATCGGAAAGAAATTTTACTTCATTTTATGAAGAGATGCATAAAAGCTTGTTTTTAAACATATATATTTTTATTCTATTTATTTTTCACTTCTTAGTATTCATGACGTCAAGTAACTGTTTGCTAATTTCTACTCGTATATATCTTTCATATGACTCCATAAAACTGCTTACTTTATTTGTATTATAAGATTTCGATAGACATAAAGCATATAATGATAAATCCATATTTTACTACAAACGCTATATCCAATTAAGAATGACGTCACTTTGCATATTATGTTTCTCCCATCAAGCCCTTTCATTCGATATTTCTATTATATGAGGTAACTAGGGAAACGATGAATCACCATTTTGCAGCATCCATCATTTTGGAATCAAATTGGTGGCGGTTTATTAATTTTGTATTGTTGCGCGAACCAAACGTGTCTACAAAATTTTATCTCAATTGATTAAGGTTAACTGATTCAAAATTCAGTCCCAAAATGTATCCCAAACATAACATGGAAACGGATCATGTTAAATAAAAGCTTCTTCAAAAACGTATCTCGTCCGTCCGCCATCTAATCATTATCATCAGCATCAAGCGTTTCTAACAATTTCCTCACTCTCATTGAATCTGCGTCTTGGTACGGTGCGGTGCGTCCTTATCTCTAATCTTTGTAGAAACGCGCCAATAAACCATTTGAATTTCAAATGTGTCTCTGAAACGGCAATTAATTAAAGGGAACACACACCGCGCACAGACTAAGGAGGAGCGCCAAAGATGCTGCTAACTCTGCACCAGACTATCTCTGGTGCTCTGAAAAACAGAATACACGGCATCCGCTATATCATTCAACAGAAAATTCTTTTGAACTTTTTCTGGTAGATATTGTTCTACTCGCGGCTACCTAAACGATAATATATGAACTACGATTTACAGGGTTTCTTTAAAGATATCTGCATCATATAAGTTTTTTTTCGTATTTTTGCCCCTAGCTCCACCGCCACTGGACCTATTTTCAGAAGCTACTAAGCTTTTTCATCCATGACATAGTAATGCCTTGTGTGGAAATTTCATCAAAATCCGAACGGTGCTTTTCATAGGTGGTTATAAGATCAGCGGACAAACCGACAGATCGATATAACATCAAAAAAACGTGATATCTAATGTTCAAACTTTTTTGCAGTTGCAATAACTACTACCTTGCCAGTTGGCGTAGGAAGTAAGAAAGCATTTTTAAAAACTATTTTATTCCACTGATAATAATTCGAAATAAAAATTATTTTTTTCCGATTGGATATATTTACCCTATAATAGAGCTCTTTCATCTGAGATTTTCAAATCAAAGCGTATTACATCCTGTCATCAAAACGTAACAGCTAAATATTTCCAGATTGTAGATCTTAGTTTCGTTCTATACATAAAAACAGATAAGTTAAATAAAAGTTTGTAATAAAGGAGAAAAGAACCGCGAGATATCAAGTTTGAGAAGTTGCATTAATCAGATAAAGCTGTATTCGCTTCGAGTTTCACATCAACCCTTAATAAGGTATAATTTTCGCGATGATTTCTGCTTGTAGAGCGTCAGTCGTAAATATCGCGGCTCGTATGCGGCGAATCTCGTACGATCGCCGCTCACAACTAAATTAATATTCTTGTTTCCGCTTCGCATCGACGATTAATAAATTCTCAAACGCGGACGAATCGACTATCCGAATCGGAATGTTCACTGTTTTACAGGCATATATTATTACTATAATGCCAATAATTCTTTCATAACCTTAATTTATCTCTTTACGATCGTATTATCTGAACATAAACTTAGTTTACAGCTGGACGGACTTTTAATGATCTGATATCGATTCGGTTTTAGTAACTGATAAAGTAACCTGCGTACACGCATAAGCGTGGTTTTAACAAAGAAAAAGTACAATAGTACTACAGTACTTTATACAGCCGTCGGTTTTGTATTAAACAAACGCACTGGGCCTCAAAATTGATGCTCGTTGTGGTGAACACTGTGACGTTTCTACTGATTTGTTATGTGATGTCATGTGATGACATAACTTTTGTAAGAATATTTTGGACACAATATATTTTAGAAATGACGTTTTTTCTGTATGTATACAGCTTTTTTCTTATTTAGAAAATATCTATCTATCTGGATGGGTTATGATATTTCAAAAAAGTGGCAGGATTTTAGAAATACTCACTTTAACAACGTCGCAATTTGTTTGTATCGCAGATTGGACAGCATTCGGGAATTGCTGGCTATAATTCTCGAGGATTTAGAAACTGTGTGACAAGAGTGCTTTGGCTGTTTTACCAATCTGTGACTCATTTTTTCTTTATAGGACTTTTTCATTATTATTTTTGAACTTGGAAAAGGGTTCCGAAAGATTAGTGGGTAGGAGATTCAGGAGATTGAAAAGTTCGGTTTGGGCGATTAAAATCAAATACTTGTTCAGCCAACAAAATGTTAATCAGCTGTCAAGATGAACCAATTTCATGAGAAGGACAAACCTATGGGCTTGCCTTTTAACAAAATATAGATATAAAAGCTTAATATTAAGGGAATAATAATGAAAACTGTAGCACTGCGTGAAGACCTAAAATTTTATTCATCCGTTTCATGCTTGGAAGACTGTGCATTTGTTCAAGGTCAAATAAATAAATTGCAAAGCTGGTGTGCCAAGAATCAACTTGATCTTAATATAAGTAAGTGTAAAGTAGTAACTTTTTCAAGGAAAACCAACCCCATGGTATATAATTATACAATGATGGAACATGTTCTTGAGCCTAATGAAACTATGAAAGCCTTAGGTATCTACTTTGATCAACATCTAACCTTTAATGAGCATATCAATCAAATCATTTCAAGCGCTTATCGAACCTATGGCTTCGTTATCAGGAATTGTAAATCTTTTGACGTTTTGACTTTGCAGACATTATACTTTAGCTTGGTTAGGTCTAAGCTTGAATATGGATCTTTGATATGGAGTCCGATTTACAAGCAGTATATTGATGTTGTTGATAAACTTCAAAAGAAATTTTTAAAATTTTCATGTTTTAAGATCGATAGCATATATCCTACTAGAGGTACACAATACAACATCCTTCTTCATGAATTTGGCATTCAATCCTTAGAACAACGGCGTCAGCAATCGGCAGTTATAGTTTTATATAAATTACTGCATAATCTAATAGACTGCCGTACAATATTTTCACAAATACAGTTTCTGGTACCACGACTAACATCAAGGTATAATATTCCTTTTTTATGTCAAAGAGCTCAAACAAAGTTATTATCGAAAGCGCCTGTCAACATGATGTGTGTGAATGCGAATAAAATAGCCGATGTATGTGACATATTCTTATATAGCATAGGTGAATTGAAGTGCAAATTGCGTGCTCACTTTTGATTTATCTTACGTTTCTTATTTTTAAGCTGTAGCTATTTTTATTTTTTGTTATTGATACATGAATTATTATTGTTTTTTTTTTCTTCACAAGCTACCTCATGGTGATTTTGTTTTTTTTTATAGTAGTTTGCTCTGTAAATGGTGTTAAACTGTTGGGTAATAAACGCTTATTATTATATCTGGCGTTAAACATGACGGCAGCTTGCCGAGCACATTGAATTTGGGCACCATAAATTAGAATCATTTCCGCTCTTTCGACTAGTGTGTAAACCATTTTGGAAGTAAAATTTGAATCAATAAATCAATTTTCACTATCTCAAGATTGTTACAAATGTAACTGACAGCAAATTAAATTCTTTCTTTCCCTTAACAACAAATAACTAAACAGGTATGACAATATACAGGGTGGCGCATCGAAAAAGAAACAGACGCATTTACTCGCAGCTCAGTTTTTTTTTGAAAAACGCTCAGACCCGTCGATTTTGTTTTCGAGGGGACACAAGTTTGGCATAACATCACGTTAGCTCGTGCAGCCCCCTAAGCGGGGGTGACACCACCCCCAGAATCTTAAATGGAAACTGGGGGTCGAGTGATACCTTATTTTAAAAAGATCGACGGGTCTGAGAGTTTTTTCAAAAAAACTGAGCTGCCAGTTAATGCGTCTGTTTCGTTTTCGATGCGCTACCCTGTATACAGTTCGCCCAGGATATCGATGAAAAGAATGCAGAAAAAATTAACGTTGTTATTTGCTGTTTATGTTGGTTGTTTCCGTTTTAAATTATAAACGAATTGTCAATTTGGCAAAGCTTAACGGGCAACACTTTAAACATTTATTGAAATAAAAAGTGATATTTTCGTGTGTTTTTGTTTTCTATTTAAAAAAATTAAAATAAAGATTTTTTTTGATTTTCTCGAAAACGAATGGACTGCTTTTAAAAAATCGAACGTCAAAATAAAGAACTTCGAAAGAAATTTCAAACAAGCTATTACTGGATACCCCTTGTCATTTAAAAGTTTTAAGGGAATGACACTAGGGGACCGACGGTGAAAGGGGGTGAAGTAGTTTTTGGTTAAAAAGTTGTCCCCCTTGACGAATCTCTTGACGTGTCTCTCGTGTGGTTTTCGATAAATCTGTGGTGGGAGGTTTTCAGATGTTAATCCGTGTATTATTAGTTTGGCTACATGCTTATAAGAAATAACGTACTATCCAAATAGAAACGGAATCATATTAAAAAAACTGTTGAAAAAATCCCTTCCGACTCCATATGACTAATGTAATTTTGATGGGCGCTAAAGAGCTCCCTTTAGCCGCGAGGTGGGTCGATGTGGATCTTAATTTTCGAAATGAATAGAGGGTTCCTTAACCACCGGTCCACCTGCCCGTAAATGACGGGTTCTATCTCTTCGGTGGCTTGCCCGCAGCCCTGCACTCTCATTAAACTGCCACGTTCCTCTGTCACGAACAAATCTGATACTTGAATATCCGGTAGTCGTATTGATTTTGTAGACGCTAATTTTTTACGAACATTTTTTGTGTTTTCGTAAAGCTACTAATACTCTGCACCCATGCGACTTCAATATGGAATATTGAAGCATTCCATGCATAAGTTCGTAGCAGGACCAGACAGTATTTTGATGACTGCCTGCAACTGCAGCGGTGCGTTTCTAAATCACTTGGTAATGTAATACCGTACAAAGTAATTTAAATTGAAATTTTTGCTCTGAAATACTGTGAAACATTGTTTTTAGAACGGCTAAATTATTCATGTAATGACACTGTCTAACGACATTTTCCGAGATCATTGTATTTATTATAAGATATTGATATGAGGATCGTGATCTGTGATTGTGTGAATTTGGGGAAAGCAAAATTCCGATGAATGATGAATGTCATTTTAGGCCGATTATATTGTCGCGAACGTTGTGAGCGCCCCCTATACCAGAGGCGATCAGCGAGTTAACGAAGCGTTTTCGTTCGCTTACAGTTTATCGAGTACGAGGATCTGGTCGTTTTTCATATTAAAATACATCCGGCTAATTAGTAAGAAAATAAATTTAACGTCGTTATCCCGGCCGAAGTAATTAATATATTTTTGAGTCCGGGGCGTCGGGGCCCATTTGCCAGCGCACAGCACAGCACAGCAGACACTTTATAGCGAACGTTCTGATGTTATTAGTAATGTTCTAGCATCACATTTAGAATGGTTTGAAACCGACTGAGCATGCGCAGTGGAGAAAACATGTTCAAGCAAATGTAAGATCTAATTGGAGATTATCGATCCGCTGTTTCAGACGTTTGAAACTGTCAAATCAATACACAGGCGGAATTCGGACTTTCTGACATGCGCAGATCGCAAATGATCTTGTTTTGTTATGGGTGCCTTATGATTTGGGGTTTTGGTTTTTAAATTGTGTTGGCAAGTTTGGACTTTCTTGGTTTCGTTGCCACTTTGAATAGTTTGTATCAATTGAAAAGATTGAGGTCAGATAACCGTTTTAAAATCTCAGTTGAGACTGATGTACTGTACAAAAACATATAGGACTTTATAGGACAAGGTTGGTTTTCCGGCTCTCGTTGTTACAAGCTAATAAAAGTCTTTCATTTTCTGCAATTGGGGTGCTGAACACGAATGCCATTATCAAAAAATCGGGAAGCGTTGTGAGGTCGAATTTGAAGTAGCAAATTGATCGGTTATGACTCCCTGTAGGGCTTATGTTCACATTGACATTAGATTCGGAAGCTACACAACTACTTAACCTAGGACGCGAATTTCCGCTCATATCACAAATAGATAATTCATTAACACGCTACAAAATAGTATAGGACAGCATTTCTCTTATACTATGTCCTTGATTTCGCAGTGTTCACAAAATGATATTTTGTGTTCCTTAGATAACTTCATTATTGTTATTACGAATAGAAAAAATAATTCTTGTTTTGTCAAATTGAAGCTTAGTCAATACTGGATTGTTTCTAAATAGTCCCGCCCACAAACGGTAGCTTTTGACAAAACTATATATATATATACTAAGTGACATATAAATCCGAACACCCAGTTTAAATGGTTTTATTTTAATAAAAGTTGGTGAATGTATTTATCTTACTGTAAATAACAAGTGAAAAATTTTTCAGCCTTATCAGTTGGACATTCCGGTTTTTATACTGCTTTTTTTTAATTCACTAACGCTCTAAAAATGAATATTTCAGCCGCAGTAAAGAATCAACGTTGGCGGATTTTGGTTCTTAACATCCTTTACGATCGGTTACGATGCCTAGAATACGGAGACCTGTACGATTTCGTCAACTTAATGAGTTTGATAGGGGCCGTATAGTGGCACTTCGGGAAACTGGATTTTCTTTTCGGGCAATTGCAGTTAGAGTGCAAAGAAGTGTAGACACTGTAGTTAGATGTTGTCAGGCATGGCTTCGAGAAGGCCGTACGCAAAGAGCAAGGGGCACTGGACGCCGCCGTAGAACAACAGACCGTGAAGATCGCCGCCTAAGATTATTGGCCTTAAGGGACCGTTTCTCGACTACCAGGTCCATTGCAAATGAATGGTTTGCAGAACACGGAAGACCTATTGGCATGCGAAGTGTTTACCGACGAATGAGAAGTTTTGGCTTGTTTTCATACCGGTCACACTGGGTCCTCCCTTTAACTCGAGAACACCGACGTAATCACCTTGAGTGGTGCAGACAACGGTCACTCTAGGATCAGGAATGGAACAGTATTGTCTTTAGTGACGAGTCTCGATTTTGTTTAGGCATGCACGATGGTCGTGCCAGGGTTAGAAGGCGACGTGGTGAAAGGAGGAATCCACAGTTTTTTGTTGAAAGACATGTTTATCACACTGTTGGAGTTATGGTTTGGGGTGCTATAGCTTATGGTTCCAGGTCACCTTTAATCTTCATCAGAGGTAACATGAACGCGCAGCGTTATACCCACGAAGTTCTAGAACTCCATCTTTTACCCTATCTTGACATCCTGGCAGATCCAACTTTCCAACAAGATAATGCCCGACCACATGTTGCAAGAGTCACAATAGACTTCTTTCAACATAATGATGTCACATTGTTACCATGGCCACCAAGAGCTCCCGACTTATCCCCAATTGAGCACGTGTAGGATATGATGGGTAGGAGATTGCTCAATTTGCAACGTCCTCCTCAGACTCTAGAAGCACTTCGAGAGGAGTTGGTGGTTGCCTGGAATGGGATACCACAGGAGAACATTGACCACCTGATCAGAAGCATGCCTAGGCGCGTTGGAGAATGCGTAGCACATCAGGGTGCATCCACACATTATTAAAGGTCAAAAGGCTTTAAAGCAGTGCAATCATTTTGAAATTTTTATCATTTACTTATTATGCTTCATTAAGTACTTATACAAAATTTTATTGAAATAAAACCATTTAAACTGGGTGTTCGGATTTATATGTCACTTAGTATATATACTAAGTGTTGTCACAATTCAAACATGTTTATTTGTTACAGGATGGCGGCTACAGCTTTTCGAGTAAAGAGGTGAGTACCCTCAAACTATAATATGAATAAAAAGGTGACCATTTCCAACATAGTAGGGAATGCGTATCTTAGTAGCACCCTTTCTAACATACGTATTGCACGTTTCTAGCGCTCCTCTCTCGTGCACGTCAGTGATATTTGGATTTCTCTGTACATAGACTGTTGGTTATGAAACGCCATCAAAATCCAGCTTCCTGCTTTAGCCCCGTTGTCGGGCTGCCTTTGCCATTTCTGGGTATCTCCTTATAAACGTCACAGGTTGTTCGGACGTAGCGGCGGTGGTACGTAAACCCCGAGGATTTATGTTGGTACTTCCGAACGGCGCCAGTGTCAACCATCGACACATCAACCAAGGCAAGGGTCTCCAGCCCAGGAAACCCAACTACCTGGCTCTCGACTTGAAATTCCAAAGTCATGAATGAACTGTTCGACGGTAGGAAAACTCTGCTGTGTTGTATCTTTCTCGAGATGCAACGACAAAAGAATTTCTAATGTTTTACTATGATGTAAATGTTAGCAGAGTTACATTATTTATCTATCAGTAGGATCTAGCAAACAAACACTACGTACTGCAGTAGCTATACCTAAAATGATGTTCCTATAACGATCGAAATTTGGTTTGTTTAATTCAAATTCCAAAATAAAAATATTACTTTAGCAAATAGCATAGAAAAAACCCTCATGGAGCTATTTTGCGTCAAATTAAAACAAAATAAGTAGAATATTGAAGTATACTATAGTGAAGTAGTGAAGTGTAATTCACTCATATCAAAAACCTGTTTTCAGACACAATAGTTTTGCACTCACAGTTTGATATGTCTTCTTTAACCGACACAAAAGTCTACTCATGGGACAATAAAATTTGAACAAAATTTAGCTTACAGCATTTTAAACTAAAATAGTAGTGGAACTATTCAATGAAAAATAAAAATTGTCAATATTTACAGCTGCATGCTTTAAATATTTTGAATTAAATAATATCGGATTCACTTAGCTCCCTGCTTTTAACTTATTGCAATTATCTGACTATAGCGCTGAAGCGTTGAAAAATCATGATATTAGAATCCGATGTTTCTTAAGTGTAATGCAAGACATCTTCGGGAATCACGGAACGCCGCGTGGAAGTCAATTTTCGCTAATAAGGGTGTTTAATCTATTTCATTATGGATGACTTTCTAAAGGATGTTTAGACTATTGCAAACTCCTCTTATTTCAATAGAATGCATGTCAAATCTGACAAACATTGCAGAACGATCATTCCCACTATTGTGACTGGAATATTGAGTACTTGCTGTATACTGCCAGTATAGATTTAATAATGAGGATTGCCATACATTTGATGCATATTCCAGCATGAAAAGCACTAAGCTGTAGTATAACAGGCGGGTTGAAAAGTTCGTAGGCTGACACATAGATGGCGCTAATAGTATCAAATCCATATACCATATAACCTTCAAAAGACGCCTGTATAAATTTGACCACTAGTGCACCATTAGTACCTAAATGGATAAAAAGGAATTTCGTGTGTTAGGCCCGTATCGTCAGTCATCCCTACAATTGTAGGGCGCGTTTATGGCCTCCTTGATTGTCATACTCCTTTCTCTCCTTCAAAAATTTCTAGATTACACTTGTCCCGTGTCAGCGTCAGCACTCTCCTATTGTGAAGATATGTTTTCTTTTTAAATGGTAGGAAATTTCAGACTGATAAAACATGATATAAGCACACACACAACAGATGTTTGCGACATAACCTCAAAATAGAGCGCTGACACGGAGAAGTAGAAAAATATGACAATCAACGAGGCCATAAAGGCGCCCTACAATTGTAGGGATGACTGACGATAGGGGCCTTAATAAAGCATTACTTTTTGGCGAAATAAAAAAAATACTGTTGAAACCAAGGCTTGGCTTGATAAACCTTATTCGGACTTTGCACCAGGAAAATCAACCGTAGTGGTTCGCTAAATTTAAATGACGCGAAATGAGCACCGAAGGCGATGCACGCAGTGGACGCCCTAAAGAGGCTGTTACAGACGAAAACATAAAAAAATTCCACAAAATAATTTTTGATAGCCGCAAACTGAAGTTGATTGAGATAGCTGAGACCCTAAAGATATCAAAGGAACGTGTGTATGAATATTTGGATATGCGAAAACTCTGTTCAAAGAGGGTGCCGCGCGAGCTCACAATCGACCAAAAAACAACAACGAATCGATGATTCTAAGCAGTGTTTAGAGCTATTCAATCTTAATAAATCCGATTTTTTCTGTCGATATGTGACGATCGATGAAACACGGCTCGATCATTTCATACCGGAGTCCAATCGTCAGTCAGCCGAGGGGACTGCCTGTGATGAACCGACTCCATCGGTATTCGGGGACACTTATGGTATAATATTCGTTGACTATCTTAAAAAGGGGAAAACCATAAACAGCGACTATTACGTAGCGTTATCGGAGCGTTTGAAAGACGAAATCGCGGAAAAGCGGTCTCACTTGAGGAAAAAGAAAGTGCTGTTTCATCAAGGCAATACACCTTGTCACAAATCAATGAAATCGATGGCAAAACTGCATGAATTGGGCTTCGAATTGCTTCGGCATCCACCCTATTCTCCAGCGACTTTTTCTGTTGTCAGACCTCAAGAGGATGCTCGCTGGACAGAAATTTCGCGTCGATGAAAAGGTAATTGTCGAAACTGAAGCCTATTTTGAGGCTAAAAATGGTATCGAAAAATTGTATGGCCGCTATAAAAGTTGTATCGCCCTCTATATTGAATAATAAAATCAAATTCTATCAAAAAAATTGTCTATGCTAGCCTAAGAACTTTTCAGCCCATAGCAACAGTCTTTATTGATGGATACGTCAATGTCAGTTGATTCCTACACCAATAAATACCGACATCCATGCTACACGTACAATAAATATCACTTTCCATGATAAATATTGACGAATTACAGCATATTGACGTGTTTGTACTTGCACCCTGTCTAAAACAAAATTTCTCTTTGCAATATTCATTCAAAACTGTCTCGTTTTGAAATTATCCTAACTGTATACCTACCTATATGAAGTAGGTAGGTTAAGAAAATTCGTTTTGATCACAGAAGATGTCGTAGCATGTTTTCTAGTATGCTCATAGGTTCCTAGAAGTTTCAACCAATGGGATAATTGTTCATAATTATCTGTCATATCCAAATAATTGAAAACCTATGGTAGGATTTCAGCCTAGGTATACCCCTATAACCCAACTTTTAGCAGGTAAAGCAAATACAATTCAACAGTGCTTATGACCAAGAAACCGATTATGCATTATTTGCATACAAAGGGAGATGATTTGTTAGAAAAACACCTGTAAATACATTTGTGGTGAAAACCCTTTGTGGAATCGATTAAGTACGATAAGTAGTTGTCATCTAGGGGTCTGTTGAATGGTAAAATCTGTAATCTGCGGTTTTTAAATCTCCCGACTTACAATTAGAAGATTACCCTGTACCTTCAGGCTAATCCTAATGAATCCTCCGATAAAGGCTGGAATGCTTGTTTTGGAGATTTGCCGGCTGACCGGCTTTGCCTTGGGAATTCCAACCGTAATCGCTGATATCGACAGTTACGTGCACACACCTGTATTATTATTGGTCTCAACAGCACCTTTAATGGTTTGTGATATCTCGCAACAGGTAGCTGGATGAAAATATCTTCTTGCTTGTGTAACCTCGCTGTCGAATTTGTCAACGCGATCGTTTATCTTTAATCGTTTGGATAACGCTAAAACAGGAGCTCTGACCGATGTGGGATGTGGTTCGAATTATTTCTTAAGCTATTAGGTTTAAGGTCTTGTCTGTTGACTTACACAATACAGTATGCTTAAAAATTATTAACAATATTAGTTAGGGCGAAACGGATTTTTATAGGAAGTTTCTGTTCACGAAAGGGCAAAAAAGTTACTTTTCAACGATTGAGACTTCTAGAGCACTCCGAAATTGCTAGTTTAAGTTCTTCATGGTACTTTTCGACACAATTCACATGATTTCAGAATCGCACGAAATCAAAATTCACGTAGGCCGAAAGGACGAGTGAGTCGATCCCACTTCTGATAAACCGTTAAAATGAGTGAATCAATAAAATTATGAGGAATTTCATTAATTAGGAAGCGCTGACGTGTCGAACCATCCGTTCAGCCTGTTTGCTCGTTGCCGAGTGCATACTAACTGTGTCAGTGTGATAAAACACATCAGATCTAAACAACCATGAACGAATAACCATAAATACATTTGTCGCTCTTAAAGAGATCGATAACATCCCAAATAACATCTCGCTCTATCAAAATATCTAGAGGGTGCAAGAAACCAAGTACAGATGAAAAAGAACATTCTTTGTACAGCATGCAGAAGATATAGACAGAAAGAATTCTGCCTATGGGTACCTGGATACGTTCTCGATAGTTTCTAATGCTTATATTGCGACTGGCCACTTTATACCGTTTTTTTTTATACTCCAACTACCACGAAGGCCTAAGGCCTAAGCACCCATTGGGTACCGAGGGGCTATAGGGGGATACAGGGAAAAGGGCGAACGCCACACGGACTCTGGCGAGGGAACACGTGTGCATGCAACATGCACACATTCTGGCTCCGCCTACGAGATCCGCCGGATGGTACCTCCACGTTCGACAGTCATAGACCGTCTACCACCTACGGACAATCACAACATCCATAGCCAAGAGAAAAATTTCTCCTGGGACGGGACTCGAACCCGCACAGCGCACGGCGACTGATCAGAAGACTGAAGAGTCTACTACTGCGGCCACCGCTGCTGCCTACCGTGCATAGTCTGGCACTATGATGATCACCCAAATCACCGCAGTATTTCAACACTAACGCCAAATAATAGTCTCCGAGGTAAATAAAAAAAGAATCGTGTGAACCTATTCTGCACAAATGTTTTATTTCACGTCTTGAAAATACATTCAAATTCAGGCAACGATCCTATCTAATGAAGTCTAATGGGGCAGCTTATTTCGGAATGATAATGGCAAACGGCAAGGTTCGTTCTCCTTTATGTGTCGATGCGAACCGTCCAAGAACCAGGATGTTTGCTGGATACGTATTAGCCATGCGAGTCACGTGACTCGGTAACATCCAACTAATCGACAGCTACATAAAGCGCATGGTTCACGTACTGTTGCGATTATTCTAAAATTCTGTCACCAGAACACGTAGATGGAGAATAATGGGGCTGTCACACGATGACCATGCTATACAGTGCCCATCTTATAGTCCAGTCGACAGAGCAAGCATTATTAAGACATCTCTTCTTTTTTTAACACCGAAGCAACCGCGCAGGCAGAAGCCTAAATCTCATTAAGACTGCAACAAAAAATGTCACAATTGTTAGCAATTTTATTGACATTGTTTTGATAATAAGTTAGTCTGTGCTATTTGACATAAACTCGTGAAACTAATCCTAGCACCGGAAATTGTATTTGTGAGAGAATGTGGGGACAATCCTCTTGACCGTGGAACAATTTGTATAAAATGAGTACAGAAAATTGATTCCGTCGCTGCTCTAAATATTGAAAATCAAACTTTTGGAAAATGTCAATATAATCAGAACCGCTTGCAGGGAAATCTAGGTATTCCAGAAGTTCGCGATTTATACACCTTACTTATAACAGAAAGCATAGATATAGGCCTGTAGTTGTGAGGGTCGGTCTTTCCCTTTTGTGGGAAAGCAAATTACCAGTTTTCTGGGGAGGTGCCGGATTCGTAAAACATCTGGAAAAGACGAGCAAGAAATGCAGCAAGCTCTTTGCACCTTTTCAATCCAAATCAGGAATCAAGTCCGGATTAAAAACAAGATTTGTTGATGTCGAGCAACAAGAGCACCTGTCTTACGGTCTTATGCCTGAAGATAACTTTCATTTGAATCGACGGCACTCGGGCATTGGGTGGCGGGGGGCGTCTAAGGTCGAGTTGGCAGCAAAGATCTTGGCAAGCACTTCCGCCTTAGCCTTTGAGTCGTGGTGGAAGGCTAGTTACAGTTTCTTTTTATGGTCTACTAAAAATTTACTATATCTTTATAAAGTAAATTATTACAACTTTTTTCTTATTTAGAATAACAATATTATAACAGTTTTTAAAAATATTGGATTTTATTTTTATAGCAAGACACTCCTCTTGGTGTAATAGTTTTATGGTAGAAAATCGTACTATACTCTCCATCTCGTTAAAGGCCATTTTTATAATTTCTGTCGACGGTAAATACGACAGTTGAAGGTGACGTGGTGCTCTCGTGTAGGTGTTCAGCGACCAGTACCTTCGTTAGTGAAATAATTTCACACCCAATGTTGAGGTTTGCCGGGTTGTGTAGATTTTGATAGAAATCGGTCTCCATCGGTGAATTTTGTCGTCGGAGCCCTTTTCTCACCCTCTTGGAGATTTAGCCGTTGATACAGCTACACTAAATCATCGAGCTGAGGGGAACTGTCTGCATTAACACTCCCAAAAGTCACTGTTCGAGGGTTCTACCTGCGGGTTCTGATTTACATCTCGGATTACCTACCCTTGGTTACCTTTGCTCCGGAGCCTATCTTTCGAGAGGTTCCATAGCAGTTATCCCTTCTCTTGTGACAATCAATCCCACCATTCTGTAACAGCCAAGCCCCTACCAAGGTAATTTTTTTTTTAATTTTAGTTTTTTCCGGGGAGTAGTACCAACTAATTTCCTTTTGCTTTTCTCCCAGGACGTGTTAAATTTCTTTTTCTTGTTCAATAAATGTTTGTGAGCCACGTGAATTTGTGTTTCCTTTAGCTCCAGGGACCCAACATTTCGCAGTCAGTCAAGTTTTAATATGTCGAAAGACACTACTTGTTATTTCTTTTTCCTACTCTTGGAGCTAGGTGGCGTCCAAACCTCAACCATTTGTCCAAAGTCCAAAGTACAAGGGACCACACTCTGAGGTCACATCATCTACCTAAATTATAACTAGAAATATAGACAGGATAACACAGTTATGCGGACAACAGGCCACTCTGTGAAAAGTTCTTTTCAATCTGCTTGGCCAGCGTCCAGGAAGACCGAGTACCACTGCGCTGCACATTTATATCGTGCTGGTCTTTGGCATTGCGGAACGCTTCTTTATATTTATTAGACTAATATGTTTTAAGCATAATGTCTTTAAGTATTATGGTTATATACATGTATGTATAAAAAGTTTTACTTGTTAAACCGAATTTAATCATTGATGACTGGTCTACATTCATGTGTATGAGCGAGTATAGCAAAAGCAGTAAGGCACGAGCAAATAGCAACTGAACACGGTCCGGTGGTGCTGCGTCCACGGCATCCATTGTCCACAGCTCCGGGCGGCATTTGTATCTATTTACAGGTTATTAAAAAGCAGTTGGTCGCAATTTGAATTCATCGCCGTGCTTCTGCATTGTTTAGCGGTTGAATGGGACCTACCAGCAACTCTATAGCAACCATGCCGCGGACAGAATACGCTGCTGTGGAACACCGAAACACCAAACTCATGAAACATACACACACACCGTTGCTGCTCATTTGTTCGGTGTAACAAAAGCCTTTGTTAAATTGGAAGATAGAGTCGTTCTGGAACGCATGCATATCGTGTCGATACACGTTTCTCTGTATGATGCAAAGAGGTGAATTTCAATCAGAATTTACTTTACCACGGTTCTCTTTCATAAACATTAGTTTTTTACCTTTTCCACTATATAGGTACAAACTGTTCATCCTTCACAATTGGTCCAATGGTGGCTAAGATTACACGGTGGAAAAGCTACGAGGAGATCGATCCATAATGGAAATGGTTTTCATTATAAGGAAATTGGATGCTCGTATATCAGAAAAGGAACATTTATTTTGAGTTTTCAAAATTTGATAGTTCAGGTATTCGATGACAAAAAGGCCTCGACAATAAAATTCACCGATGGAGGCCGATTTCTATCAAAGCCCTCTATCGTCAAATAGAAACATCAACCACATCCCGGCAATGACCTTTAAAGAGATGGAGAGTATTGAGTACAATCCTCCACCACAGAACCATCAGAACAAGAGAAATGTTTTGCGATAAAAATAAAATTCAATATTTTATAAGAACTGTTATAAAAGTACCTACTATTCTAAATAAGAAAATCGTTGTAATAATTTACTTTATCAACATATAGTGAATTTTAGATGAATTTCAAATTTATTGCTGCCAATACACAACATGTACTTGCACAGCTCAAAGGCGCAAAAGGCAACTCTGATAAAATAAAAAAAAACAGTAAAGACTAAGACATCAAAGAACAAAACGAAAGCTTAAAATGTATGCCGGAGAAATACATCTATACTACAGAAAGCACCAGACATAAAATAAAGATGCTTTTCAGATTTTCTTCAAATTTGTTGACATATCTCTGATGCCTTTCGGCAGATGATTAAAAAATTGTATGCCCTGGTACTCTGGATATTCCTGAGATCTTGTTAGCCGGAAATACTCTGGTATTAGATTACTCTTGGACCTGGTATTGAGTTCGTGAACATCACTGTGCATTCTGAACATAACAAGGTGCTTTCTATGGAGAAAGCAGTTCATGATGTTTTGTTAGGGCAATGTTAAAATCTCTAGATATCTAAAAGCCTGCCTACAATCAGCCATAAAATCCATTCCTTGAGTTATCCGGATGACCTTTCTCTGAAAGCCAAAGGCACGATGTGATTGCGCCGTAAAGCGTATGACATGATGAAATGAAATAATGTATAATAAGCTGTTTTCAACACAGTTGGACTCACGCATTCCACTAGGCGTCACAATTAGGCAAGCTACAGACACTTTATCGCCATTATGATTGTCAACGCATACTAGAATATCTCGACTTTTTTTTTAGGCTGTTGATCACATCCCTCATTTCGTTAAATGGTATTTTTGGTGGAATGATGTTTTTGAGATTGTCTAATGGAATGGTAGAATTATAATTTAGATAGATCCTTGAGTAGATTAGGTACTGGTAAAAAAATCATTCAAGGTTATCTAGTGCTAAATCCAAAGGGACTGCGTCTTTAGTTTCTCATTCCACATGGTGTTTATTAGTTTTTTGCCGAGAATAACGCTCTATCGTTCGCTTTAACTTAATATGAGTTGTTGAATTATGACCATCATCTCGGTGTATCCCGTGATTCGATCATTCAAAAACATGTTCAGATTTCCAGTCTGATTTTACAAGAACGAGACAGCCCGTCGTCGAAAGCAAAGCACGCGTTTATCTGTTGTAACTCCCTTAAATACCGTTGTCCATTTAATAAACATATCTGTGCCGATATCGCCAGAACACGTGTGACAATAAGGCCCAAACACGCCGATCTCCGGCGTCCACAGCTGTAAAGTGAGTTTCCATGTTAAAAAGCGCGCCAGATTCGGAATACAAATGACGCCAGCCATCCATTCTGACGAACACCTTGTATCCAATAAATTCAGTTAGCGTTTTTGTTCCGTTCCAAGTGGGATTTGTTCGGGATCTTCGCAGCCCCATAAACAAGATAGTCACGCGTGTTTTGCCCCCTCCAGCGTCCGGAGGCGTCGCCGGCGCGCGACCACGCCTCGTTGCGCCGGGTGGGGAGCGAATAGAATCGCGAGATTCGTCGTTCGCCCCGGCCGTTTCATGTTTTAACTGGCCACGCGCCTGGACCACGCCTCCTCGTAGTGGTGGGGGAAGAGCCGTTGCGGGGCGCATTTGCCACTAGGCCCCAGTCGATGGTACACACTCCAACGGTTTAGGTTTCGTGTTTGTTTTCATTCATGTTGATGGTTCGAGGGTTGCTTTGGACATGACGAGCCGCAGGACCGCTAAAAGACGGATTACTACGCAAATAGTGCTGTGCTGAGTGTATTTTTGAGTGCGAACGTTGTATATTTTGGACTTTCAAGGACACCACCGTGGGTGCTTTTGATATTCAGATGGCCGCCTATGCCCAGTTTGGCTACTCCTATCCGACGGCATCGCAGGTATTTTATAATCATTATAACGTTATCGAAGAGAATTAACCAAAATTTTGTTGAACATTGACGTCGTATCTAGTGCTTAAACAAGAGTAGTCAATGCCCGATCAAATGTGCTAGTTATATCAGGAACTACCGGATACTGTTAGAAGTACATTCTTGGAATGCAAAATTTAACACATCATCTTCAATACATATGTCTTAAAACTTCCTTTGGCTATGGCCGACTGTATCCGAATAACTTATGCACTAGGTTTAGTTAGGTAACCATGCGTTGGAAGTTTACTATCAGTTGCCTGTGAATTTGTTTTTCAAGTTTTGGTTGACAATGTATAAACCGTTGATCCAGCAGTGCTGCTTTTAGGCCTGAGTTATCGAGTTCTATACGTTTCGCGGTGTTCGGTAGTTTTTTCTCGTGTCACGCATGACAACTTGTGTCATTGTCAAGCGCATCAAGTTGGACATTGCGGTTTGACCACAACGTTATAGTTATCCATACATGGTCCTCTGGTTGAAACCAACTACCACTTTAGGAAAGACTTGATATTGAAAAACGCTTTTGCGGTTAACTGGTGATTGAGATTCAATGAAAAATGTTATTAAATTTTTGAAAATGCAGCAACCGGGGATCGAACACTATATTGGAAGTAACCTCAACCCTTAACTCAGTTCATTCATACTATTTAAAAAACATGAAATTTTATAGAGCAAAGATAAACTGTAATTTTGCAACAGATTGTGTAAAAAGTAATTTATTTGATAAACTACTTTGATTTCGATAGTAAGACTCGTATTAGCCGATAAAGTATTTGACTAGAATTGTCAATTCACGGAATTTAAATTAAGAAAGTAAAATAAGCATACATTTTTGCATTCCCTTTTTTGGTTCTGACGGAAAGGTGAATCTTTTGACTATTATTCAACTCCTATATTGATATCCGATCACAAACACCTTTTAATTTTCAGTATAAACACAATATTTCTGAAAGCAATCGATTTCTAGCAAGTCGGTGACATATTCGAGTAGAAAATGTTTTGATTGGCAAAGGAACTTATTTGTATGTTTAGTTTTGTAAACAGTTATTTTTAGATTTCTGACAAGCTATCGTTCGCTTTAGCTCACGTTTTGTCTCAAGAAATTCCACTGTTTGACATAAAAATATAAATTTCACGTCAGCGAGACGTTTGTTTACTTTCCGTCGGAAAGTGGCGTAATCAATAAAGGATATCTAAAGGTACCATAAATGAGTTGCTCTATCTTAGTTTTAAAATCTGACACGTTTTATTTATTTGTGAAAGACTTTGGGGTAAAGTTACATGCTGTTTGAGTTTAGATAGAAAGGTTTGTCAAGTTTTAGTCTCTTGAGCGTTAATTTGTAATTGACACTGATTATGGCTTTTTTACTCATTTCAGTATATGTATTGGAACTCATTGGGAACATTCAATTGTTACTTGTTTGTGAATCACAGTTACATATGCTTACGTAAAATATACAAGTAGTATTTTAACTGTAACCAAATCATTTATATTTCAATATAAATGAATCTATAATATATTTGTAGTCATAGTTATTTGCAATAATGTTTATATATGAACATATCCGACCATGAATTATTCAGTTATTCGCAGCTCACATCAATGTTTATAGGATAGCTATCACATTAAACGGCATACTTTATTAACTGTTGTGGCAAGACCAAGGCGTATTGTATGCTTTATCAAACTTTATGATCGAAATAATCTTTAGCTTGACAAAAATCGTTTCAAGAACAGATATATCATTGTTTTTCTCGATATTGGCGACAATGTGTATAAATGTTATCTTCCCTACAATGAATTGTGGCACTGTTGACCAACAGCCGAGAAATGAATAAATCTTCTCAGAAATTGTATTGTTTATTATTATGTTTATTGAAATAATACACTTCATCAAGTTAAATGAAATATTTATTATGGAACAATGGCATTCTTTGAGGATTATATATCTCAATTCCACAAGAATATGAAATAAAAAACGATTATTTAGAGACATCAGAATTTCTTATCTACCGTTTCGTTTATATTTGGCATTAAATTTAATCCTACCTTTTGCTTATTTTCAAATAGGCTTTGTAACTTTATTCGAATCGGCTATTAGTCAAAAGACAAAGACTTCTAAAATAAGATTACACTATCCAAGTCGTATTATACCTACTTTGTACGGTAAAGCAGAGAAATAGACTGTTGGTTAATAATTAGCCGGTACCACGTGCTGTGAAGAGTCTCACAAACAATTCGACGGACGTGATTGGCTCCTGCAAACATTTGCACAGCACTCCTGATCCTGCCAATAATATCCTCATCACAGGCGGCACCTTATCGATACTCCTTTGTTCTTTAACCGCAAGAACCGATTGGCAGTGCATTTGACATTTACGTTTTTAGATGTTGGGGGTATGCGTATTTCAAAAACGTTTTTGTCATGTGTCTTACTCGACTGCCTCAGAAAAAGGGTAATGTTTTTACTCGCATGCGTATGATGTTGGATTTTGATATTTGAGCTGTTGTTGGATCCGTGATATAGGATTTTATCGAAAATTTCAGCTATTCCACGCGGTATAGCCTAAAATTTTAGGTATCAATAGATTCGTCTTGATAGCACTATGTATGTACTAAATAAAAAAAATGCTCAGTCTAATTTAGACGTCTCTCAAGTAAATGACGGTGAAATATCAGAATCTAGATTTCAACGTGTTATTTAGGTAGGTATAGAGGGTTGCGAGTTTGTTTAGCTTTTGCAGAAAGTTCTTAGTGGTAGTAGTTTTGAGTTTCGAGTATCATTTATTTCTGAGCTATAGTATGGAATGCCACGCCATCTATCGAATGAATGGAGAGATAAGGAAAGTGATGTTTGTCACAATTTAACCGGCTTTGATAGCAGATGACTGTTGCCCTCGTCTACTTTTGAATGTCTAGTTAGAGGTTACATTTTTGTTTTCTTTGAGTTTTATTTTACTAAGGCCCGCACGGGTATCATGTAAAAAAACCTAGAAAACATCAAAAAAACCTATAAGATGTCAACTTGCAGACTAGGTAGTTTTTAGGGCGCAAACAGTCATTCCACATTTGCTCACTAGGATCGTTGTGATCGTCCATCTATGGAGGAATCACTCAACTAAACTACGCGCATAATTGGTTGCATAGCTTCGTGAGGCTGAGTAATCCGGGTCTGTAGTTTTTATCTCTGAGAAGAAAGCTGGTTGAATAGCAAGATCGCATCTGGATGATTGTGTGTAGGTACCTATTGGTCTGCATGTGTATAAAATCAGTGATATTTGCTGTGTGAGAAAATCGTTACTGAATATGACGGGTTATTTATATGTTGTGCTTTCTGAAGAGAGGTTATGTTCAAAGTTATAAATTACGAATAACTGAGTAGAATTACGGGAAATCATCACCGCGCCGGCGTTGTGTATACTTACTGTTAGCATATATATGGCTTGTAATTCGACAGTGTACAGTGAATATAATTATTTATTATCTCTCTCATTTTTAAAATTCAGCAAATTTGAATATGTAATTTCCAGAATGGATAAGAAAAAGTGGATGCGCAACTAATTTCTAGCTTTGATTCTCAATTAAGTGTATTTGAGATAAGAACCCAATGTAATTATTATCAACACATACAACTTCCAGCTTAGACCTCCAGTAATGCCATTTCAGAAGCATATTTTACATCACATCAGAGCCAAAGATTGATGACGTTCAGGCAACACGTACAACTAAGTGCTATGTTAACATCTTGTAGAATAACCTACATAATGTCAAAAAAGACAAGCATAATGTCAAAAAAAAATCGGCATAATGATACGTGATACCCGTGCCAAGTTTACTAAGATGCTTCCAACGTTGTTAACAACGTTGTTTACACCCCAAATTGGCAAGTGTGTGTCTCCTACACGATGGGATGAACGGGCGTTCGACGCATGGTCGAAATGTCGAAAAACGAAGTTTGACTGTTTTTTGTTTAATTTTTGACGATAACTCTGTCGACACTGTAACGTTTTTCTAAAACTGCAGAGCTGTTTCGTCATTTTCATAGTGGTAACCTAGGGTCAACATTTCATCAAAATCCTGATAGTACATTCAGAGTTCATCTATTAAATCTTTTCATTTAGTTATGAAATGCAAGTCAATATATTTCTCATCTAGTCTTGCATTCACACGCTCACCTGCGAAACGTACAAAATATTAGCAATATGAAAAAAGTGTTGTTATGGCAGCCTCAAGTCAACGGTGTTGTCAGAGCGGTCCGTGGGACCTTAGCTCTTGAGTTACGTTACGGCAGCCTATGCTTTGTATGTGTACTAATCCAATTTATTCTCCTCAAAACATACATTATTATGAATAAATAGGTGTTCAAATAAAAATACTTCACTACAATCTCAGCAGGCAAGTAAATAATCTTTTTCGACGCTACTAGTTCTAACCTAAAACCATCAAACACATGACACCTCGTGTGTTCGAACGTTGTAACGTCCTTTGACGCGGGTCAATTTTACCAACAAGAGCCCGAACGTGCCATGTGGCGAACGTTGGACAAATGAAATCCGTCACACGATGTGGCGAATGGACATGTGTCCAACGTTGTAAGGCATTCGCCACATCGTGTGGGAGTGGTTTCACAGAAGATCAAAATGCTTGATCCGGATCATAATGGACTAACGAGAAGGCATCTGTCTAGTAATGGATGTATGAATATTTATAGTCATTTTTGCCTAAAATATCTCTCAAACTAGCGAAAAATATTCGATTTGTGTAAGAAATACCTCTAATTCCCATATTAAATCAAATCGGGCATAAGAATACTCATTATTCCCAGAGTACACCTTAAAAGTACCATCACATTGATGCACATACCTAGTTGAATATACAATAATATATGATGAATTTATAGGTACATATCCCAGGAATACAAGCTATGACTACGTAACATTGGATTAAACGGGATTTGTCTTATCCACTTGCATCGAGGGTCACATACACACTCGCGCGCGCACACACACACACACACGAAGTCTAAACGAAGGGCTTCCATTAACGAGATTTGAATATGAGATGTGCCAAAAATTAGGTTTCGTCGTATACGATTACAGACGGAGAGAGTCAGTTAGAGGAGAAAAGGGTGACACGTGATACGCCAACGCCTATTTGCCCTATTTTAAGGCTCGAGAGGGTTGTATTACCTACTTATCTTCATGGCGACAGTTAATTATTACCTTTAATATATATAAATAAAATATTATGAAACACAAATTACCAAAATATGCTCTTGAGACTAGTTGTTTTAAATAACTTGTAGATATTTGAACGCACGTCAAGCTAATAAAATACACAATCTAAAATCCAAATATGGCGCACTTATCTAAATGGAAATATATTTAAGCTTCACATCCCACGGAGTATCAGATGAAAGTGCTATTAAGACTAGCCCACATGTTCGTTTGTTTTGGATAATTACCACGGATAATATTATTCAAAATTCAAGCAGTCATCATTCTCAGAAGTTACTAACTGTATGCTGTATCGTTCAGAAGTGTTCAAGATGTTGGTTTTAATCTGTAAAATCGGGATTGCGTTAAACTTATTGTATCTGTTCAAAAATTCGTGAAAATATATAGGTACTAAACCGATTTCGCATAATTTATAAATAGAACAAATTTGTCAAAGCACACGTTTTATCTAATCATTTATGCATAATGCATACATTATCATAACATTAATGCAAAATACATTAATGTGTTTGATTTGAGTGCCAATCAGAGCCGCCAAAAAACCTCTAATTACTATCAGCAACGAGAGTTTTATCACAAATATTCCGCGTTGAACAGATGTTCGTTCTCGGGGCCTTTAATCATCCATTACAAATATCTATGGCGAAATTCAACATTAATGTTACACTGAAAACGCTTGTGTTGTGATATGTAGAACCGGTCTTTAAAAGTTATGTATTGGACATATCAACGAACTTCATACGATACCGCCACCCCTTTGTTACTAGTGTATCGAGATTGCGGAATATCCTACAAAAGGAGGCTTTAACTTTAAGCAGTTCAAAAGTCGGAGAAACAAAGTTTCTTTAAGCTGAAAGCAGCCGCGGTACCCCGGCATTTAGGCGTCTGTCTGCGCCTGTGCTTCGGTGTTTAACAAAGGCAGCGGTGTCCGATTTTGCTCCCGCTAGTGTGGCTGGGGTTCGAAACTGTCAAACATTTATCGTTTCATATTCTCCCAATTAAGAACTTTTATTTCGATTTCTTTTAAGACTTGGGACCATGAACCGACACTTTTTGTTATGAAACTTCATCAGAACAATATCTGGTGGCATTTGAAAGTGACGTTCTGGCATTATGATAATATAAAGATATTAGTTATTATATTTAGACAAACATTGTGTTTTCGTCAAGACATTTCCTTATTCCTAAAATTTACGTACGTATCTAGATGATATCTACCATAAATGGTCACGTTCAGCGGATACTTATGCGAAATGGTAAACAACTGGGGGCAAGTGGATACTGATTTTACAACAGCCTTTGACAACATTGACCATCAACTACTTATACAAAAAATTGAATATATCTAGGCTTGAGAACACAAAATGTGTTCTAGAACAAACATGTCAAGTAGTGGTATACCTCACGGTTACAATTTAGGTCCCCTATGTTTGTATTATACGTCAAAGATCTTTGCTTTTCATTGTTATGTTTGCCGACTTGAAGCTTTACGTAATATCTGTTTCTAGCTGACAAAATTGTGAAAACCCAACAAAAAATATTTTGATTACAAATATGGTGTATCAATAGCATTTTGTATTTGAATGCCGCATTCTAACCTTCACCCGGAAAGTCAAACTTTCCCATACAACCATTTCTGTCAGTATTGCACTTTGTGTAATTCTAATTTATTTTGTTGTGTTGCAGTTGCTGGTATCCGGTCAGCCGACGACGGCGACGGGCGGTTCGGGGTCGTCCCCATCGAGCGTGGGCGGTCTTTCGCCCGGGTCCGGCCTTCCAGGGGGAGGCGCCCTGAGCCCCGGTGGCTCCTCCTCCGCTGGGGGCGGGCCCGGGACGCAATGCTGCGAGTCTGGCCGGCCATTGGTCACCGACCCTGTCACAGGCCAATCGGTCTGCTCATGTCAGTACGATTCGGCACGACTCGCAGCGCTCCAATACCGAAACGCCGCCACCATGTACGGCGCCCCTTACCCCTCCACCGACCAGAACCCCTATCCTAGTATAGGGGTTGACAGTTCAGCTTTTTATTCGCCACTGGTAAGTAAAACTGAAAAACGTCATATTTTTTGGAGTTCTACAAGCGACAATTAATCTCTAAAAAAAATCCGATACGTACTAAATTACAATTGTTTTAATTATGTGGAACTACTTTCTCACTTAGTTATTCTGCCATTTAACCGTAACAAAAATAAATTGACTTCAAAAGTATACAAATAGAAGACAATGTGTAAATTATAGTTCAGTACCTACTAAATAGTAGTTCTATATAAATTCGCATAAATCCACCTATGATATAAAAATTATATTTTAAAAATACCCCTAAATGTTTTGCTGATTCCTCAATTTTAATAACACTGCCGTTTAATCTTATGATGAACTTAGTTTTAATATGACTTCCAAGTCCTTCAGGAGAAAAAATTAGTATTTTAGACTTATGGTAGGTGGTTGAAGGTTAGATATGTTCGGCGACATACGTGTCAATAGGTTTCAAATCTTCTGATATCTGAACTTCAGCAGTATTCATATTACTGCGATTAAAGCTAAAAAAATATTGTGAATTGTCTGAAAAAACTTGGATATTCCAGTATATTACAATTTTATTTATGTAAAAGAGAAGCTAAAGCGGTCCTAGTACTGATCGTTGAGGTACTCTCGAGGGAATCAAACATTCAAGCGAAGAGTTTGTATTAATAACGACTCTCCGAGACCTATTTTTCAGAAAGATATTTATCGAGTTCGACGAGTACCTAATTACAGAAACCGTAACATTTGAATTTAGATGTCAAAGGTTCGTGGTTTATCGTATCCTCATAATGTTCGAGCAGCTTAAATATATTCTACATCCTGAATGCTCAAATCTGAAGCCGGTGTATTAAAATACGATGTAAACTTGAAACCATTTTATTGGATAGACAGGACAAAATGTCATCAGGTAAGTTGACTCTGCTTGCCACGCAATTATGCCTTCAATTAGATTATTTATGGTCGCTTTATGTCCAAACTGAACGCCATAAGTTTAAAAAATCATCCATTTTTGTTTAAATCTAATAAACGCTACCAGAACGACAAATTAAATCCTTTAAACAAAAAACGCATGTGAATGTATTTTCAGCCCAGGCGAGTCAACTGACTAGTGTCATCGGGTGGTTTCACGGGCGCGACCGATTCCGAAACTCAAAACGTGTAGCGGCGCATATATCAATTGGTGAGATTTGAATACCTATACTAGTGATTCAATTTAACGTATGTGTGACTATTATTATATCTAACAGACGTGTAGTATCACCGGGATCAAAAGCTTCTCGATAGTAAAACGTATTTTAATAGTACCAAAGATGCAACATTAAAAACCGCTCACCCCCAATTTTCAACCCTTACAAAAATTTTCTGAAAATTTGCAGGAGTCTCAAAAACGCCAAAAATCGAATATTGGACATGTTTTTTTTTTCGCTGTTGGCCGTGACTGCACCGTTACTAGATAGATTTTCAAAAGAAGGTTGTTTCATGCTTGGCCTAGTAATCTTATGTGGAAAATTTCATTAGAATCCGACCGCTACTTCTCAAGTATAGACGAAACAGACAGACCAACCGCAAAGAGTGGTGTTTTTGTTGGTTCCAGGGGAAATCTTTAACGATTTGTTCAAAAATCGATATTGATCGATATCGGCGTTTATTTTAACTGGTCCCTACTGCTGCGTTGTCGCATACTGTGGACAAACATCCCAGCAACAGCAGCAGCAGCAGCATTCCCAGTGGCCGCGTCTCGGAATGCAGATATTGAATTTTTATTGTCGCGTCCACACTCGGGCCCTTACCGCGCCGACGTTTTTCTTTTTTTTTCCAACCGTGGCCTTCGCAGATGCCATAACTCACGCCACGCCGGCTGTGACCGCACTTTTTGCACGGCTATGAATAAAACACAACCGGGAAGAAGAGATTCGGGATAGGGAAAGGAGTGCCAAGATACGCCACTTTTGCTGATTTATTAAAGCCCGATTTCACTATTTTGCGCATATGGTACATATTGGACCAATGAGGAGGCGTCTTAGTAGTAGCGAAGTAAACAAACATTTAGTCGATTTCTTTTCTCTCGAACTAGCGAATAATTATAAAAAAACAAAAATGCTTCAAAGTCATCTGGCTTAGCTACAAAAACTTATTCCTTTATTTGCGTCCCAACACAAAAGTTGACGCAAATTCCATCAATCAAAAATGATTTGTGGCCTACACGAAACATGGATCCAATCTGATACAATAGATTGTCATGACTCTATTACTAGGCATTTTATTGAAAATAACAGAATCTTACTGTCGCTGTACAAAATTCTGCTTGAGGATATAATTAAAATTGCAGAACGCTTATTCTTTATCAAACATAAATTTACTTGCTTGCTGTCAACAAGAACATGTCGCGCCCTCTACTGTACGGTAGATTGACTACACGACTACGCTGACATCTATGTATATGAATATTTGTGCGTAGTCGTGCTACCGTCCGGTAGAGTGCGCGGTATGTTAAAGAATAAACATTCTACAGGGTGTTCCTTAATGATATGCGAATTAAGAATGTGAATCTACATGAAAAATTAATGTTAGGTTGCTTTATAAACTGTGGCCCAAAAATGTTTCCTTACAAAAACTCGGGGTGTTGAGGTTTTAGGAAAAAAATGAAATTAATTAATATTTTCAGAATCGCTTCAGATATTTCACTGATATTTAGTACGTAGTGAAAGTTAATAAAGTTGCATATTTTTCAATGCAAAAACAATTTTTAGCTTTAACAGTGGCGTGCGTATGGGTATTGACTTCGATATTTATTAAGAATTTTTTTGAATTCCTCGTTCAATTTAAAACAAATTATCTCTCTTGAATTGTTTTCCTTTGATGCGCCATTTCTGAGTAAAAAAACCGTTCTATTGTCTAACTTGCAAAATGATTATTTATTTAATTGGAAAAATTGGGGTAATGAACAACAACTGACAGCATAAACATAACATTTGGCATGGCGATATACGTAGGTAATGCATTTCTGAATTTGAATAATTCACCATTATTAACAAAATTGTAAAAGCTAAATAATGAAAAAGATGTCACAGCAAACAGATTTTAATAACAGAGTCTTGTCAGATGTCAAAAGCCAGTGACATATTCTAGAGCAACTAGATATTTATTGCTAAATTGCATTCTTCACTTATTACATTAATTTTCTCGGACAATAGAAAGGTTTTTATTTTTTTCCGATACGTAGTAGTTGCTTTATCGAGTTATATGAGATTTTTAAAAATAACATAAACATATCTTATGACCCAAGGTTACCGTACTGTACATTGAATTCCTGGAATAAGAAGCTTCTTGGATAAGGACCTCCGGAGATATCCTTTGAAGGTGCCTGGTAGGTACTAAAAGCCAACGCACCGCTTAAAAGGCACGTCTGAAACTGAGAATGCGCTTGACAAAAACTTGAGAAAAGTGCGATACCAACAAGTGGTACCGAGATGATGTCGGCAAAAAGGTCCTGGCGCATTCTGTTAAGTAAAGATGGTCTACATTTAGCGCTTGCACGGCCATAACTGACGGCTTTTTGCGAACTGAACGGGACCGTAATGGATGAGCACGGTAATTATGCCCATTCGAGAAACGGGTATCCAACCAAGTGACCGTGTTAATGTTACTAATGCTTTTTGATATGTTCGAGAAGCGGTGATTGTCGCGCCTTAGGTGTCCTGTCGTCAACATCAACGATCTAGATTCAAATCCGCTTTTAATGCAATTGAAAACGTCGTAGACACATGGACACTCAGGCGATCATCGGCCACATAACTTTTCTGCCCCCTAAACTTTTTGAAGAATGGTAATACATTCTTCCAGGGGAGGGACAAAATCGTCAAAATTGAAATGAATT
The DNA here is from genome assembly GCA_963669975.1 of Acanthoscelides obtectus. NCBI lineage: Eukaryota > Metazoa > Arthropoda > Insecta > Coleoptera > Chrysomelidae > Acanthoscelides > Acanthoscelides obtectus. Next base: position 2,048,056 of record CAVLJG010000006.1, read on the forward strand.
GAATCGTGAAAATATGGAAATTTCAAGGTCTAATCGACAAATAATCCCAAATAAATAATGTACACTTGTGTTTTTTGATTTCGCCAGTTCAGAAGGTTTTCGATAAGTAATACAGTCCTAGTCAACCCTAGATATGTGGATGTCCTCCTTTCGCGATTTTTTAGTATCTCAGACAAAAACCAAGCGAAAAATGAACTGAAGAAGAAAAAGAAAATAGTATCAAACCTTTTGGACGATAAAATTTTCATGAACCGCTTTTACTCCTGAAGTGGTGCCAGTAAAGAGCAAAATCTGACCCAGATTAGTGGAGATGGTTAAAAAACGTTTGTATCTGCCATTTGTGCTTTCCGAGACTAGGCAAGAAGTCTTGTAAGCCGAAATAGACTAGAGCCCGATAAAGTGAAAAAAGTAATGTTCTCGTTCGTTCACTCACAACTACTTCAAGTCTATCATCCGGATCTTGTATTACCAGTGGTTCATAGAGAGCGAGTTTTTCAGGGAATGATGAGCTAAGTTCATTTATTTCAATCATAAGAATCGTTCGATTGACCTAGTTCGTTCGCCAACTACACACCACTATTATAGAACATAGAAATATGATTTGAGCATCAAGCTGTATTCTGAATATTGAACAACAAATATAACCGACAAAAACTGGTCAGGAAACTATGATCTCATTTAGATTAATGAATTAATAAGTATATTTGTTCAAAGAATGTATAATTTCCAACATGAAAATTCATTCTGTTGCGATCCCCAAGTTTATAAGACAAACGAGACTACAATGGTACAACTCTCGGCATCGCATCGGCAGCATGCCTTCTCATATTTCACTAAAGAGTTTTTTCTGCGATCTGTAGTGTTTGCTTTAAAACTTGTATGGTACTTAATGGATTATGTCCTTCTCGGTCCACTTTAAGAGCTGCCTTTTCGGCCCGCGCTGCGCTCGCCGTTGCTGGTAGACAAAATATTGATTCGCCGCTTGTTTTTTTTTCTGCTAGCGGACGCCGCCGCCTGCTTTGTTCTCGCCGTCTCGGACTCTTTTGTTTTGTACCAGGAGTAGTCGCAGCAGTCCCGCAGATCGTTTTTGTTTTAACGATACAAGGCGACTACGGATGCCCTCAATTGAAAATGTGATCCTTTGGCCCAGCACTATTTGCTACATTGTGAAATGCAGCATAATGATTTCAGTATTATGAAAATATAGTAACTGTTATAACAGATTCGAAATCAGTGACGCAGAAAATCTTCGGATATGAACTTTTAGGCTTTTTATCAAACTTTTGGGAATCATCTTTATGTGAACTGATGGAAACATTGTCAAAATAGATTGTTTTTCTTAAAAGCGGATTATTTCATAGATGACGACAAACACCAGCATATTTTTTAGGTAGAGGGTCAGACTTTCTAAAATATAAATATCCTTGAATTATTATTGTGTAGGGTGTAAAAACAGTAGTATTTCGTTAGTGTTATGCCATCCCTGACGATCTAAAAGAGTTTATTTTTTTATGTATAAGTTATTGATTGGTTATTGCATAATCTAAATAACTGAATTGGAAACACTTTACCTGTATTTATCAACAACATCATAGGATTTTTCTCAGAGGGATCATATTGACATCGACAATACGACAATTTTTGCATATCCTGATTTTGTATGAGCCCCAAAATATTATTTCGAGTAGCGAGGGGCAAACTTTCTCAGGGTAGCTAAATCTTAAAAATCTCAGATATGATGCACCAGACTATGCTGGATATACAAAATTTAGTATTCAGCTAGATTCCCAGTTGGGAGGGGGGCTCACGGGCCCGCTAGCCTTCTCATGTAGTCAGCCATGCACAGGAACGCTATTATATAGTGTTCGACATGGATCCACGAGATTAGCTACTTATTCTGGAACTCCTGATATAATTTACGGTTATCTGGTATCTGGTGAAGCGATAACGTTAATTGTTGGTTGAATATTCCTGGTAATTGTGTTAGAGCGACCACACAAGTCCATCTTTCCGTCTGTGTGTAGTACGCAGAACTCATTATTCCTCGGTTTATGCGGCGCTCTTGCGTTTACGATGTCGTTGCGATATTATTGCAGGACATCGTTTTAATATGAAAACCGCCGATAAACCGTCCTCGATAATTCTCTGTTATTAGGATGACTTTATTGGCACGTTGCCGATAGTTTGGCATGCGCAGACTTGGGGAATCAACATCGAAATCAGCAGATGTTCTAAGCTTTCCAAGAAGAGGGTTGTTTTTGTATGTATAGCCACTGTTATGGGCTGTTGCCATTTTTCGATGAAAAAATAAAATCCTGCTTCTGAAATCATTGTAACAGGTACTTCTATTAATGTTAATATCATTGCGGATTCCAAGAGATTCATTTTGCAGCCTATAAGCAGACAAATCATGTAAAGGATAGAACAGTTTTATGCCAAAAAGATTCTTGTCATTTTTTTCGATTATTCAGAAGCAGTGATTAGGTATTCTCGGCAAATAAGCATCTAATATTTGCTGCCAAAATATTAATCTTGAGTATTTTTTTAAACGACTGATTCACAAATTGTAACTAAACTCGTAGCTAACAAATAAGAATACTACTAACAACGCTTCCAATATCCTCGTTTCTCGGTTCTTTATTCGAGAAACCTTCTTGTGTAATCAAAATCTGAATTGTAAAGTGATGATTCGCACAAGTTCGATAAAGACCCTTGGCAAAGATCCTTCCTCACTTTAATGTCAATACCTCTCGGGCAGCGTCAGTAACAAAGACTGAATTAGTCACCAAAGTGGTCACATAATGGAATATAAAAAGCCCGCCGCCCCCCACTATCCGAAACGCCATAAAATAGTCTCCGCACTCTGGATCTCGACTCTGGATTGATATTGTAAATCGCTAGGCAGTCCTTGCGCGATGCTCTTTTGTCTCCCGTTTATTGACAAGGTTCGAACATAGACGCGACATGATGAAACTAGAGGGATAGATATAGAATGTCTGTGCATCGTCTACAAACTGAATTCAGCTATTAGATTATATAAAAGATCTATAATGGAGTTTTATATATTTATGTCGTATGCAATACAATGTCGCACTATTGGCTCTTGACATCTATTTGGAGTTTTTCTGAAGAAAAAGCAGTTTCCTTGATTATTAAAAACAATATCTAGAGATTGAGTGTTTTTTTTATCTCTAGTTACTTGATTAGTCCTACATAATGGCTACAGTTTCGTATATTTTTTGTAGTTGAATGGGATTTCATCAACATTAAATACGTTAGATATCAAATTCTGTAGAAGTAAAAATAAATCTATGATCACTGAACTTTTATCCGCCAAATATAACATGTTGAGTGACTCTACTTGATTTGCCATTATTGCAACCGCAGAAGAATGTCATTTTACAAGCAAACCGCCTATGTTTGTGTCGCATGACGCCGTCAGACGCGTATCGATGAAGTGACAAGAAAAAACCCATCGGAATCAGAAAGCTGACCAACCTGCAGCATACACTTTTTTCACAATATAAATCAGTGTCAGCGCAAGTGCATCGTTTGCGTCCATTTCTCGGTGTGTCGCAGCATATGTAATGCAGTATATTTAACATTGTTTTGCAGACACGCTCGCCGATACGTCAAAACACGTTCACGCCGAGTTCTCAGCGATCGACGACGCATTAATTCTGCTCTAATAGCCAGAGGATGGAGGATTTCGACTTCGAGTAACTGAACGTTATACCGGACATAGAACGATGCTGATGTTTCAGAATTATAATTTCATTTTAAATATTCTCAGTTAAAGTGTCGTTTGAAATTAATACTGATCTATTGAATATTACAGATTTTTGCAAAAGCACTGTCTCAGGATCAATCCTGAAATGTTCAAGAAAAGGTCGCAATTTTATTGATTAGAAAGAACGAGCACATCCCCAAACCTGGGTGTGTTATCTTAGACTATAACTTGAAATTTGATAGACGCATTAGTTACCTGTCTCAAAAAGCCGATGCCAAATTGAAACGTTTTTATTCCAACAGGTAGGTTTTAATCTTTAAAGCCAGGAAAAATAAATAAAAAATGAAACTGTTTGTCCTTGAAGTAATTTTCACTAATTATATTTCAGAAAAGCTGGTATCAATCTCAGACAGATTATGCGATGTCACTCTACTACTCAGCCATTTTCCAAAGAAGTTTTACCTTTTATGCTGTCAGGTTATCTAATTTTAGTTTTCCAGTGTATTACAGTAAAACTATAGTATATTTCACCTGGGCCTTTAGGCTAAACTTCTCCTCATTGGCAGACACTTATCGTTATTATATCAATGTCATCTGTACCTGAGATGGCTTTTAGTGTGTTCTGTGTTACCTACTTGCTCTTACATACCTATTCCTACTTATAGCTTCCTGATTGGCAATCTCATTTCTAATACTTTATTTTTTTTTTCGAATTGGTTCAATTTCAATTTGACGTTAGCATCAATTTTTGTTTTCATAAATTTTGGATGTGGATGTTTTTTAAAGTAGCAGTAGGAACAGTTGTGGAAGCCTTGAAAAATAAAACGTTCCTAGCTGAAGGAGTTTGAAGCAGAGTCAAAGTCGCTACCCTATCTTGTCATTATGGATGTATTGGTTACTCCTGAATAATTAATTAATTTCGGTTAATTCCGGTACCGGTCGCCACCTAGACCCTTCGTATGTTGCACTTATCATTTATGGGATATGCATTCTTCAATTATGAGCGTTCAGTCAGGTGGGTACAATATCACTGTGTATAAACGCAGCCATTTTGAACAAACGACCCACCGTTGTCGGCTAGACAAAAATGTCGACTTCAGTTATCTACATATAAAGTGATAAGGCGCCGAAAGCCGCCGGTTGCCGACAAAAGAATCAATCGACACTGATTGCGCTGTTTCACAAACAAACCTAACTGATAACAGATTCGGCTTATCAACCGTTCAGTTGGGGTCGGATCTGCTTGTCAATGGGTATTCATTTATTATTTAAGGCTTTTTAAAAACGGCTTTTGAGACAACGCACTGATTTAATGGTACTGATAATAATGTGGAAAAATAGTGGTGTTTCTACAAAGAAATCACATTCGTCCTTAATAGTTATCAAAAAAGTATTCAGTTTGATGTATCCGATAAAAATGTTTTTGGGAGAGAAGTAAGGGGTGGGAGCAATTAGGAATAAACTAAAGCTATGTCAATCTAAAAGGTGTTAAACATTAAACTGATTCTAGGAGATGTGTTATAACATGTCTCGAATTTCAAAACTACAAATTTTACTGTCTCGCTTGCCCAAAAATTGTAGCCATCTGTATCTGTAAGACAGTAGCAGAACCTAAAGCGAGTTCGAGAAATCCACTTTGAAGAGTTAGACTATTCGATTCAAATAGTAATTTGATAGATAGGTAGACGCCAAAAAGGGATTGAATATCCTAGCGCCATCTGTGAGGCAATAGCAGCACCAAACATTTTAATTCTTTTCATGGCGGATTTGTAAATTCATTTGTGTTTTCGGCTACTGTCATATAGATGGTGTTATCATTCCAGATATCTTTTTAATCCATCCTTTCGGTCAGAAAATAGAGCAGTTTCATCAGATGGCTTTTTCTCAGTGTGATCAGGTATCGAATTTCAGGTTGCAGAAAGGTGTCCGTAACGGCATATTTATGCTAATCGGCTGTCTTTGGCCGGCCAGCAGATTCAATACTAATGAGATAAGATTTCGAAACGACAGCCAAGCTGGCCGGCGTTGAAATTTTAAATTTACGAACACACACGCCGTGCGTTTTTTCGGCCGATCGAACGCGCGAGAGAAAAAACTCCATAGGATTCAGGTAGGTATAACAGCGTGGCGATTCTATGGGAAAAACGACGCCTGCCGAGTTTATAAGGTGTCGGGAGATATAAGCCGATAACAGCATTGGAATTTTGCCACGGGAAAAAATTGCCTTTGTTCTAAAGTGGCGTTTCGGTACACTCAAAGAAAGCCAGATCAGATTGTGACGCGCAGTTTCCCAGCTTTCACTTTTTTACTGAGATGCTAGGGCGTTGATTACATTGTAAGATTTGAAGAAGATCACAATTTCCAACAAGCTATCTTCTTTTTATACATCTTAAATAATTTAATCCAATATATAAAATTAGTTCATATTGGGCCTGTTTGAACATCTAGTAGGTGCGAAAGAGATAGGCACTATTTTTTTTAGTGGCACGTTCATTTGCTAAGTTACAATCTTCGGAAGAGAATTTATTCGAATCGAAAAGTATTATATTGGGATGTGAAACACATCGTTATAAATAGAAAATATTCAGTACGCAAAGAATCTAGAGGAAATTGGAGTGGCGATACAACGACGAATTTGTGTTGTAAATATGTACGTAAAACGTATGTGAACATGTTGTTTTCATTCTGCATACTCGGTCGCCCGCGTACTTCTGCTCAAATTTGAGTACAACCAGTCCAATGTTATGTTACATAAGTTGTTGCTATAGGAAAATTCTGTCATTCTATCAGATATCCCAATAAAATTAGTCAATAACGGTGGACGTCCACAGCTGCCGATCAACAAATATTTTACTTTCAACATTGTTTTATATTGACTAGAATTTTGCCTTACCAAAACGGACACAGAGAAAGATAGCAGCCTCTTCGCTGAATCTACGCTTAAGGCTCGGCCAATTTTCCTTATACAGAAAACCAGTGCGCGCTACAAATTGAACGCTTTAACTCTATTAAAGTATATAAAAGGAAATCTATTATAAATAATGGTACACTAGGAATATACAAGGGTCGTTTCTTATATTCTTAAAATGAGTAAGAGTGTCAACTTTGAGAGAATGTTACGGACATTCCTGTTATTAATTCATTAGTAGTGTAATGTGCTTTCTAGTTCATTTTAGTGAATAAGTTCAATAGGTCGCGCTCACTAAAACGAACTTTTTCAACTTTTCCACTCAAGCGAAGCAATAAAAATCTGTAAACCGCTAAGAGCAAATGTTATTTACGAGGAGAAAATGACTGCGTTTCTCTATCCCAACAAGTGTTTTATTTTCTGTGGAAATGAAGTGAAGAGAAAAGAGAGTATCGTATCCAATTGGATGGTGTTTACTGTGGCATAATAGCGGCTTTTTAGGGCCTCCGTTGGAGCGCGGCGCGAGAGGCCCCCACATCCATCTTCACGGCTGCCACGCCGGCTCGCTGCCCTCCAGAGGGTTGATCATCCCTCTTTCTCGCACACCAACTTGGACGGATTTTCCGTCTCTGTAGTTCAAGACGGTCGCGGTGCGGTTTGCGTCGCGCCCTCTCGCGGCATTTTCCGCAGAGCGCTTACGCGGACGGAATGAATGGGAGGCCAGTAGCGTCACAAAGGAAACTCTTATTGAAGATAAAACGTGTCTGATGATAATGTGAACTGTAACACATCAGCATGTGGGCTGATAATTCTCCATGCTTTCTGGACTTGGCATTGTAGTAACATTGTGTAAAAATTTCATCGAAATCCGAGCTGTACTTTCTCAACTAATAGACGGTTATAAGATTCGGGGTCAGACCGAGAGACCCGGCGTTTATTTCCTTGCTAGTAAGCGTGGGAAGTAAAATCCCCGAGGCAGCCGAAACGTTAGTAAGAAGTCAAGCCTCCGTATATGATTTCAGTTAACGACCAAGAAACATGGAGAATTAGAAGGCAAACCTGAACTGAATGCATAGAGCAGCTTTTCAAATCCTTGCAAAAGACCAAGTGCCAGTAGAGAAACACAAGATGATAGATAAAATTATTCTGACGAGAAACGAAGAAACTGTAGAAGTGAAAGGGATTTTAATATCATTTTAGGCGTGTGCCACCAAAAACTAAATGACATATAACCATATCGGATCATGTGAACCAGAATAGAGGAAAAATTACATTATATATAATATAATTATGTAATAAACTCCTTGTTTTATTCCACTCTAGTAGCAATGTGTCAGATGGCTCTGATTGAACAGACTTGAATGTGAATGATTACTTTATAATGTACTGCCGAAAAAGTTTAAGGGGAACATTTTTATACTTTATGAGCAACAAATACGAGCATTAGTTTTTAACTGATGAATAAAACTTATTACGGGCAAAACCTTTGTCGTATAAGGCTAATTACCTTGCTTTTAACCAGTAATTTTGAAAAATATCGCGTTTATGTTACCAGAACGTTGAAGTACGAGAGGTACGGCTGTGATAAGCACAAAGGGGGTATCTGCATTTAACATGATATCGAGAAAACCGCGTCCAAAGTGAGAACCTCTGATTCATTTGTGCAAATGCGCGAGGAAACGCTCTCTAACGGATGAACGAAGCACTTTTGCATAGAGGTAAATCATGCCCAATCAACTTATTTTGAGTCTAAAAATACGTGGTACTCCTACTTCCAGTGCACCTTCCGAAAAATGTCACACTGAAGGTAATGCTTTCCTACGGCACTGGATAATGGACTATCCCCAGCACGAGTCTCGTGCCCTACAGGAATTTCGCTAGGGCCGGAACACTTATATAAAGTGGATTTCGAAATCATATTTATCAAACGGCTTGGCCCGGATTGCGGATAGTTAGGAAACGGGGGAGGAATGAATCTTAGTTTTATCAATATAAGTGAAAGTAAGCGGGAAACAATTTAGTTCCAAACGTGATAAACCGTCGAAATTCGTAAGGGCAATGCTATTATTCAAGAGACAAATATGTATTTGCAATGGTTTAAAGCATGTTTGACCCTTTGATACTTGCACCACGAAGACTGTAGATAGGAGGTTAAAGTCAGAGTGGTAAAGACAAAAGTGACTACAATAACTGAGCAGGAAATTAATTTTAGGTTCTGCGCATATAGCATCTGCAAACGACGCAACCGCAAACGTTAAAACCATTGTGGTTTTGATGTTTGATAGATTTTATTATTACGCTTCTTTGGACAAATAGCCGCTATAAGATTACGATTGCATAACACAATTTGCACCCTTAAAAGATCTAAACAAGACAAGCGGGTAAAAAGCACATTATTTCCTGAATTCTCCATATTCCAAAGCCAACTGAGTTAAACTGAGATATACATAATTGAAGTATGGTTTTTGTTTATATATCACGCGACATTTACGACCACTGTCGATTATAAAAAGCGTAAAAATAAACTTCCAAATAAGTTATATTGAAATCATCATATTAATACATTTTACATAACTATTCATAGCTCGAATTTTTCTTTTAATCCAGTTTTGCTTGAAAATTGTAATTTAAGCATATTTTGCATATCTCCATAACGAGTAAAAATAATGATCTACGGTTTTCGCAATTTATAGAATTTCTTATGCAATATTAAAAAGTATAATGTTGTATTTGAAGTTTTCAAATAGGCAAATAAAAGCTATATTACTTTTTCTGAAATGACATTCAGCACTTCCTCCACCCTAAACGAAACAAAATATGAATAGATTACATTGAGAAAAAAATTCGATAATTGAACAATCGACATAATTTATTAAATCAGTAAGTTAATTACGCGTTTTTGTGAAATACTGGCGTATGAATTTTTGAATATGAAAATACGCCCCCTATCGACCATTTAGGAAGCTGAAAATAATTTTCTGAAATTTCTCTTGGCCACTATTGTCACGAAATTTTCTAACGGATCGTTCTAGGTTAAGCCCTAGATGAGATATAGCCGACGTCCTTTATTATTTCACCCGGTACGTGAGAATAATATATCGTTAATTGTTTGTAGTAGTATTGGCATTGGCTTCATATGGATACGGTGTCTTTCCTTATATCTCTAGTCTTTATAACACTCAGGATTCAAATCAGCGTATATCTGTTGACAGCTGTTCCAATATCTACTTTTAAAAAGAATAGGACATAGGTAGTTGAACGCAGAGTACTCAAAGATTAGGTACTTATGTCTTTGAACCGCGGCAAATATTTACCCAGTCGTATGGAGATAAGATCGGCTCGCTTCAAAGAGAACATGTCGCACTGATAAGTGTACACTGATTTTGGGGATTTTTACGTGATTTCTTCAGGACTCGTTTACAAAAGGATGTTTGACATATTTACGTTTAATAGTTGATGACACTTTTTTTGGTTAAACAGTTTAGTCGATGAAAAACAATAGTGAGGGGATTTTGCTTACACAATACCGATATTGCTCTAAGTACATACATTTAAAAAACCCTACTGACATTAATAATTATTTCTGTTCCATTTTTAATAACGCCATTTGTTCATGCGCAGAGAAGATTGAGCATTATGAAAAGAATCACTATTCTAGTGATCGATTCAAGTTTAAACAAATCGAAATGACTGATTTAAAATCGATGTTCCAGTCTCTGAAATCGAATGAATGCCTTGGGAAATGATGGCGTGTCACTTAGAACGCTAAAACTATGCTTTTTGCGATTTCACATCACATTTTACGCATCATAAATACCTGTTTAGAAAGGGGATTCTCTCCAGAATCATGGAAAGAAGCATTAGATTGAAGACCAATTAGTAGTTTATCTGTTTTGTCCAAATTATTAGAAAAAGTAATGTACGCCCAAATTTACGATTATCTCTCTAAACATAAAATTTTGCCTTCCAAACAATGCGGTTATCGAAAAGGATATAACACTACAGGTGCCCTACTATACTTAACCGATAACATTCTTAGAGCCTGGGATCAACATATGATCACCTGATTAGTTCTTCTTCACTTCTCTAACACATTCGATACCATAAATCATCGCCAAGTGTTAATATTTTGGTTTTTCTGATTCTGCCTCGAAAATGATTCAGAGGCTTCTTAGGAAATCGATATCAAACGGTATACATTGACATGGTTCTATCTTGAAAATGTCTCATTTTCTCCGGAGTGCCTCAACTGTCTCTATTTGGACCACTCCTATTTATTTTGTATATTTCTGATCTCCATTCAGTTGCTGAATATTGTAATATCCAAAACTTTGGCGACGATTCATAGATCTACAGTCATTTCCATAATCACGACATTCGAAATGCTGAATGTGAGGTAAATGAACATCTGTTAGTATGTATGCAAAAAATCATAACCTTCAGTTGGACCCTTCAAAATCGTAAGTCATCAATTTTTCCGCCAAAACTATTTAGAAGTGATGCCAAAAGAAATTTTAAAGTAAAATTAACTGGTGAGACTAGAAGTAAGTGAGTCAGTGAAAAGCTTGGGCGTAACTTTAGATGAATGTCTAAATTTTATACATGTAAATAATTTTTTTAGTTTTTTCAATTTTACGTCAATTATATCTTAATAAACAATTTCTTGACTTTATAACTAAAAAAATTTGTGTGAATCTTTGGTAATGTCCAAAATTAGTTATTGCGATTTAGTTTAGACTCAATCTCGTCTCCAAAAAAATCCAAAATTCATGTTGTAGGTTGATCAATAATTTGAACAAATATGATCATATCAGCCCTTTTTTCAATGATATTGATTGAGAGTAATGAACCGTGTGAGCTACAGTTAGTTACTTGCACCCACAGGCTTTTGGTATCATCCATTCCGCCATTTTTGCGAAATAAGCCGATATCTAGAAGCAATATCCTTTCTAGGGACATTCTCAGGACATCATTCTTTGATACATGCTTGACCTACAACGCAATTATTTTTCACAATGCTCTACCTCGATCCACAAAATTGCTATCATATGATGAATTTAAAAGACATATGAAGAAACTTATTTTAAATAGAAGTTGTATATAAATTAGTTGATAAAATGTATGTGTCACCTCACACAAAAATATTTCCAATATACTATATGTATATTCCTTTGTTTTGTATAACTGGTACAATTTTATACTTTTAAATCATGAAATATTGAATAGCCTTCACTTATGTATGTTATATACATCATATTTTTTATACACCTACATTTTTAAACTTCTAACTTATCAAATGGGATTTATGTTTTTTGTATTGTTTTTTCAGTTTTTCTTTTTTTTTTTGGGATAAGTGGCAGAGTAGCATTATGCTAAACTTCGCCCCCTAAATAAAGATGATTTATTATCATTATTATTATTTTTCATTTAAGAGCAAAAATTCAAGTAAACGTAAATTTTGATCTACATAATATAAACAAGAGATGAATTAAACTTGATACACGTCACACCTTAAAGGGACGTGTGAAGAAACCCATGGAGACAGAAGCCAACGAAAAAGATGTTGACGACCTTGAGCGAAAGATTGAATTTTAAACTTCACACTTAACGACCAGTTCGCTTTTAGGTCAATATTATAATCATAGTAGACCGGCGAAACAAATGACAAACGAGTGTTTATTGGCGGAAGTTAATAATTTTAGTAGAATGACAATATTAAATATACTTATTTTATTATCATACGAATCTTGAAATATTATTAAATCTGCCAGACGCTTTGTTGAATGGTGGAATGGATTAAAAGCGCCTGTTAAACTAATTATTGATTTACTTAATGAATACTTTTGATATCGCTTCCGGTGCAGGAGTATCTAAAGCCATAATTACTTGTAACATCGATCTTTGCTGAAAGTTTTGTGTGATATATTATCGTATCGTATGTACCGTGTACAGAAAATAGCATATTCAATGAAACTTGATAAGATGCATCATAATTCCTTAATGCTTACTGACAAATACAATAAATTACCTCGAAAATATCCGACCATTTCATTTTCTGACGATAAAAAAACCCAGAACATTATAACCATAAAGAAAGCGAAAATGCCTCAAATTTGGGGGAGAATTTTTTTTTTTTTTTTTTTTTTTTTTTCATCAAGATGGCGTCTGGCATACAGGCGTGTGCTCGATGCTCAGATAATTTCATTGTGAACACCAAGAATATTTCTTGCGATTTTTGCAAAAAGTTGTTTCATCATCATTGTGCTGAGGTCGACGACAAATTAGCTAAAGTTAAGCGTGATTGTGCGGGAATCAAATGGTTCTGCAGCGGTTGTCTTCCAATGATAAATGGCAAGCTGAAAATGGCAGATTTTGGGGAAGCAGTATTTAATCGAATACCTGAAAAGTCTGAAGTTAAAATGGTATCTGGTTCACGGGCGTCAAGGAGCAGTGCTAGTGTGCCTGAAAGTGATTTAGCTGTATTGGAAAAAGAGATTGAGTGCCTGGTAAGAGAAAAAAATTTAATCGATAAAATCGCAAACGAGAGAGGTTATATTGTGGAAATTCAGAAAAAACTCATAAGTGACCTTGAAGATAAATTCCGAAGTCAGCCAGTGGGCAACAGCAGCAAAAACAAAGATTGTGTTTCGTACAGTGCTATCGTGAAAAAAATGGACCATTCATATTTGTTGATTAAGCCTGCAGATCGTTCTACTTCGTACAAAACTGTTGAAAATGATTTTAAATCTCGTTATTCGCCTTGTGCTCTTAATGTCAATATCAACAAGACTAAACTCACCAAAAATGGTCTGATGATCAGCTGTAATAGTAAAAAAGATGTGGAGACTCTAAAAAATTCTCTAAAATCTGATTTAGGAAATAAGTTCGATGTTTGTGAGCCTACCAAAATGTTTCCTAGAATGTTGATACAGGGTGTACCTAACGACTGTTTCAAAAATCCTGCTGCAGATAAACTTGAATTTGTTGATAGTTTTGTTGACGATTTAATATTCAATAACAATTTAGGTGTTAATTCAGATGATATAAAAATAATTAGTTGCTATAAGGTTAGAAATACAAAAAATGTTGTTATCGAGGTGGTTCCTTCTGTGTTTAAATTACTTAGTAGCAAAGGTTTTGTTTTTATTGGCTGGGTGAGATGTACTGGCAGGGAAAATTTATATTTGCTACGTTGTTACAAATGTTGTAAATTTGGTCATGGTAAGAAAGATTGCCGAAGCAAGGATGTTGTCTGTTCTATGTGCTCAGGTTTTCATGAATTTAGAGATTGTAAAGCTGATGATTCTTGTTGTCCTAACTGTAAGTTTCATAATGATAGATATAAAACTAACTGGTGTACAAAGCATGTTGCAAGTGATACCTCTTGCAGTTATTACAAAATGAAGATCGATAATTTGAAAATGCAGATTGCTTATGAATAATTGCACAAAAACTTATAACCATTTTGTTGTTGGACACCTGAATGTAAGATCTCTGTTTGCTGGCTTTGATTCCTTTGTAGATTTGTTGACTACTGATAACTATGATATTATGGGTATCTCCGAAACATGGATTAATAATGATTTTACAGCAGATATAGTATTATTCCTGAGTACACTTTTTTCCATACTGATCGAGTAGGACGTGGAGGAGGAGTTGGTGTTTATTTAAGGGATTCACTGAGAGGTAAGCTGGTATTGCAAGATTTTTTATGTCCAGATGGTATGGAGCAGGTTTGTGCTGAAATAGTGTTGAATAATCTAAAAATTTTGGTTTGTGTTATCTACAGAGCTCCTTCGAGCAGATTATCAAGTTTTATTGATCATATAGACAACTTTCTCTCATTTGTGTCTCCTCAGTATGATAATATATGCTTGCTGGGTGATATAAACGTTGATCAAATTACTGACCATTCTTTTCTAGATTGCATTGCGTGCTACGATATGGTATCTCACATCACCCAACCAACTAGGATAACTTTAACCACGGCAACCTCCATAGATGTCATTTGTACAACAAATAACTTAACTGAATCATTAATTTCAACTAGCTCTGTACCTGTTCCGAATTTGTCAGATCATAATGTAGTCAGATGTGACTTCAACATCACACGGCCTAAGAATTTTCAAAAGACTGTCAAATATAGAGATTTTAAACACTGTTGTAAAGATCAGTTTTTGGTGGATTTGTATAAAATCCCATGGGAAGATATATATTACAACACTAACTTAGAGGATAAAGCTACGTTTTTTTCTAATCATATTTTGGATTTGTTTGATGTCCATGCTCCTGTTATTTCATCACGTATTACTAAACCTTATGCACCATGGCTCACAGGTGGCATAAAATTTTTGATCTCCGAGAGAAATAAAGCCTTTAGAAAATATCAGATTTTAAAAAGTCCAGCTAGTCTCGAATATTACCAGAAATTAAGAAATGATGTCATTTCCGCTATTAGGCGGGAGAAAGCAGCATATCTAAGCTTCAATGAACAACTAAATAGTAACAAGCATCTCTGGAAAGCTGTACATTCATTGAAACTCAAAACTAATGTAGATAGATCTTTACCTACACAGTTGAAGAATGCCGATGAAGTAAACAATTATTTTTCTTCCGTTTTCACGCCTTCGGGCAATTGCAAGGATCTAGTTGATAAATTTAATAGTACCAAAATTAATGAAAGTGCTAGATTTGAATTTAGTTTTGCTACCCCACAAAATGTGCTAGACATTATTCTGTCCCTAAAATCTAATGCAGCAGGTTCGGATGGTATAACAGTCTCAATGCTGAAGCTTTGCTTGCCTCGAGTATTACTACCCCTGACGCATTTATTGAACTGTTGCCTGGAGGCTGGGTATTTCCCTGATGCTTGGAAACTATCTCTTGTCAAACCCTTGCCTAAATGTAAAAATCCAAAATGTCTCTCAGACTTAAGACCTATAACTTTGATTCCTGTTATATCGAAGATATTGGAGAAATTGATTAAACATCAGGTTTATCATTATTTCTCTAATAATGATTTCTTTCCCAAGTGTCAATCTGGTTTCCGCAGTGGTTTTAGTACAACTTCAGCTTTAGCAAGGGTTTTAGATGACATCATTGCTTCGCTTGATAAGGGAGATGCTTCAGCACTTGTATCATTAGATTATTCTAAGGCGTTCGATAAAATAGATCATGAGCTTTTATGTGCTAAATTGAAGTTTTTTGGTTTTTCAGACATACCTCTAATGTTTTTTATAACATATCTTTCAAATCGTAAACAAGTAATAGAGATAGACAACACTATATCTAGTCCGATTGATATAACATCAGGTGTCCCTCAGGGTTCAGTTTTAGGGCCCTTGTTGTACTTAATTTATACTATAGACTTGGGTAGCTCTGTGAAAAACTCTTCTGTGATGTGCTATGCCGATGATACACAGATATATAAAAGCTTTAATAGTAACACTTTGCATACCTCAATCAATGAGCTTAATGATGATTTGGAGGCA
Organism: Acanthoscelides obtectus; assembly: GCA_963669975.1. Lineage (NCBI taxonomy): Eukaryota > Metazoa > Arthropoda > Insecta > Coleoptera > Chrysomelidae > Acanthoscelides > Acanthoscelides obtectus. The sequence continues at coordinate 2,064,185 of CAVLJG010000006.1, forward strand.
ATAGTAGGATACTCAAATGGTAATAATCTTAAGCTCAATAAGGATAAGTGCTCAGTGATGCTTTTTTATCCTGCTGTCAAACGTAACACGGTATTGAATTCTCTTGATGTAAAAATCGACAAGGAGCGTCTAGCTGTCGTAAATACTACAAAAAATTTAGGGTTGATTATTGATTATACTTTACGGTTTAAGGAGCATGTTTCGTCTATCTTAAAAAAATGTTATGCAACGTTGAAGTGTTTTTATGTCAATCGCTCTATTTTGAATTTTAAAGTTAGAAAAAAGTTATGTGAGGCTATTATATTTCCAAGCTTATTTTACTGTAGCACTGTGTTCTATCATTGTCTTGATTCTATCACAAAAGCAAGACTCCAAAAACTCCAAAATACTTGTTGTCGATTTGTATTTAATCTCAAGAAGTATGATCATGTTTCCTTAAAGAGATTTCAGCTTGGTTGGATGTGTATAGAAAATGCTTGCAAGTACCATATAGCAGTGTTTACACATAAGATCATATCTTCTAGATCCCCCTTATATCTTTATGAGAAATTTGTTTTCAGACGAAATAATTCAGACATTGATTTCAGACACAAAAAAAGACTAGAGATCCCTATGTATAAAACAACTTTATTTCGTAGTTCATACACTTACAATGCTATCCTGATTTATAACGAATTAGATGACAATATAAAGGATTGGCCAGTAAACAGATTTCGTAAGCATGTGAAACAGATTTATTTGTCATTGTAGTAATTGTGGAAAAGTTAGTTTTTAATTCTTACATTTAATTTTATTTTACGTAATATATGTGTGTATATATGTATGCTAGGAAGCTATCAAGCTCGTTGTTTTGAAGCGTCTTTTGCTTGTCAAAGTTTCCTTTGATTGAGTGTTTCAATTTAGTATTTGGGTAGGTTAAGTAGAGTAGCCAAGAGCTAGACTTCGCCTACGTAGAGGTCACATTATGTTGTAGTGTATATAATGTGCCTAATAAAGACATTTTATTATTATTATTATTATAATCCCCCAATGTGGCAACCCTGTTTCCACCTTAACAACTAGCGCCCATGTGTATTCCAATGAGTTCCTCAAGTCGTGGTCATGTCACGTTCTTTCATGGTATTTGGTAACAGTCATGAATCGAAATTTAAAAATATCAGTTAATCACAGCTCGTGAAATATTTACCACCACTCTAGGCCACACCAAAAACAATGCGGACTGGAATTTGAAGGAAACTCTTTTAACGATGCGCAGAATAAATCAGGATTGCTGAATACAGAGTGTGTATGGAATCTGCAGATTATATGACATTAAATGATTATGATTTATAAAACAAATCATACCGTATACGAGCAGCAGTAACTCAATTAGAGAGTCACGCATACGACGAGCTCATATTAATGTAATAATAAGGCAACAACGCATTGTAAAAATTAAAACTATCGTTCAACCGCCAATTTTCCTTATTGCTAGTTATCTCGGGCATTGGCGTAGACTCGATAATATTGTCATCTACAAAATGTTGACAGACTCAAAATGAAGTTTATAAAATTATGAAAACTATAACAAAAGTTGCATCTTTCTCAAATGTTCCAGAAAAATAGTAACACTGAATATTTCTTAAGCTCGGCAAACTTTTTTAAGTAATATGGGCAAAAAGTTACAGAAAGTAGTATTTCCTGTTATTTTTTTTACACTCTTGACTGAGTTGAAAGAAATAAATAACAAAAAACCGGCCAGTATTCGACGAAACGAATAGATTCGGTTTCTTCTAAAATGGCAAAAATTATATCTAATTGTCGGTTATTTTAGGAAGCGCCAGTGTACGCCAATGTTCAGCAATAAGCGAAAATAATCAACCTGAGGACAATTAAAAACGCCAGGACGAACATATCGTGCGAGCAACAACGAGTCCACATGACACATAGAGGCATAGCGTGCGAATAATTTTTATTCTGTTCGGCGGCATAATTCCCCGACAACAATTACTGCTGTGTTTACAATGAAATGGACGCAACCCAGCGATGTGTACGACATATTAAATTGCTTCATATCATCCTTGGATCGACACACAAGCTCATACCGGCGGTTGCTCGGTTTACTCACAACTGCACACACATAACAATAAAACATAATGGCCGACAGATACAATACAACTAAGCGAAACGGTTTTGTGGTTACTGCTTTCTTTCCACCTCTGTTGTACTTGTTCTGATATAGCCTCCAACAAACAATTTCTGTTTCATAAAAATGTCCTAACAACGATTACAGAACTATTTTTATAAAATAGCAATACCGCTATGAACGTTTTAACAACGTTCATACAACGCTCATATACCCAAAAAGGGCGTATCTACTCTTGTCCAGCAATGTTTGCTTTTTAATTTGTTTTATGACGGGCCCCGGAAAAAATGTTTAAACGTTTCATTCATTTTAAAATACCTATGCAACAATTATACAGGGTGTCCCAGAAGTCGACGTCAAGCCGAAACCGGGTGATAGGGAAAGTCATAACAGCTATCAGAAAAATATTTAAAAAAATTTTATGTATGTGTTTTGAAAATTATAAGTCTTTGAAAAAAATATAGAAATTTCACACCCTACGGCAGTCTGTCAACTCCTGTTACTACAAATATTAACTTTTTTTGGAATTTATTTTTACAATGTAATGATGAATAATGCATCTTCAAACTGGTGTCTCAACCTTACTGCCAACTTTTCTCGTTCAGGAAAAATTGCCACTTATTTCCCAACCAAGTATTCCAAAGTAAAACTTTGCTCAACCTTAACTGGCTGTACTGGAAAAAAATGTACTACGAGAGGTTGGCAAGTAACCTTAAAAGTTGGCGCATTTAATAACGATTCCAAAATGGTATAACACTTAGAATACTACGCGTTAACTTATGCACAATTTTTATTTGAAGAAAAACTGATGAAAATTTTTCAAAATTTCCTAATTAAACAGCGATTATGAAAACGCACAAGGACCCTTAAGGATAACTGTTTGCACAACAGTGGGCATCAAAATGCTGCTGATGATGATTTAGCTTTACAGCAAATGCTCAAACTGTTTTCCTTCAGCCGCAATACACGCTCGACATCTTAAAAAAGATCGGGTTATTAAACGAGCGAATCCACGGTTATTAACAAACTCAGCTGCTTCCAGTAGTCTTTGCCGTAGCTCAGCTTTTTCTTTTACAGTTTCCCAGTAAAAAAAATCTAACGAATTCAAATCTGGTGTCCGGGCTGGCCACGGTATTGTACCAGACCGCCTTATCCATCTGCCTGCAAAGGTTTGATCGAGATACTCTCACTGAGAGTGCATAGTGCGCTGGGCAGCCATCATGTTGAAACCACATGTCCCTGTAAATACTCAGTGGCACGTCCTCCAATAAATTTTCTAAATGATTTTGCAAAAAACCTAAATAAACCTCAGCAGTCAAAGTCTCTGGGAACTCAAATGGACCGATTTTATTTTACCATTTAAAATTCCTGTCCAATGGTTTATCGTGAAGCGATATTGAGATTTATTTTCTCTCATCAAATGCGGGTTTGCTATGTAGGCAAGTTATGCAGGTTCATGTACCCATCTTCCTTAAATGTGGTCTCATCTGACCATAACATTTTTTCAAAGAACCGTGGTTCATCCCTGTGTCTTTCTAACATTGTGCGACAAAAAGCAACTCGGGGCTCATAATCCCGGGGCAGAAGAGCTTGAACACGCTGCACGTGGTATGGATGGAGCACGTTTTCTGCAAGATTCTATGGGCTGTACTTTAGGGCACATCTGTTTGTAGTTCTATTGCACGCACTGAAGTACTCGGGTCTTCTTCGACAGCTCCTAGCACCACGTCTTCGTAAGGAAGGAAAGATCTTCCCTCACCGTGTGATTGGTTTGGTAGTTGGCCCTCTGAGAACAGTAAGCGGTGCACATTTGTGAACACTCGATGATCTGGATGACGAGCTGCATTTGGGTACCTCTCACAGTAAAGTCTCGCTGCAGCACTAGCGTTGCATCTGCATTCCCCATAAATGAGGTGCATGTTAGCATATTCTTGTACGGTGTACACGGACATAGCGGCACTGCACAATCACACTATCAAAGAAGAAGTCTAAGGAAAGCAAATGTTGTTTTGAAGAGCAATTAAACAGTCCAAATCCAAATCACAAGCGATCAACAGTCAAGTTCACGAATCCAAAATTAGTAACAGTACGAAATCAACAAGCACGAACTTGTAAAGATGCGCAGTAAACGAAGGAGTACTGATCGGTATCAAAGTATGCAATAGCAAGTAAGTGATGTGCTTCATCCATACCACATACAGCGTGTTCAACCTCTCCTGCCCCGGGATTATGAGCCCCGAGTTGCTTTTTGACGCACAATGTTAGAAAGACAGAGGATTCTTTCCTCCACAGTTCTTTGAAAAAATTTTATGGTCGGATGAGACCACATTTAAGACAGATGGGTACATGAACCTGCATAGCTTACACGAGTGGCACGTAGCAAACCCACATTTGATGAGAGAAGATAAATCTCAATATCGCTTCAAGATAAACAATTGGAAAGGAATTTTAAATGGTAAAATAATCAATCCGTTTGAGTTCCCAGAGACTTTGACTGCTGAAGTTTATTTGGATTTTTTGAAAAATCATGTACAAAATTTATTGGTGGACGTGCCATTGAGTATTTACAGGGTGGTTTCAGCATGATGGCTGCCCAGCGCACTATGCACTCTCAGTAAGAGAGTATCTCGATCAAAACTTTCCAGTCAGATGGATAAGGCGGTCTGGTACAATACCGTGGCCAGCCCGATCACCTGATTTGAATCCCTTAGATTTTTTTACTGGGGAACTGTAGTTACGGCAAAGACTATTGGAAGCAGCTGAGTTTGTTAATAACCGTGGATTCGCTCGTTTAATAACCCGATCCTTTTTAAGAAGATGTCGAGCGTGTATTGCGGTTGAAGGAAAACAGTTTGAGCATTTGCTGTAAAGGTAAATCATCATTAGCAGCATTTTGACGCCCACTGGTGTGCAAACCGTTATCCTTAAGGGTCCTTGTGCGTTTTCATAATCGCTGTTTAATTAGGAAATTTTGAAAAATTTTCATCAGTTTTTCTTCAAATAAAAATTGTGCATAAGTTAACGACCAATCTTCTAAGTGTTATACCATTTTGGAATCCTTATTAAATGCGCCAACTTATAAGGTTACTTGCCAAACTCTCGTAGTACATTTTTTTCCAGTACAGCCAGTTAAAGTTGAGCAAAGTTTTACTTTGGAATACTTGGTTGGGAAATAAGTGGCAATTTTTCCTGAACGAGAAAAGTTGGCAGTAAGGTTGAGACACCAGTTTGAAGATGCATTATTCATCATTGCATTGTAAAAATAAAATCCAAAAAAAGTTAATATTTGTAGTAACAGGAGTTGATAGACTGCCGTAGGGTGTGAAATTTCTATATTTTTTGAAAGACCTATAATTTTCAAAACACATACATACAATTTTTTTAAATATTTTTCTGATAGCTGTTATGACTTTGCCTATCACCCGGTTTCGGCTTGACGTCGACTTCTGGGACACCCTGTATACGAGTAATATTATAGAAAACAGTTGTGTAGGATACGAAATGGATAATATGATAATAGCAATATAACGATAAACGTGAAAACATCTCATCTTAGAAGATTTCGAAGTACGGCTCCGTACCACTTCATTTTTACTACATGGGCAGTACGTAAACAATTCGATATGGGCAACAATGTCAGGGTAATATTAAAGTCACTTACTTCGTGCCTTTGGCAAGCGGTATGATCGGATTGTCGGGGCCCACACCTAGAAAGAAAAAGACTTATGAGTATCTCCCGTATTCAACCGTCTCATGAAATCACATGCATAAATCTACTATTTACCATTACATTAATGTACCCCAACTACTATTACGGATTCGTCATCGACTGATCATTAAGTCATCACACAGACTTAATACGAGTCGTCACACAGACTCACTCTAACTCTTTGGTCGCTAGGTGTATGGTCAGACGTGCTGAGTTTAACGATTGTTACAAAAAGGCAGTCCAGGAACCGGGATATCACGCTGGCCAAGGGCCGTTGTGTCAATACCCCAAATCTCCGACGTTACCCCTGAATCAGAGGTAACCGAGCAATATGACTATATGAAAAGTGAGAAATAACGTTTTTGTTTTAGTACGTCTAGTGTTAATGAACTGCTCTGTTTTGTGATCATATTTTTTACTGTTTTATTAAAACTAGTGAAAATGAATAAAATCGGGATATTAAAAAACTCATTTAGTGGTTTTTCGCTGGATCAAAAACTGCAAATTAAAGAATTAGGACGGCCAATACCCGATTTAAAAATTGAGAAACAAAGTGGTAGCGGACAAAAATCGCGCTGTCGCAAATTTAATAAAAATGTGTACGATAAAAACAGCTGGATATGTGGTTGTGAAGAAACGAATAAACTATTTTGTTTTGTATGTGTTCTATTTGGAGGTGACGAGACTTGGTCAAAAAAAGGTACAGACGATCTTATACATATATGGGATAAAATGAAGACCCACGAAAAATCTAAAGTCCGTATGAATAATGTTTTTAGCTTTTCTATTCTTGGTAAATTAAATATAAGGACTCAACTCAATTCGGCTTATCGCAATGATCTAATTAAACATAATAATCAAGTGGATAAGAATCGATATGTATTGAATAAAATTATTAATTGTATAAGGTTTTGTGGCGCATTTGAGTTAGCCTCAAGGGGTCATGATGAAAAGGAAAATTCGGAAAACAGAGGCATATTTAAGGAGCTGGTGAATTTTAGCGCCGAATTAGAGAACGAATTGAAAGTCCATATTCAAAGTTCCAAACTTTTTAAGGGTACCTCAAAAACAACTCAAAACGAGCTTCTTGAGTGCATGCTAGATGTTTATCATGAAGAAGTTAAGAAGGAGATTGCAAATTCTCCTTTTGTTGCAGTAATTGCCGATGAAACGACGGACGTAGCCTGTGAATTTCAGTTAGTTATTATTTTCAGATATTTGTGTAAAGGACAACCAGTTGAGAGATTTTGGAGATTTTACGTCCCCGCCAAATCAATCGCTGCATGCGTTTTAAATGTTGTAAATCCATTACTAGATCAAAATCCAAACAAATTAATAGCTCAAAGCTATGATGGTGCGTCTGTTATGAGTGGTGAATTGAATGGCGTTCAAACAATTATTAAGGAAACTTATCCACTTGCAAATTATGTTCATTGCTATGCACACCAGTTAAATCTAATTATGACAAGCGCATGCTCTGTCAATAAGCAGGCTAGAATATTTTTCCATAATTTATCTGGATTGTGCTCTTTTTTTTCGACGTCTCCTCAAAGAACAAAAATTTTGGATGAAATAGTTAATCGCAGAGCCAAGATCTTCCCAAACATGGAATTTTCAGTCACGAGGTGTTCATACAGTTTATGAAAATAGGAAAGACCTGATTGAAGTTATGGATAATATAGAAAGTACTTCACGCGATTCTTCGTCGATTAATCAAGCCAGTGGGTACAAATTAAAGCTGCAAGATACAAATTTTGTATTTTGGCTAAGTATTTTCCATAAAATAATGCCACATGTTGAAATTGTCTTTAACCAATTGCAAAAAGTATGCACCGATTCTGTTAAGGTCAAAAATGATTTAGAGAATTTTGAAGCAGCAATTCAAACTATACGAGAACAAATGGATAGCATTATTGACGAGATTGAACGAGTGCAGAGAGAAACTGATGAACCGGCAAGAAAAAAAGGCAAGTTGAAGAAGGCAGCAAAAAACGGGAAGCGTTAGAAATATGCGATGCAGTATTATCGCAAATAAGAGCAAGATTTAACTTTTCTGGGCATTTAGTTGCTTCTAATTTATTTGTGTCTGAAAAGTTTTCTGTTTATAAACATCAGTTTCCTGAAGCACATTTAAATGACACATGCACACAATTTTCATTTTTAGACAAAAACAGGCTTAAAACTGAGTTACAAGTATTATATCAGAGACAAGAATTGAGTACTACTTCTGGAGGAGCTGGAGGAAGGATTAAATTGTACGTTTCAAGAAACTCTTAAGCTCTTAAGTATTTTAATCACTATACCGATGTCAACATCTGAAGCAGAACGCTCTTTTTCAATGCTGAAACGGATTAAAACTTTCCTCAGAAACACAATGAAGGAAGAAAGGCTTAGTGCTTTAGGAATGCTGTCTGCAGAAAAACATTTTGTTAGTGGCATTGAAAATTTTAATAATAAGTTAATCGAAAACTTTGCTACCAAAAAAAGAAAGAAGAATGGACTTCATATATAGAAAACTTCTCCACACTTGTTTTATAATTTGGTGCGCGTGTGTAAATAGTTTTATTTTTGATTTTTTTTTGGACATATAGATTTATTGAACCTCAAGAACTTTGACCACTAACTATCAGGGGTAAGTTATAAGTTATTCTTTACAATTTTGAATCGATTCAAAATTATGGCTTCCATTCTGGCATTACCTCACTGAATTGGCACGAGCCGCCACTGCCAAGCAGTAAGTAACATAACTACCTCAACCCAGCAAACGGGCTCCGAAAGTCCCGTAACAACCCCCAGAACCTGGAGGCGTCCCAACTGCGGATGTTCAATAATAAGTCGTAAGCCATAAGTTAAATTATGAAGGTAAAAAGTATAGCATCTTTATAAACATGGCTTAGGACATTCATGATCATGAATATAAAAGTATTATGGTTATCAATCCATGCAGTACAGTAGAATAAAGGAAACACTCAGTGATTGCTCACCTTTCACGTAACCAAAACACCACACCTAATAGCACATCAACACTGTAATCCAGTTCACAAAGGGCACTACGATCCGTAAATACGCGAATTAAGCCGCCGCGGAAACATACAGCCGAAACTGAACTAGAAGGAATACCTGCAATCAGTCTAAACGCTGAAAAACAGGGTAAACAAATGACGAGCGGAATGTCGATCGCGAAACGCAACTGACCAATCAGATCGGGAGCGAGATTTCCAGGAAGATGCTAATACGCACCGCGACTCTATGAAGGTACGCCTAAAATGAATTTTTGATGTACAGGGTGGCCGAAAAATAAGTCAGTGAATAATCACAAATATTGGATTTGGATTGTCGTAGAACATTTCGTCGAATATTTGATCATTTTTTGTGAATTCAAGGATATAAAGAGTTGTATTTTTATCAAATCGTCATGATATGGATAAGTATACTAATAAATTTAAATCACTTTCCAAAAAATTGCAACTTATTAAAAAAAAACATTTTCAGGCAAGTAACTAGCTGTTGTACGGATTTTATTTGTAATTCTGAGGAAAATCTACTGCGTTTGGATAATGTAAATTTGTAGATAGATGATTTACTTATATTCTAAAATTGCTCTGTCATGTTATAGATATAGGTGTTCCAGATTTATTGAAGGATTTCAGGGTTTTTAATATTACAATAAATTGAATTCGATATCTTATGAATCCGGCACAATCCCAGAAAACTGGAAAATTGCTCATGTCCAACTCATCCCAAATAAGAATCTTAGACTGATCCTTACAACTACAGGCATATAGCTCTGCTTTCTGTTATAAGTAAGGTGTTGGAGAGGTGCATAAATCGCAAGCTCTGGATTGTGTCGAGATTCTGGCACAATATACAAGAGGAACCTTTTTCCGGTTCTATTAACCTTACACAGTTCAAAAGTCGGATTAACAAAATTTCTTTGGGAGCATTTAGGCTTCTGCCGGCGCGTCTGCTTCGGTATAAAAAAAATAGTTTTTTGAATGTAAGCATACTAAAGGAGAGAGTAAATAAACATTAAATGTTCAATTGATGCGCATTTTCACACATAATTCACTTACACACAACACACTCATAAACCTCTGAATAACAAATTTCGTAATTATAATCATAATAAACAACATAATTACATTTCCATGTACACAAAACATCGACAGCAACATTAGTGTACCTCGTTAGTTTAGCTGCTACCTGTCTGTATATAAAAACGTGTTCTACAAATTAGATAGGTACTATGAAACCAGTTTCTGCATATCAAAACTTTTTGAAAGCACCGTATCGTATAGTTTTATTATAATTGCTATCAATGCATTCGCAAACTCGGTAGCACACATACATTCTATTAACGGTAATTTACTCTTCACGTTAAGAGAATATGATCCGTTTTGGTCAGTTATACTTTCATATACGAGGGGTAGACGCTGCTACTGCAATTCTGCATAAAATCACTACAGCACTAGGCCGCCTCAAGTTATATGAAACCTAAAGTCATTAAGTCTGAATAAATACGAGTCAAAATTAAGACTCCACGACTTGGCTTGGACGGATGATATGACATTGGGCTCAAAGATGTTCTAGAGGGTACCTATGATAGAGAAGGCGCCCCTCACAAGACAATCTAGACTCTAGAGTCTAGAAGCTGTTCCTGGGTGGACACATTATTTTCCGCAAGATGTCTGTGGGAGAAGAAAACATGTTTGACTTTTTGTTCGTTGAGCGTAAACCAGTTTTGAGAAACTACCAATTTTGGATTTACACTCCCGGTCCAATTATTATTCTTAGTACCTGTACCAACACACCGTTACTAACCCGTTTTCATTCAATGTTATAAGTAAAAACACTAGTAATGACGATATTCTGTACAAATGGAGACAGCGTCGCTGGTAGTTCTTCGATAAATAAAAATAATCTTATTAAAATTTTTACGTTAAACCAGACACGTTTAGTGACAAGGTGCACGTCCGGTCTCCGCCGTTTTTAAATTTGCACATGCCGGTGCCAGCGGTGGTTAAAAAACCAACAGCAGGTGTCGTTAATTAAGGGATAAATAAGATAATTCATTAATTGGCATTTTCCACATTGCTTCTTGTAGAGAATAATTAGGAATCTGAGGTATGGTTAATATATCAAAACACCGGCACCGCGATTGCGTGAGGTATAACTGTTGTTTAACGATAATGGGCTGCTTTTAAGGTAGTGTTTTTCTCGTTTGCTGGAAGCAATCAGGAATTTATAGTATGTACAGGTATTTACCGGTGTATTCAGCATAATTGCACCTTTTTAAATAATCCCTGACCACAGATTTTGCACCGTACACAAAGGATCAGGGTCTATAAGGGACGGTTTTCGGTTCTGAAAACAACTCAAATTTGTATTGTGTATTTCTAGCTTTCGTGATTTTTCTTCTTGTTTTAGTGCTTGAGACTTCTATTTGAAAGCCCAAGGTTCGCAATTCTGCCATTTTTGTCCAGGATTCATCTATTTTCTAAGATTTATCAAGTTAGATATAATATAATGACGGGTGAAATTTGGAAAAACTGCCAACATTGCAAAATTTGAGCTTTTAAAAAACAGTCAAGTGCTAAGATAAAAAGAAAAATGTTGACGAAAGACCAAATTACCTACGTTCTGAAATATTTCATAGGAAACATATGGACTCTGATCTTTTTGTACAGCAAATTCTTCGCTAAATTTATTCTGAGTATTATTATGCTGTAATAGTTGTGGTCATTGAGTTCTAGAAAATTTTAAAAGTGTTCATGTCTAGAATCATTTGGGAAAATCCAGCACCAAAACAGGGAATCATTAAATCGTACCTGCACTACACAACAAATAATAAATAAATTCGTTTGCAATGTCACGTAGAAGCAAAAAAAATATCCAAACAATCTAGGCGAAAAAGTTGAATTGATTACGATATAATAGTCTAAGGTCCAAGAAATGAAATTTGATGGAAGCTGGGAAAGCTCTCTCAATATCGGTGACTTCTATTGAAATGTTGAATAAACTCGTGAAATAACGGTTGTCATATAAATAAGGGTACATAATACGTATAGATGTAATATTATGTCTTTGTGCTTTAGAATTAGGATACCATTCATAGAATTTCAAATTTTTATCATTTCACAAAACACGGTTAGTTATTTAAATGGACCAATGAAAATGAGAGAAATAATAGTTAGATTTTCCAGCTATTATATTTAGTAGGATGTTTTTACTGTTTTTGATGACTGTTCATGCATGGCAATCTAGTTTTGTCCGAATATCACGTACAGGGTGTTGTACATAATACGTACCTGTAGAAATGTACCGAGTTTTGTTATTTTGCAAATAAAGGATATAAAACGTATTCCAACTGGTTCATCATCTTTTGTTACAACAAAAACAATTTTTGCGAAGCTATGATATAGAAATCCACACCAAATGTAAACAAACAGCACATTCTGCATCTCTGGTCCTAAAACATCGATATTTGTAAAAGTATGCGCTCCACCTATTATTCATCGTCTAGATGTTATAAGTTAGAATCAAAAATACCTATTTATGAAACATTGTTATATTTTCTTCTTATTTCTATTATTATAACACTTACGGGATATCAATTGCTTTTAAAGTGATCTGCACATCTGCAGTGTTGCCGAATCGGCAAAAAAAAACGCAATCGGTGAATAATGTAGTTGAATTCGGCATAAGGTAAATGTCGTCCCAAGATCAGTGGTAGATCAAGGACCTTTGTGTCATGAAAAACTTCCGTTATTGTATTGAGCGTGTACACAACATGTTTTTTGAGGGTATAGTTCTATATTACAACTTCTACAATGTGGATACTGATCGCTCTATCAAAGTACTTTGCAACCATTCTAGAAACTCCTTTTTCGATTCTTGCTTATAGGATTGTGAATATTTTTCTGTTTCACCCCTGAACTCATTTTAATTAAATATTTATTTTGAAAACAGACATGTTTCGGTTTCTTTATTGCTTGTCCGGTGATGAAATACTATTGATTTGACAATCCTGGTGAAATCCACCCTAAGAACCATTATTTAATATTAAATTTTTATTCCTTTGTTTAATATTAAACTGTACATTCCAGTTTTTCAGATAATGCTTTCCAGTGGTTCAATCGGAAAATGAAAAAGTAAAGTAAACCCAGGTATATTTAGTGTAATTGCAGCTAGCGATGTACAATGTACACAAATAATCATCGGCGTAGCAGTATCGTATTGATTGTCGCTAGCAAAGCTGAAGGCAGGGCGAGATGAGAACCGCGATATCAGTGACTGTTGTATACACAACATACCAAGCAAACGGACCAATCAGCGACCAGAATCGCCGCTATAATTACGATTGCTGTCGTCGTTATGAATTACGGCAAATTACGTGCTGCCCGCGATGTTGCTCGATGGTTCGATTGCAATTAACTACGAATTAGCCTGATGATGACTGTAACTGACGTACTGAATACATAGAAATATGCTAAGGCGGATATGAAAGAAATAGGATGTCAACTATCAAATGAAACTTAGGATTAGATGATACTGCTGTCTTTCTTCTATACTGACAAAACACCTGATTCTTGACACTGCGGATTATAGTAAAATCTAGTGGGAAGTGAGCTTCTTTCAGACTGTAGCATTTGCCAAGAGAAAATAGTTAACCCATTCAGTCTTAGGATGTCACGTCGGCCAAAAGCCAACGTGTCAACATCCCCTAGCAGAGGAAACCGAGCAGTAATTAACATAACATGCCTGGACCTGGCAATCGGGCTCTGAAGGTCCCACAACAACCCTCAGAAACTTGATATTCAATAATAATAAATGGTAAAGTCGTAAAGCGTTAATTAGAATACAAAGGTAAAAACCTAGCATCTTTATAAACATGGCTTAAGAGTTTTATGATCAGGAATATAAAAGTATTATCTATAGAAATCCATACAATACAGTATGACAAAGGAAATACTCAGTGATTGCTCACCTTTCAGATAACCAAAACACTGCAACCAATAGGACAATTATAGATATATGATATATAGATACGCAGATATTTCTGAAAATCTTCTCGTAGGAAACTTGAAAATAATCAGAATTTCCTTTTTCATTTTTCGATGTTACAAGCGAATAATTCCTGTAATGCTGAGATAATTTCATTTGCTAAATTCGAGTGCAACTGCAAAAAAACCGAGAAATATTGCGGTGTTGAATTCGAGGAATTAAACGAATGGCTTCACTTTTATGAACCATGATAAAACAACACTCTAGATGCTGAATAATACCGTCTGTGGTCACGAATCTCTCCGCTATTATTTCACAATTTGCATCGTTCACAATCGTTATTAGCAGCGTCCTACCTTCCAGTGCGCTCCTTTTAGCTTCTTAAAATGAATCGATCGCCCATAACAACATAGGCGTATCACGAAATCAGCGTGTAATAAAATTTAATTTACTATTTATGATTATGTCGCCATAAATAAAACCAGCTAGCCATGTGATCGCGATCGAGATGATTAATGCCTCGATGAGATTAAGCCCGCAGCTACAGCCGCAGATTTATTTTTTATTTATACGAAAAAGGCGTTTTTTACATGTGTTGCTATAATTATTCGAGAAAACGATGTTTGTTTATTCGTGATAAATCATCTTTCGAAACTTGGTAGGGCGTTGCCAACGTGTGTTATAGATCTTATACGATGACGGTTTGTTTATCTAGGCTAGGCTGTTAATGAAGAACAAATTAAAACCGAAACAGGTAGCCTTCTTTTTTTTCTTGCAGTCAGAAGTGGGATCGCATGCCACAAAACTCTCATTTATAGATCGCCTGGGGGAGTAAAAGTATATGATTGAGTTTGCTAGACCTTCACAGGTGAGATGGTGTCAAAATTATTTGCAATTTATTGCGATTTTTATATTTTGTTACGGATTTCTATTGCGGTCAATACGAATGACATACAAACACTTTTTTTTATTAAAATTGATGGTCTTGAAAATAACATTTAGACAGTACATTGCTTCTAAGAATAGACTAACGTACGAGGTCGATTGTTAATTTCATAGATATTTCACAAGTGCTATAGTAAGTTTTCTTCTTAAAGCGCATAACACTCCGACAATGTTTACTGTTGCTTCAATGTTAACTGTTGCTTCCTGTGACTTAATTTTTCTTTCAAATATTATTTGCCGTCCAAATAAAGATGAAATATGTATATTTGGCTTATAAAAACCCCTCTTACCTAGAATGACCCTCGGCATAATATGAGTACATAAAGAAGTCCTTCAACTTAACTCACCCTCTCCACTTTTTTGTTCCAGAGTAATCCGTACGCGTTAAAAGATGCCAGCGGTGCTGCGGATATGTCGGCGTGGACCAGTGCAGGCCTCCAACCTACCACAGGGTACTACCCTTACGACCCTGCGCTTGCTGCATATGGGTGAGTCACTATTTCACTATATTGGGCAAGAAAAAGTGCTCTAAAATGGACCGCTCCCTTAAATCGGACACCTGGCATCGTTGGCAATGTATTCTTTGAAATTCCAGAGTTACCAAGCGTAAATAGTAGCGCACTTCGCCTCACATTACTTTTTTGTCTTGATATTGAAAAAAGGTCTTACGCAGTGCTGCAGTTTTCATTAGGGCATTATGGCAAGATCCTAGTCTCGTCCGTTATGAAATTTGTTTCATTTGGACTTGATTGAATTAGTAAGGAAATTCCTTCTATAGTGACTGAAGCTTTTGATACTTTTTGGTACGGGAAGATGAAACGGTAACAGCAATTCAGCTTTATTTACGCAAATTGCCAAGCACAAAGACTTGTTTCTGCGCATAAACGGCCCTCTAGAGACTGAAAACTCTAAATCTCTTTTAAATATATTCTCTGTACTTGCTTAACAATAACTTCTTAATTAATTATTGACATTTTTTACTAAATGTTGCTTAACATTACAAGTAAATGTCACACGCTTTTAAAACATTATTTCAGTGCTATTCCGCATTCGTTTGATATAACATGAATAGAAACAAAAATTCCCAAGTAATTTTCCCACACATTTTTGCCATTACATTATTGTCACATACAAATGTGTCTTGTCTTGCAAAATAATAAGTGTTACATTGCCTGGTCAATGTCGTCACTACCATTTGTAATGTGAACACTTACACGATCATTTTTTAAAGTGACAATTGACACGATAAAAGGTGTTACCGCGTTTGCTTGAATAATACGTGCTCATCTAATGCTTGAATCAAATGTCACCAAATTTACATTATGGAAACATTAATAAAGGTGATATGGTAAATCCCCATTGTCGCAATTTGTACGCACTTCTGTTTGTTATCTAATGCGTCGTAGCACTTTTTTACTTGTCATAAGTTTGCAGAAAACAAATTGACGAAACAAGTTGAAAACAGTAATTAGTCATCATTACGGTCTAGGTAGTGAGAAGCTTTTTGGGAAGATTTCATGAGTAATGTAGAGTTTAAAGGTAATTGATAACCGTAAC
The DNA here is from genome assembly GCA_963669975.1 of Acanthoscelides obtectus. Lineage (NCBI taxonomy): Eukaryota > Metazoa > Arthropoda > Insecta > Coleoptera > Chrysomelidae > Acanthoscelides > Acanthoscelides obtectus. Next base: position 2,080,525 of record CAVLJG010000006.1, read on the forward strand.
TTATCGTATTTGGAGAAAACCTATTTCTGTCAATTCTCCTATCGCTTTTTTTCAGTTTTCTTTATAGAAACGTACGACTCTTTTTCATCTCAAGAATACTTTTTATCTATCCCCGCTGTAAGTTCAGTAAAGTATACCTAACTTTCTCTTACAAGCAATAATATTGTTTCATGGAAATATATGCAGTAGAAACACACAGAAAGCTATCCACATATCATCCAAAGCAATCTCGACCGAGTACAAACAAAATATCAATCAAACGAACGTACTAATAATATCCTTATCAGCAATTAAGCTGTATGTAGCCTAAATAGGAAAAAAATGTCAACAGATTATTCGAAACATCTGATATCTGGTACCAATTAGGGAGAATAATATTCGAGATGACTGATACCGTCCCACTTATCTGATCCAGCTAGCTGTGTATTCAAACCACGCCTTCTCGAATGGCAATGGAAAGAAAATATAAATTCCCCTCCCCCTTTCCTGGTCTTTGGCGTAGTTTCAATTCTATTTAGAAAAGGATTCCATGAATATTGATGATATTTGTAGTATGTAGGTATATAAGTGATACATCCTTATGCGGAAGGTGTGAATAGGAATATGAAACAGCCAAGCAGCTACTTGCGTTGGTCTTCTAAGGTTAATGTCAGAAAAACTACACTAGCCAATCCCTCTATTTTGAATATAACATACCCGTTTACCTGTTATATTTGTCCATTGTAAAATCTTGTCTTAAGTCTGACGAACGCGGCGTGTAGTAATTTTGTTTATCACAAAGTAGTAGTTGAATTACAAAAAGGTGATCCTTGTTGACCTCGCGAAACTAACGTCCTTTATATCTCTAACATTCTGTAAGACGCTGACAAATGTACATAGTTTTCTCTGCTGCTAGCTGTTGTAAAGGTCAAAGAATTCAATTTGATGTCCGACATGCATTATCGAAACGGCATCCAAGTTAAAACCTTTCGACCGTTCGTTCGTAGAGCCAGTGTGTGGGTTACAACGGCAATTTATGAGCGGTTCGGTTTAATTCAAGCGGGTGTATAACAACTGCAGATACACCAGTCGATATACATATATTCTCGTATAAACCCAGTCTGCAATTATTAGTCACGTGACAATGGATAACTTTCCACTAGACGTGTAACAAATAATGAATTATTGATAGTTGGGATTCACTACTCGACTTGATTTTCAAGCTGCTTTGAAGTCAAGTTTTAGATACTAACAATGTAAATCAAGTCAAGCAGTTTTTACGTCATTATTTCAAAAATTCTTGATATAACCTGATTTTTTTTACATTAAAGGAAAGGCTTGTCACACGTTCCAGAGAAAACAATACATATTGAACAACATATTTTGTTCATCGTATATTAAATAAAAAAAATTATAAGACAGTAAAATCAAATAAAAAAATATCAGTTGAGACACATGAAGGTGATGTTGCAAGTAGATTTATGAATACATTGCCTTTTCCAGAACTCGTGATTGTTTGCATTAGAATGCAATATACGTTCATTGGTTGTATAAATAAATATAACCTTTGGTAGACCAAAAATATAATATTCCATCAAGTATGAAGTATGTAGTTCGAAAATGCCTGATCTTAAGTCAAGTAGAATAATAAAAAAAACAATTCAAGCATTAAGGTTTCCACTAATTTTATTGTCGAGTAGTTTCTAAAAAAAAAATATCAAGCTACTTGATAAAATTATTACAGTCACTGAAATAGCATCAAAATCAAATGAACAAAATAATAGATAAAGACAATTTGACGATAGCGTTTATTGAAGAGCATAATTCGCTTTATAAAAAGTAGTTAAATTATTATGGATAATTTGAAGAAATCAATATACATTGAACCAGAAATTGGTTTATTTCGGTGTTTGCGAATATGGTGAAGGTGCAAGCAAATCTTCATCCATTGATAATAATCGTTACATAAATGAACATATCTATATATTTTAACTTGAGAAAATACTGCACCATGAGTTTTCCAAGTACACATACATATAAACGGCACTGACTGGTTCAACAACAGGAAGACAATGTCGACCCTGTCGTATCATCCGTACGATCTTCCCGTCTGTGTAGCAGTCACGCTTTCGGACAGCGCCCCCTGTCGGCCGCCGATGACAGTCACGACATGTGACGGCGCCGTAAGACGTCTCGTCTCGTCTCGTTCACACACAACCGCATGCAGACGACCAAAAGATTTAAGACACGCATGAGAATAACAACCACGGACGATTATATCGGAAGAGCTGTTGTACCGTCAAATACTACAACACGGTACTGCAACACGTGTCCTTCTATGCATGCTAGAATCACTTGCAACATAATATTTTAGGAGCCTTAGATAAGAAAGGGGGTCAAAACAAGTCAAAACGTTCATATGACCCATGGTCCAAAAGTCAATAAATTTTTGTCGAAATATCTTTATAGTTTACAACTTTAAGTGCTTTATATCGACCACAATCACCACAATCTTACTAATTTTTATAATCTAATCTAAAACGTTTTCAAATTGGGTAATTAACAAATAAATGGCATTAAGTTTTTATAAGTTAAGCCAAAATTTGTAGTAAGTAAGTAAGTTTCATTAAATTAAATATTTAAAACACACATGATAACAGCGCGTCGGTCTTTCATCACTCTTATCGAACCGGCAATCGATCGCAAACGGTAACAGTGGTTAGTTATCGTTTTGCATAGATAAATTACTTTATCGTTTTATCGAGCAGAGCGTCGGGCGTGTTGTTTTGTTTTTGTTCGCGTACGTCGTCCTGTTTATTTACAATGTTCTGGAATCAAGAGTTCGCCGACATGTTGTTAGTTTACGGTGAAGCTCAAATTTATCACGACACATTTCGCCAACGGATACACTCAAACAGAAGGACGTTTGTGCAAGTGTACCAAACACTTCGAGATATAGGAAGTGTTCACCGCACTAATATTTGCACTCCTGAAAGACAGGTTACAGTAGATCAGGAGGAACAAATTTTAAATATCGTGGAAATGACTATGCTACCACTTCTAACATTCGTGGGATAGTACCACCTCGTTTGTCGGAACAGCATCCATCGACTCCATCCTCAGTCCCTCTAAATAAAAAGGCAATAGATCAGCGAGCCCGTAAGTGTTGTTGAGCATATTTTCCAGTCGGTTTACCGCTCGAGTCGCGTTGTCGGGGGAAGTGTAACGGGAGTTTCTCTGGTGCGAGTGTCGATAAAACGTGGGGAATGGTGGAATAGTAGGAATGGTGCATTGCGATGGAGGCGTCGGCGGCGTCGGGGCGCGCAGGTGGACGTCGAATCGATAACGCGACGGCGCGACGCAAACGGCCATTTTGACACGATACCACAACACGCCATTCAAAAGGTGGACGACGGTGAAGTTACAACTACGCTTTCCCTTCATGCCTGGCTTGCGAATTTTGGAGGCGCTAAAAAAGAGTAACAATCTTCTCCGACAGCCAGGCTGCACTGCACTGTAAGATTACTTCGAATCTAGTATTGCAATGCAGGGAGGCTCTGAATAGTTTAGCAGCGAGGCATCCAGTGTCGTTAGTGTGGGTATCGGAAACACTGGAATAAAGGGTATATTCTGTGTCGCTGTGAGGTTCTAAGTTCAACAAGCAGAGCTACACTGGGGTCCAACACTTTGGATTCCCAGAATGTTTATACGGTCTATGCACCTCCTCTAATTTCTATATTCATTAATTTATTCCCTTCACGCACAAACTCTCTAAAATCGGTTAACAGCTGTTGTGAGATTTTTTCTCGCCAATTCATGAGATTTATCTTTAAATCTTTAAATCGAAAAAAATACCCAAACTTTATTGTTGGTTTAGTTTATTGCATAATATATTCACTGGGAGATCTTTTGCAATTCTACCAGATCTTGATCTTTGAGAATTTCGGAAAACCAATCCAAAAAACAATACAAGGCAAATAAAATTCTGTGGAAATGATATTTAATCGTTTTAAGCAACCAGATCCAGGCGTCTTGTAGAACTTCGGATTTCACTGTTTTTTCTCTTAAAACTTTCAGAGGGTAGTCTGATAAATTATTTAGAAACAAAAAAAGTGTGCATGAAGTACGCTTTTCATGAAACACTGTTTTTTTAGCAGTTATTTCCACCGCCATCTACCATATGACGTTGACGTCTGTGGATATGTCATATATGATAGGCGCTTGCCTGCGGTGGTGCCGGATTGGGCTCCGTATTTAGGGAAAAATATGAAAAGTGAAAAATGTATATACATTTATATTAATTAATGAAATACAAAAACAAAAAACTGAAACAAACAACAGTAGTAAAATTAAAAGTGATTCTTACTGAGTATAAAACAAAAAAATAACAAACAGCAGTAAAATAAAAAGTAATTTGGATGGAATGAAATTGTTCTTCGTTTTACTACTGTTTTTACTTTTTGTTTTGTGTTGTCAATTGCTTTTTATTTAACATGGAATTGTGTTTTTGTTTTACTACTGTTTTTATTTTTTGTTTTTTATAATCACAAAATTGCTATTATTTATAATTTATCATTTTTTAGCTTACCACTGTTATTTTTTGATTTATTAGGAATCGCATTTTACTTTGCTACTGTTGTTTGTTTCAGTTTTTCGTTTTTGTGATTCATTGCTAATTAATATATGTATATAAATTTTCCACTTTTCATATTTTTCCCTAAGTGCGGTATATGACATACGCACAGACGTCTATGTCATATGGCAGATAGGTGGCGGTGGAAATAATGATGGAAAGAACAGTTAAAAATACAGTGTTTTGGGCAAAATGTTTCATGAAAAGCAGCGTACTTCATCCACACTTTTTTGTTTCTAAATAATCTATCAGACTACCCTCAGAAACTTTTAAGAGAAAAAACAGTGAAATCGGAAGTTCTACAGATTTTTTTATTATTAAATTCCATTAACCAGCCGGTTGTTTTAACGCATAAATTTTGTATGCCCTATATTTAAAATGCGGCGGTTTTATTAAAGTTTTAAGAGGAAAAATTGATAACTGTTGCATTTTAGTCCTTATTTAGGAAGGACAAATATTCGTCAATGTCAGTAAATCAAATTTCCCAAAGACCATTACTGGGAGTAATTGGAATACTGCTTGAAAAACGGATTTGTCCCGTAATGAAATTTGAATCAGAATGAAGAACAACCGAGGCTGAAAAACCTCACGCTGGCTCTTTGGTTACTTTCGAGACAAATTATAAACAATCTTCTTAATATAAATAGAAATTTGATTTAAGTTTACAGCTTCAATTTTCGTTCGCGTTCTATCGTCTATTTGCTCTTTCAACCAAACAAAATATTAACCCCACAACACTGTATTTTAAATATTAACACATAAAATGAATTTAATCATAAAAATACCAAAGATCGGGGGCTTTCTGTTCCTAAGATAAGGCCACAGGTTGTTTATTTTATTCCCTAGATTCGAAAAAAGTAGGTATATTACAGATCTTGAGCTTGAATTTATTTTTTTTTACTTCTTGACACGGTTTTGCAGTTCCCCACTTTTCTAATTTTTTTGTTACCATTAAAAAATTGAGAAAACATGATTTCCCTAATCAAAAAACACCTTTGTTCGTTCAAGTATGCGTGCCGTGCCGTCTAGTTTTCCGTCCTATCGTCTCTTCCCTATGGCATCGGTATCCATCCTCCCGTGACGGGAAGTGTATCAATAGCGTTCGGAAATCGGTGATGAGGGAGAGGAAAGCGCTGGGAGTTGATTTTTTTCTGGAAGAACGCGTCCGCCTTTATCGTGTCCCCGGGGAAGCCGACCGGTGAGGGTCTGTGGCCGAGGTAATGGGGGTGAAACCACTGCCATTGCATCCCCTCGCCGCCACTGACACTCACTTCGCCCCGCACCCCGCACACGCCTGTTGACGGTTTAATCAACTCTCCCTGGTAGGGGGTGAAACACATCGGCGCACAGTGGGAGATTCACAAAGTCTAAAATACACGTCAATGCAACTGGATATATTTTAAACATTTGCGTAATTATTCATGGCCATTGGCATTTCTCGAGAATATTTTGTTGAAAAATTCGGCATTTAGATAATTTAGATTATCAACCAGAAATAATGGATCAGTTGAATAAACACCCTATTTCTTGCAAGTTTTTCTAAATTGCAATAAATCAAAGTACATTTACTTATAAAAAAATTGATCATGAAGCTTTGTTGAAAAAAATTAGGGTACTTTGGACTTACAGTTAGTGCTATAAACTTCTTTAGATCCTATTTATCAACAATACGTAGCATATAATGGGTTCAAGATCGAAGCCTACTCGTCTCCATCCGGTGTTCCCTAGGGGTCTAACTTGGCACCACCCTTATTTATCTTGTTTATTAATGACCTCTGTGAAATGTTCGCAGTTATGTTTTGCCGATGACATGAAAATATATTCGTCTATAAGAGATATTCATGATTGTTTGGAGTTACAGATAGAGCTGAATAGTATTAGCAACAGTTTACATCTGTAGGATACAAAGATAGATGATAATAGAAATATAACGACAAACGTCAAAACAACCTCTTATCTTAGAAGGTTTCGAAGTACCACCCTGTACCATTTCATTTTTACTACATGGGCAGTTCGTAAACAATTCGATATGGGCAACAATGTCAGGGTAATATTAAAGCCACTTAGTTGGTGATGAAACGACATCGAATTATCCTCCTTTGACTCATGACATCAAATGCACAAATCTACCATTTCCCATTACATTAGTGTGCCCCAACTACTAGTAAGGATTCGTCACACAGACTGAATCATGGGATCGTCGCACAGACTAACCCTTTGGTCGTTAGGTGTACGAGTACGTACAGACGTGTCAAGTTTAGCGATTGTTACAAAAAAGCAGTCCAGGAACCAGGATATCACGTTGCCGTGTCAATATCCCACAGCGCCTACGTTACCCCTGAATCAGAGATAACCGAGCAAGATGACTATCATTAAAGTAACAATCCCTTCACACATCCTGCCATGAGATACATTTAGACTCCAGCGATTGTCAAGAGAAGTTAGTGAAGCGGTCGTTCAGACCTAGGACGTCTCTTCGGCCAAATGCTACCGTGTCAACATCCCAAGCGCTCCGTCATTTTCCCTGGCATATTTTCACGCAAAAACATGTCCTTTGGAAAATAACAACCCGGCACTGGCTTTCCAACGGTAGGCCGGGGAGCAAAGCAACGGAGCCCCAGCAGCTCCATCCAACATCCAACTTCATACATAGAGGCACTATATCAAAGTGACGTCAGACGGAGTGCGGAGTAGAGAGACAGAGAGAGAATGAGGGAGAACTCCCGAACGCTCGATGTTGAGAGCGGAAAATTATCCTGGAGAGGTGTTCTCCCAGTTAAGTTTCAATTTGATGGGGAAGTAGAGAATTGCTGCTGATGCGGCAGCCCGACTGGGAAACTCCGCCATTTTCCGTAAGGCAGGAACGCTTCCAGCGAAATCAGTTGCATCAGCAGTTCGTACTTTGAAATTCAGACAGGAGATATCGCGCTTATACGGATGCTATATTTACGAGTAAACAAACTTACGGTTTGGGCTAGGCTCATTGCAAATAATGCATTTTGGAAATTTATCAATAAATACTTCTTTTTCAGACAAAAATGCATCTTCCATAGTAGTTTTATTTTTTACATATGATTCATTCACTAATTTAGAAAATTACATTGGTGATAAACGATGCTGTATTCGATTTATCCGACATTTACTGTGGGTTGCCCCAGGGTTCAATCTTCAATCTAAGAGCCACTGTCTATTTAGAAAAAGCAGACAAATTGTTCATTGCTAACTATCTAAAACTAAATGGAGAGAAACTTGAAAGTATGATCTTATCCACTAGTAGGTCCGTAGCGATAGGTAGAAATGTTAGAATCCTTGGCATAGTTTTAGATTAGTCATTAAATTGGATTCATCACATTCCCAAATCCCTTTTTCTTTTGCGGAAATTGTAATCACAGGTCAACCTACAAGTATTGTTTACGGGGTAGTTCTAGTAAAATAAACTATTCATTATTCAGAAGAAAGCCGTTAGAACTATGATCGGCTTAGGATATTACGATTCTTGCAGAAATTACGTTAAAAATTTTGAAACTATGCCTGTTCAACATTATATATGCCACCTTAATAGATATACATGAAAATATAGATAACTACTTTACAAACTCTTAACTTTCACAGTTACCAGACTAAATCATTTGATGACTCGATGGCACCTAAATTCTCAGTATCAATATCAAAACAGAATTTTCCACGTTTAGATCTGTACAATCATCTTCTAACAGCATTCGTCAACTTAATACAGTTTAAACATATGTATTTTAATGAAATTCATGACTGAACATCGTTTTTATTCCATAAGTCAATATATTTTAGTCACAGAAATTTGCGTGCTGTCGAATTGTCATATCCAAACTATTTCTATGTTGATACCTACTTGTATGCTTTTTCTAGGATCGATTTTGTATAAACGCCACTTTTGTTAAATTGTAACTTTTTCATAACATGTCTATATTGTACTTTGTACATGAACAATTTCTCAAATATCGACAATTGAACAGTCTCAGTGATTAATTAATTCGTTTTAAAATGATGTCGAATATTGTACCGAATTTACTGAAAAAGGAAACAGCAGATTGAATGTCCTGTTTATTTCACTAAACTGTATCCATTGCAATAATCTTGCGTTCATCTGTCAGTTTTCTTAAGTTTCATCTGAGAACCTGTCACGCGCCCGTAACCAAGAGAAAACGAGAAACTAACATTCGATCAAATACTAGGCGTTACCTGTTTTTGCTCTCCATTTAAAAACAAAAAGAAGGAAAGAACCTCAACCCGAAGGCTCGACTTTTAAAAAATATGGCAAGCCGTCCGTCCCGTCCCCATTTTTTTGTTTTTTGTGCTCTGTTTCATTTTGTTCGTTGCAGAACATTAGAACGTTGCAAGCAACGCTGCATCAATACTCATGGTTGTTTTATTAGGTTTAAAAAAGTGGCGGTACTTCTTAAGTTATAAGCGGTTATAAAAGTTTTTGCCATCGGAATATTCCCCCGCCAGTAGGCTTGGGAAGTAAAAAAGAAGCCAGGAAGTCGGTTCCCTTGTTGCCTTCCCCCAAAAACGCTTATGCTTCTGCCGTGACGCGATATCAAAGTAATTTAAAATTCAAACGCCGCTCAAGATATAAGGACTCAAATGCGCCTTCAAGGTTCCTTTTAGTCACAATGCTAGAATTAGGAGATAAACAGCTAACCTAGTTTGTTCCGCTAATGCTACATTTGATTAACTGGCTTTGCATGTAATAAATCTATCGCAGAAATGAATGTATTACAAATTCATTGGACTTATTTTTAACACCTTTATTCTTTACTTGCTAGAATTATACGACAGTACGAACGAGTCAAATGAATAAGAAATAAATGTTTTGCTTTGAATATGTTAGTTTGTAGAAATACATGAAACTTACACATGTATCTAGGTTGAACTGCCAATCTCAATTAAGTTTCTTTAGTAAAACATATTCTCTAAAGCGTAGACTTTAATTTTAGAACATCGATTGTCTTCTCCACCTTAGATTCAGCATGGATGATTTTAGGTTATTTAGTCGTTTCCATAGAATCACTGACATTTTTCTAAGTAGCCCTGTTCCTTGGGCAGCTTGTGTTTAAGAATTTTGGATGTATGTATTTGTAATTTGATAATATAATTTAGAAAGTACCGGTGCCACTATACCTTATCCCATAAAAAGTATCTGTTAATGAAATTCCTTTTTTTGATGATGTTGTCTCATGCCGAGAAATTTACTACTATTCCGACACGAGCCATAAATAACTATGTATATTCTTACGATTCATTCCAACCCCCTTCTGCGCCACTTTGGTTAAACAAACAGGTTCCAAAATTCCCATAGAAATTCATATTTCATGAGAGCGCCCGATATAAATCATACATTCGTGTTGCGCGAAGTAAACATAAATTTTCCTAATTCCGCCGCTGCGAGGAATATCTTTCTGAAATTTTACCTGAATTTCCGTCTATTTATTACCTAAAAACGCCACTACCTATACCTAGATTTATAAACAGCGCATAAATATTTATAATATTACGTGATGCTTTGTATTTAAATTGCTAAAACACCTAAAACACATAAAAGTAGACGCGCACGTAAGTACCGTTCGGCCTTATTTTCATGAAAGCCACCATTACTACCATGCCAGGACCGTATTTACATAGTTTCGTCGGCGGGTTCTACAAACAGCAGCATTTGCTCACTTTTCTTTGCACGAAATACGTAGTTGAATTTGCATATGCGCCTTTCACAAGGTTTTCCCGTAGAACATGGCATGTTATGATCTGGTACAATAAAGATAAATATAAACCAAAGAGTACTTATATAAAGAGACGACAGTTATACAAGGCGAAGAAAATTAGAGGGAGATAAGAAATGACTTCAAAAACATGGCTTTTGGATGAATTCATTGACCTTTACTTGTAGTTTTTGTTCAAATTTACTTTGTTTTGGATATTTATTCATCGTGGGGATATTGAAATAGATTTTTCAGTCGATAAAGGTATAAAAATTACACTTTTCGCGAGAAAAGTTATTTAACCTTTAGGGCACTAGCGGACCTATTGTAATAAATGAAGTACGTCAGTTTGAAGTTTTCTAACCTGGAAATGCTTCGACCAATCGTCGACCTATTTAACATGGCCGCGAGTTATCTAGTCAGCCTGGCCTTAAGATGATATGCTTATTTATTTTGTATGAGTTTTTGACCTTCAAAAACAATGAACAGAGCTGAACTCCTTCCTGCTTAGTATAAATGTAGCGTTTTTTAAATATTTCATGGCAGCTTGGCAACACCTTCAAGGATGGCCCGCATATAGATCCCTCCTTTTTCTCTGTAAACCGAAGTCTATCCAAGAGAGACGTGATATGTCCCAAAAGGCGGAGAGCTCAGATATAGGATAACTTGAAAGCCAGTGGTCGAGATACTATTTTTATGATTTCCCCCGAATATCCAATGGTGACCTTGAATCTGACCTGAGAAAAGGGAATATGTCCTTGACCATTTTTGAAACTTGATCTTGGACTTGACCATCAAGGTACAACAGAAGTTTTCCTTAGTTTCTTGATAATTCAGGAAACTTCCCAATCCCCAAATTCACTTTACCGTACTTTCAGGATTGCTCCTTGGTTACAAAAATCGACTTGACCTTCATATGACTTTGAAGATTATCATGATTAAGGTCATATCCAACGTCACCGTTAGATGAGATCTAAGATCAAAATTAATTTTCGACTATTCATTTACGAGCCCTATTTAAAAAACTCAACTTGACCTTGAAATGACATTGAAGGCTGATCAAGGCCAGTATTGGATAGCTGGGAAAACTCATAAATCGCGATGTAGTTTTTTCTTGCATTATTAATTCACAAATTATTGTAGGGTTCAGGAACTTCTCAAACACCCTGTATTTGGTCACAGCGCCATCTATGCATGAGACGCAAACCTCTGAAATATTCCTAATTATTGCGAAGAGCAGTAAAAATAGCTGTGAAAAATTTTCATCGATGTCGCCATGCTGTCCGATTCCATCTCAGATAATTTTTTACACGCGTGGTGGAGAGTTTATCTGTTAGCTTAAGTTAACATTTGCAGCGGACTGAATGACTATATATGAACACATTCTGTTTCCTTTTTCCAGGTACGGCGCAGGGTACGATCTGGCCGCCCGTCGGAAAAACGCGACACGAGAATCGACGGCAACGTTAAAAGCCTGGCTGAACGAACACAAGAAGAACCCTTATCCGACCAAAGGCGAGAAGATCATGTTGGCCATCATCACCAAGATGACCTTGACGCAGGTGTCCACGTGGTTCGCGAACGCCAGGCGGAGGCTCAAAAAGGAGAACAAAATGACATGGGAGCCCAAGAACAAGACGGACGACGACGATGACGCGCTGGTATCCGACGGCGATGAGAAGGACAAGGATGATGATGAGAAAAGGGATGATACAGGTAAAGAGATGTTTGGTTTATTTGGGGATCAGTTTTGTGATACTTGGTGTTCAGCTATGAGGCTCATCGTGCACCTTCAGTCATGCAGAGGTCAAAATAAACATTGAACTGACCACCTGTCTTCCACTGCCTTCCGTCGCAGCATTTCCATCGAATGATGCAACAGTGCGTCCTGCAAAGTTATATGAAATTTCGCACCATGATTTCAATTAAAATGAAATCCCAGCAATGAAAGAAGTGTTACTAGTCATCTGTTCGCATAGTCTGTCAGGGCACATAATGTAAGAGAAAAATGGGCTAAGCACTAACACTATATTGGATCAAAAGTTTCCTTGAAGATTCTTGGGTCCCTTCAGATTGACTTGGATTTCCTCGGTTTTTTTTTATTCTCCACCTGATAAAATCGTAAGTAAGGTCTACTGTACATGTACAGATAGAGAAGTTGTCTCCAGTGGTGGATCTAGAAAAGATTTTGGAGGAAGTTCCAACTGAAGAATTTTAAATTTTTTTGGTGGTTCGCAGAAGGTGGTGGGGGCTGAAGAAGATGCCGGTTTCGGAGGTATCGGCAATTGAAAATTGAAAAGCTGGTGGAGAAATCGTTTGCAAATTGTAAAACACGTATCATTTTTTTTCAGATATATTGAAGGGTACCCCCCTGGATCCGACACTTGTTCCCTCGGATCTCTTTTGACAAACTTCTAGTCACTTTTTCAAAACATGTGAAATAGCTTCTTTTATTCTACCCCCAAGACATTGCCTTATGCATTTACCATGGTATCGCCTTCCAAAATTATATAACAATAATCCCATTTCCCCCATTATCCAATGAAATCCGACCGCTTGCTCTCCAGCATCGTAAAGGTTAACTAACAGTATAATTCCCGAATCAGACGTACTCCAAATAAAACCCTGTCACCCTTAACGTCGCCCTTAATCTGATCTGCGGGAGCGCCCTTACTCTCTCTGCCTTCGCCCCAGCCATCAACGGGCCCTTAATTGCCGGCAGAGGGTTACGCTCTTTAATTTCCATTAACTTTTCATTCAATTAATGCCCTCTCACCCTCCCCGGATTTTTTCTCAAACTGCCGCGGTTGCTCCTTCACAGGAAGTCCGATTCTTCCATCGCGTTTATCTCTTCTGTAGTGTTTGCTTTTCTTTGATTCCGGGGGACGCAACGGGATATTTATCGCCCAACTTCGGCTTGGAATGAGCCCCAATTTCCGATTTATACCTTCGAAACAACGGTATGGCTACAATAAAGGAGTTGTTTCATGACCATCGCTCTTGTGAGTCTATTTTTGATCTGTTATCCTGATCTTTGTAAATTCAAGTACCTACCTATCAACCAATAGCAAGTAATAGTGTAATTAGGTAGACAACGCGCACTACTTGATTTTAAAAGCGACCGTTATATCTATTTGCGTGTAAATGACTCCAGTGAAAGCTTACATTGAGAACAAGAGGAATAGTCCTAAGAGCGGTCATGTTGAATGACATTTCGCGTGCTAAATGTTTGAACTCGCATGCAAAACGTGTTTGAAGCATTTCGTATGCTTAGATTATTAACAGTATCTTTTTAGCTTCTTCGTATTTGCACTCATGACGTTTTGCATAGCCTTGAATGCTCATCATATATGAAATATGCCGAACTTCGTTCTAAAATAAAGTACTATAAATATGTTATATCGTTTCCAGACATACATGGTAGGATAAAATCGGAACGCACGGGTAAAGACTTGGATGAGGACGATCTGACGGACGACGACCGGAAGGACGACATCTTGGGTACGAACATGCATCACATTCTCGGCAACGGGTACAGTTTGAAGCCGGAGATGAAGTCATCGGACTGCGGAGTACCTTTGCCTCCTTCCAAGCCGAAGATCTGGTCCTTGGCGGACACCGCGGCCTGCAAAACGCCTCCCCCTCCCCCGTCTTCGCAAAATCAATGGCTTGGGGGGAACGGGTTCGCCCTCCCCAGTTCTCGATATGGAGGAGGCGGTTTTTTACCCAGCCACTGTCAACAGGTGAGGACGATTTCAGAATTGTCAAACTGGTACTTCGGAATAGAAATTAAGTTACTGTGGAATATTTTGTATTTTACGTTCAAACACTTTCCGGTACTCCGGAATAATTATTTTATTGAAGGACGTCGTTGTTACATTCAGCAATTATCGAATTCGTTAGATCTTTCACAAGGCATCTTAAGTAATAACGTTAGAAAATAGTCTATGAAATTCAGGTCCCGAGATCGAACAGGTTATAAGTGAGATTCTATTCGACTTAACCAACTATCAATAAATATGAAATTTATGTAAAAACAAATATAGATTTACCAGAATTTTTATAACTACATTCCTTGTTTTTGTTAACCTGAGGAAAGCTTTTGATACAGTAAACTAAAGATTATTGTTATACATTGGGCAGAGTTGGATTTTGGGGAAAGATGCACTCATTATTGGATATTTTTTTATCTTATAGACAGCAATCTGTCAAAATATCGAAATTTTTAAGTAATGAAATGCAATACGAGGAACGGTTGTGTCTAGACCTAAAAAATCTATAGCACAGAGATCATACCTTTATTTAGGACCAAAACTATACGTAAATTTATCTGACGATATAAAGAACCTACGCTTTGGGAATAATTAAAAAAAAAGAATGAATAAGTATTTTCTTTAGCAATGACATACTCTAAGTAATAGTAAATGTAAACATCAAATGGTTCGTTGATTTGTGTTTTAACTCTTTGCACATCTGCAACATTGATAGACCCTTATTTCATATTCGTTTACTCATTTTTCATATTGTGTTTAAGAAGTAAATAAATATTATTATTATCTGGTTATGTTTCTCATAAAAAATTAGTAGCAACCATATCGGATTATCGGATCTTACTTATTTAAAATCTTGAATTCTAGATGAAGGCAATCAATCATTTCGAAGATTTTTTTATAGATAAACAAGTGTTTTCCACTACAATGACGGTATTATTTGTTTTGTATTAGAGGTAAAATAATATTTGTCAAAAAAGTAAAAGCACAGGTCAGTTTTAGTTAAAAGGATTATCCCCTGAATGCTAGCCCCATTCTTAGAAAACTCGCTTTAAATCAAAACAATTGTGTCCCCCAATTCCCTTCTCAACATATCGACCAACAGATCTGATCTGACGATTTCAGGGTTTTCCAGACGTACAAACCGACACCCCCCCACAGACACCCCCCAGCATGAAGATGGGCAGTGGAGTGCCCCAGGGGCAGCAGCAGCAGCAGCCCTTAGGGGCGAACAACAACACCGGATACTCCACTGGGGGGCAGCAAGCGGGCTTCCTGGGGAGCTTCGGGAGGATACAATCGCCACAACGGCCGCCCCCAAATACCTCGCAACAAGGTGGGGGCCAGATGTCAGCTCCTTCGTCACAAGTGGATAACGCTGGATTCAAGCCGTTTTACAAAAGGTGAGTTATTGTTTAAATTTGTCTTAACTAACATTCAGAATGGTTCAAAAAATGCATTTAAGCCAATTATAGACGTTTTAAATCAGGAGTCTTAGGCGTTAGACCTCAAACATGGTCTGTTATTGGTGGCATCCCGATGTCTACTCTACTGTTTCATACGTCATCTCATGGGGACAAGCTTCTGAATAGTTTCGACTTTTTATAAATAAAAAAAGAATGGTGCGTTTAATTTTCGACCTAGCGTCTATTGCTTCATGTCGCAATACATTTATTGAGAATCACTTATTAACAGTTGTTCGAATATATCTTTTTAAATTGCTTGTATACATTAAGTTACTTTCAAAAGGCATCGTGATATTCATGACCATCATACTAGAAATAGGAGAGACTTTTATGTTGACAATTTTTCTCACGTTTTCCAAGAAGCCCACCAGGTCTATTTTGGCCTATTACCAAATACTTTAAAACACCCAACTTCATTGCTAATATTTGAAAGAAACCTAAAAAGTAGTCTGGTCCTCTCAGATGTAAATAATCTTGATCAATAAACGTTTTCATAATATGTATCTTAATCACTTCCATTTCATTGTGTACCATTTCTTCTGCTCTTTTTTTTGTTCAAACGTTATAATCGTATTATTTGTATATGTCATTGGAACACTTTTCGACCTGCCAAGGTGCACTCGACTAAGCTGATATTTATCATTACATCATATAGCTGATAAAAACATTCTGTTCTGTTTTCTTCTATTCTAATATATACTTTGTCTGCCAATAATATGCGTCTATCTCATTTTGTCTGATTAGATAGTAAAACTTATCATTCTAGTATTATTTCAAGTATCTTACGCTTTCATTCACTCTGTTTGTAACCTCTTTGCAGAAAAGCAGATACATCCACTTGAAGCCCATCATTCCGTCGCCGCCGAGAGTCGAAACTTTAGAATGATCCATTCCTACCCTTTTCCACACCTCTCGAGACGCATAATTAATCAGTCACACTTCAACGTCGAGACTCTTAACGAAAGAAAAGAGAAAAACCGTCGTCCAAACAAACAAGCTGCATTATCTGAGACCAAGCCTCTTCCCACAATTAAAGACCATCATCACGTTATCTGCGACAGGCCGATCGTCTTATTTTTTTCGGCTGTTTCCGTCTCTTTCTTTTTACCACCCGTTCGCCGGTCGTTAAAGATTTGCCACCACTCCTTTAGTGATCTCCTAATGATTCGTCGGTTTCGGCGATTCTGATGGATTGTGACGCGCTGTTGTCATGTATGTTTTAAATATTTAATTTAATGAAACTTACTTACTGACTACAAATTTTGGCTTAACTTAGAAAAACTTAATGCCATTTATTTGTTAATTACCCAATTTAAAAAAGTTTTAGATTAGATTATAAAAATTAGTAAGATTGTGGTGGATATAAAGCATTTAAAGTTGTAAACTATAAAGCCATTTAGACAAAAATTTGTTGTCTTTTGGACCATGGGTCGTGTGAACTTTTTGACTTGTTTTGACCGCTCCTATTACCCATTTCAATAATGATTACTATAACGTTTACGGTATTTCCATCCATTTAGATGGTTTCATGAGAGAGAGAGCCAATATTTGTGCAACAGAGGACAGATGGATGTGGAGAGTATTTTAATTCAAAAGCTTGAGTATTTGGGTTTCAACAACGCTTACGTATCGCTTTTAACGTCATTTCTATCTGAAAGGAAACAGTATGTTTTCTACTATGACTACATCATCACATGCTCTCAACAAGTGGTGTTCCACATCGTTCGAATGTGGGACTGTTGCTGTTCATATTATTCATTAACGATCTGTGTCAATCTTTGAATTGTTGTTCGCAGATGACCTGAAATTTTCGGTGCAACAGATTGCCTATATTCAGATTCTTGCTCCTCTGTGATTGAGCCGAAATTCGAGGAAGTAAACAAATTATTATTTTGCATTATTGCAATAAACCAAATCCTCCGAATTTTTGTCATCAAGATACGGTCAGCAACGAAAAATCTTTCTGAGATCGATGACAGCTTGTTCTGAGAACTGTTACAAGCTATTGTGACATAAAAATTTAAAAACCCTTCCCCAAGGAAGAAGCGTCACTGTTTCATTGTTTGATAGTAGAATAATAAATAAATTCCTTATTGCTGGGTGCTTTTTTGTCACTTGATATATTTGCTACTTTGATTGTTCAGGCAGCTATATTCATTTTGCGCTACTTTCTCATTGATATGACGATAGACTGCACAAAATGCGACTATGAGACAGTTACGATGATCGATGATGATGATGATGCAGATCTTTGTACTAATTGATCGTTTGTTTGTTATTGTAGTTCCCAAAGCATGAATGGAGGCTTTGTCTCGCCAGTCTGAACCTGTGCTTGTCCGTCTCTTGCCTCCCAGAATATCAGTCGTTAGACTGGTTCGGTAAGCTCACATTTTTATTAATATATATTAGCGATATATTGTAATATATAAGCACGATAAATGATTTACCGTTTCTAGATACGGGACCAGTGTAAGAAGTCAGAATTTCTGGCTAATTTTGTACTGTCTGAAAAAATAGTGTTCATGCTTGAAAGGTGAAACTGCGATTATTGTTGATTGTCAAGCACAGTGTGCAAAACACCAAGAATTTGAAAATGTTGGCCTAACGGTCAAGGTTAAAAAATAAAGTAATCTCAAAATACCCGTCAATGTTTTACAAAGCAAAAATCATAATTTTTAACCGAATTTATGAGCGTTGAATATACCCATTCTTCGGGCTTTTTAGATATTAAATCGATCATAAATCGAAAATGGTCAAATTTAGAGGAAACTTTATAGTATATCTTTTTGTTCGGTATGATTCTAAACACCCGAAAAAAATGCCTGGGGAAAAATGTAAATTGTAAATTTTTGAGGTCGTCAAGTTTCTATACCTTGCTTTGGCTTTGGCGAACTTTTGGTTTTCGTTTTGTTACTTTGTCACGAACTAAATTGCTTCTTGCATTCACAAAGTCATATGCTGTAAACATAATTGAGAATTATTGTATAAAGATAATTGAAATTAATACATTTTCTTCGTATGCTGAGATAAACGTCGATAAAAAATAAATAACCAATTTTTCCCGATCAGATATCTGCATTATGTTATTAAGTTTATTACCGAACAAATCGTAGATGAATCTGAAATAGAAAACATGCCTGTAATAGCTTTTTGTTAGCGTTATCGGTTTCAACAGCATAACAATAATAACAATACCCGGCAACGTTCGCCGCGGGTGGCGCTTTTATTCAATTCGATCTGCTTCTTTGCCATTAAGCGAGCCTTTAATGGCGCCCATAATGAACACTTATGATTCGATTACGCTGTAACGCGTAAAACGTTTGCCCGACGGCAGTCCCGAGCTAATAAATAACGACGCTGCCCGTTTATCGGTCACCTGAAACCCATATCAATTTCATTTCCTCAATTTATTATCAGATCTTTATGCAGCATTGCTGTACTTAGTAAAGACTAGATATGTGCTTTCTAGTTCATTTTTGTGAACAGGTTCAATAGGTCGCGCTCACCAAAAAGAACTAGTTCTGGAAACTAGTTCGCGAAGGAACTATTTGACTCAAGGATAATGTCAGTAAAAGCATCGCCTCTCAATCCTTCTCGGGTTGGTGTTTTTTTTATTTGTATTTTTTTTAATAAAGAAGGACGTTTCAAACCTGAATTCTCTGCGTAAATTGTCGTAGATATTAGATTTACACGTTTTCTATCTATCTCAAATAATGCAGTATACACTTTAGTTTTTGCTTTCATGGTTCCCAACGTTTTTAATAAATACTACGTACCTCTGATAAGGGTCCTCTTTTTGCGTTAAATAATTTCCTTTACCAGTTTCTCTCTATTATGACACTGTTTCGGTGTACTGCTTCTTTTCACATTGTTATATAAAATATCCATTTTAAGTCTGTTTTACTATTACTGTTGAGATAATTTTCGTATCAAGCAGTACCCAATACCAGAATGAAAAAATCGGGACGGACCAACAAGCCTTAACCTCATGACCCTCTACCTTTTCCGTCAACAAAAAAACCCTCGGTACTCGTTTTCGGCGGTGCGTGATCGTGTAGCTCCAGTCCGGTTAAAGAGTACTACTCGCGAACGGTACAGAAATCGATGATCCTTTGAAACAATGGTCTCTCTCTCAGCGGGGCAGGTACCATCGTAGCATGCCCCTTCCCCCCCTTCATCTCTCTTCACCCTTCCTCGACGCCAGTTTACGAGAGAGAGACTGAGAGCGTCGCGTCGTCGTGAAGCCCATTCACTGATCGAAATCTGCCGTCATTTGTCAATGTCGTTGAGGTGGCGATAGCGAGCGCGGATCGTACCTCATTCAGCGTGGGCCCGGGACCTGAACCAGTGACGGATGTTCAAAAGGAACTAAATATAATTATGTCTCGTAAGAACGTTTCAGGTTTTCACACAAAAGAGTGGCGTCGAGTGGATTGACTCTATACGTCCTACGCGTTCGTTGATGGATTGAAAGAAAAGGGATGAGTCAGAGATGGCCTATTTTTAGAGACAAAAAATTAAGTAAATGAAAAGAATGACGCGTCGAGAAAGTTGACAAAAGTTTTTGGTAGAACCCTTCTTGAATCCTTCACTTTTTCGTAAAAGTCAAATATTTTTATGATTACATGCTAATTACGTTTTCCAGTGTTGAAATTATTTTTTGTAACAACTGATTTTGTATTGTTTCAGGTGCGGCCAAACGGTGTACCAGCTGTAACATGTCGAACAAACTTCTAAGGGCAAAGTGCAAAATACCTACAAAAATATACAACGTTCGTGCAACATATTGTGCTACCGGATGCGCAATTCCCTGCTGTATATTTTGTGTAAATGCATTTATTTATATCTGTGATAAAGAACTTGTTGTGGTGTAGACTTGGCAACGTCGGAACTTGTACGGCCGTCGGTTAGTGGGGAAGGAAAACGGTTTTCCTCCGACTCAAATATTTTTAGGACAAATGGAATTGTCAGTATCTTACATTGCGTGTTTGGATCGAACGTAAATTCTGAATCAGGATATATGGAAAAGATAAAGAATCAATGAGGGAACTCTAATTCCGATTTGGAACGCGTTTAATCTGAATATGCATCACATTGTACAAATTCTTGGCCACTACAAAGAGTATTGTCAGTTGCACAGTTTCGTTATCCAAAAATCTCGGGGCCATTTTAATTCTGAAAAGATCCTTATTATATTATGATTTTAATCGTTGTGTGAATATTTTTTCGACTGCAGAATGTCATAGTATTTTCGTTTATTCACATTATGATGATTCTTCAAAAATCTTGTACAAGGTCCAGAATAGTAAATTGACAACTTCCAGCCCATACACAATTTTTCCAGTCCTCCTTATAATCTAGATATTTACTATTTCCAATGGTCAAGAATTTTTTCGATACGGTCAAGGTGTATATTTAGATTTCCGATTGAGTTCAGATCTGGACGATATAATGTGTAAAAACGTGCCCACAGCAATATTTTGCACAATCAGTTCAGTACTTTGAACGTGCTGTATCTTCCTTGAGACACTGTCGTAGATAAGAGTTGGACATTGTAGATAGGCCATTATTACCTCTTAATTTGTATATTTCAGAACAAACTCTGTTTGTATGTAAGTTTTAAATGTTAGCCAGATCTGAACTCACTCGATCACATTCATTTTGAAACACCATATTTTTTTGTCATCTGAGTGAATAATTGCGGTAGATGTAGACGATGAAATGTTACAGGTTTCATAAATCTCCCTATACGGAAACAGCTGTGCAATATATCTAAAACCCATTTATTCTCAGATGTCCAACCAAAAAAGGTGTGATATTTAAGAATGAATTCGCTTTGCATTACAACCAGTATCTTAACGAAAAATATACACCTGACCTTTTCGGATAGAAAAAAAACCTCGAGAGAAAATTGTTTCTTTCGTTCTGTCAGCACCTGCGTTTGTAAAATTGTTGTCACAAATCGAACCTAGTTATCGTATTTTTCAGGTTTTTACCTTATTATACGTTTTAATCGTTAAATGTTCATTTGATTTGAATATTACTTAGACAATGTTGTGTATAAAGAATACCATATCATGGATCAACTTGTAAGATTTATTATATATATTTGAAACTAACATTATTTTTGTTGGCTTTCAGCCGCAGAGTTCTATAAATTATTTTATCTGTTTTGTAAATAGATGTATGTATAGAAGGAATATTATAATTATGATTGTCTTGATTAAATATTAACAGAGACTATATTAAATGTGCATGAGTTTTATTTACACTTTCCTTATTAGAAAAATATTAGTAAAACATGATATCAAATTAAACATATTCAAAAATTGAGCATCATAAAAAGATTTTGTAAAATTCCTGTCAAACCTTTATTCCAGTTATCACACCATTTTGCTTTTCATCTTCACATACTGTAGATATCTTTAAAAAAAACTACTCAAGAAAAAATGTTTCATTTGGACATGCCTGAGCTCCCCAAAATTATGTAGTCGAAACTTCAAACTCGGTTTTCAGATAACTTTTGGCTTCAACAATAAATTACTCGGATTCAACCGGAATTACAGTGTATGTTTCGAGAAATGAGATAAAATCGTTAATATAAACCAAAAGTAATGATCTAGTTAAAATAAGTACAATGCAAGATACACTTCCACTATAAGTGCTTTTTTCATTTGAATTCACATTTATTTTGAATAATCATCATATTACAAAAATTTGAGGACAAGGCCTACGTAATCGTTTATATTTCCAAGATACATAACCACCAAAGGGATTGACAAATGCTACGAAAAATCTGAGATAGGACTATTACCTTGTTTGGATCATTGGGGTTTTCCTTTGTTAATAATAAGCAAACAAATACAAAATACTCGTAGAAGCTGAAACTTGAAGTTAGATATAAACAAAAAAAAGTACAATTCATAGAATAGATCTTGTATTCTGGCAAATATGGGCACCTGCAGGGGGTGGGTGGTGCCTCTCAAAGATCCGATTTCACTTTCTAAAATTTGCAGATTTAGCATGGTTTTATGTACAATCTTGGGGACATTCACGACCTCCTCCTCTGACAAAATTTGATACCCACCGCTCCTCAAAAAGATCTGGGGACAGGTACACTCTCACAAAAAGTTATCTTGCCGACGTTTTGTCTCCCTTTCCCCAATCTGCCAAGATTTCTATAAAAATCATTTAGGAATATCCTACTCAACGAAAATACTGTTGACCTATCGGTACTGCCTCACTCCCATAATGTCTTTAAAGCCAGAGTTAGCTTCCAGCAATTGTCCATTAAAAATAGAAATTGCTGATAGCAATAATTATTTCTTAATGCCTAATGGCCCCGCACTATTTATCGTACCGAATATTCGGGTATTCGGTTGACGAAAATGCGTATTCCTGAAACGGCTGAAAGCTGAAACGTGGCCTGATATTTTTTGTAACACGAAAAGGAGCTTTTTTGTTTATATCTACAATTTTAATTACTAAAAACGGTTCATCAGACCATATTTCGGGTATAGGTTGAAATTAGCGTATGTCCGGAATTATAAGACTTTTGAAAAACTTGAAAAAAGTAACCTGGATAGCTGGCTCTGATTGAGGACGCACTAGATGATAAACGGTAGGTTATTCTGAAGCTTATGTTGTGCTTAGTATCGGCATTCCTGAATAAAGATTTGTGGATGAACCGATTATTGATATTGTGTAAAACTCTGAGTGCAGTTACAAAAGATTAGAAAGCAAACTGATCCGACTCGGATTCGTAGTTATTTACTTCCGTATGTATACTTCACCGCTCTTAGCATATTTTCAACTACATAACAGATTGGCAAGAGGAAACTTTATGTATATTAGCCACCATACATTTTTGAAAAGTGGGAAGACCAAATCTTGAGAGCCAGATTATCAGAGGAGGCTAAGGTCACTCTTTACGTATAGGTAACTGTTATGATGGAAAGCGTCAGTAATACAACTGAAGAGGATTCACAGAAATCTTTATATTTTTGTCTCATTAATGATACTCTTCTTTGTAAAGTTTTTGTGCACAATTTAAAAAGTTACAACGATTTTTTGTTTGTCTATGAAACTTTTATGCACAAATTTCACTGATCTGTAATTTCCATACACTATTTCCAGTGATACAAACTATGATTTGGTATCAGTTCTCCTTACGACAATTGAAGATTACATGTCAATCAGAACGTGGTGAATTAACAAAACCATATAGGTAATGGAACTTCGACGAATACATTTCAACCATCCACATTATCTTCAAATTTCCTATCTGTGAACTTTATTGAAACCTTCGAATTGAGGCGAAGTTTAGCCACATGGCTACTCTACCACTTAACCTCAAAAACGAAAAAAACGAAGTGAAAAAATAATAATAATAATAAGGACAATAGTACAGTACAGAAAAATAAAAAGAAAACAATGAACAATTACAGAATGTATAAAGCATGGAAAATTTACAAAAGCTACAAAATCAGTCGGATAATTATCAGGGATTTTTAAAAAGGCAATTCCAAAAGAGTAGATTTGTATTTAATTTTAAAAACAGGTAAGCTTTTGGACTTGAGTACCTGGTTGACAGAGTTGTAAGTCCTGATAGCATTGTACGTAAAACATCTTCGGAATATACATGTTCTGTGGAATGGCATACCGAAGAGATGGTTATGTCGTAGGGCTCTAGAAATGACTTGACCACGAGGTACAAGTTTGTCCATAAGATAAATGGTTGACCTCGTGGAAATCAATTTATGGACAAATACACCCAAAGAGAAAGTATAGTGTTTATCAAGTTTTAGCCATTTTAGCTCTTTTATCTTAGACGATACGTCATCATACCTTCTGAGGCCATATAAAAACCGACAACAACTGTTTTGGATTTTCTGCAGTCCATGTTTAGTGTTATAATTAATACAAGGATAATAAAGAACCAGCGAATAAAATATTTTAGACATAACAAGACTCTCAACAAGTTTTTTCCGCGTTTTGAAATTATGAATGTGCCGGTTTGAATATAATAATTTTAACGATATATATGTGGATTTAAGGGTGGCATTCACGTTGATGATTATTAAAAAGCTGCTGATCTAAGTGACACTATGCACCTATTAGACATAAGGTCATATTTTCTCTATATGAAAACAGAAATATGATTTATATAGTATAATTCAATATGCAGACATCGAAGATTCATCGTACCTAATCACGATTAGAGAAGACTTTATGCAAGTCTATTCAGTAGAACGGGGTTCCGCGTTTGATTTCACATTTTTGGCCTGATCATTTCGGAGCATAGTAAAAAATTTGTTCCGTCCATCTACTTGTCAAGCCCATGCTTAAAACGACCGCTGTACCACAAATCACTAGAATGGGTGCGATAAGGATGAGAGCTTGAATCGGAAATGCTTCAGTGGGTGCTACATGCCTCTTCGGCCAGCTTCTCAATGAAAAAACAACTACTAAACATCCTAAAAAAGTCTACTTTTTCACCTTATCTCTACTACAGAAACAGGCTATGGAAATGACCCGGTCGGCGTACCTAGTCGATTAATTAAAGTGAGATCAGATGATCCGATAAGGTACCATCTCCAAACCAGAATGGAACCAACTCGTGAATGAAACAAGGGCCGGAATCACAGAATGGCCTTGGGCTCTAAATCACACCTACTCCATCATTTAAGTCAAGATAACGCCGTTCCTCTCGATAAGAAAAAATGGTCCTGACACGCGTTCTCCGGCCGCGCTCAGAGATATCTTTAGGTGTGCGGCCGTGTATGTCCTCCAGGTGAATTTGGTTTGTTAATGCGATGTCGCTTTTCGGAGATTTACGGTGAAACAGACATCCGGTCAGCTTGGATCGACCTTTTGACAATGTTTCTCCTGAAAATGTAGTCCTTATTCCTCGTTACAATTATTTTACTTTAAGATCGCATGCGCCTTTTTTCAACTGCCTATTTGAAACAGTACTCTAAATCATGTTCAAGTGATTATTTCATGGTGTCTATAGAGATGACTAAAAAACAGTGTTGTCAATTTTTTTGGTGTAAAATACATCTTTTATGCGTTTTTCCTTCAATCGTGAATTGTTAAGAAATATTAGTACAGCTCTGAAAGAAATAGAAGTTATACGAGTACATGCCAAAAGCTACTGATACACAATTGTCATGGCTTTTATTTTTCACAGCCACTTATGCGTTATAGACTTATTTTGCATTGAAATGAAAATAGGTTGATATGTTGTAATTGCAACATCTGTTATTTTTATGCTGCAAATTTGATTAGAGAGTGATAAAGTTGGTGTTTTCTACTATATATTATCAAAGTATTCATTGTTAATATTTTAAACCTGTAACACCCTGCTACATTTTTATTATTTGATATTTGATAAGAAAAAAACTAAGATTTCGATAGCTGGGCCAACTGAAGTGGGAAGGGGCTCGTACTTCCATAGCCTTTCTGTAGCGTGGCGCACTAAACACTCCATAAGAAATTCGACCAAGAAAAAGTCCTTAAACTGATGGAACAGCTAATTGGGGCAAAGGCAGGCAAAGAACGAAGGATCGCTTTTACTGAAGACCTACTGGGATTTAATAGGAAGGCCATAAGAGCTATAGTGGGTCTCCATATGCCATTTCTGCAGAGAGCATGAGGAAACTCTCCTGCATCACTGTGAACGCCTAGCAGCGGAAAGTTCCATGCAAGGCTCCGCTTCAAGGCTGGACACGGTGCTTTGGAAAGTATGTATGGGGGTCGCAATAGGTACATCCATTTGGGTCGTAGTGACGTTAAGACTGGCAAGCCAACCTCTTTCTTTTGCAATTTGTACTTCAGGTTAGAGTCAAAAGCAGTTCTAGAGCTCAAAGATTCTGATCCATTAGCATGTATTTTGGTTCCTGCTAAACAAATTTTACATCAAAATCAATAGTACCTACAGTAGAACTCCGATTATCCGAAATAATGTGGACCCAAGTGCTTTTGGATAATCGAGATTTCGGATAAAACGGAAATAAATATTTAGACTCATAATGCGTTTATTAAAAAAAGTAAATGCGTGTGTTAAGTGAGTACCTATATACCTATATAAAGTTACGTAAAATATAAACATGTGGAGACAAACATACATATTTACGAGTATTTAGTAACAGAGGAAGTAATTTTTAACTGTGCACGTTTTGCATTATTCCTATTTTTGGCAGTAATATCCCTCCAACGTATGATAAATGGCACATTAGCTGTTGTCGCATTTTCTTGTTGTTATACGTAAGTCAACGCCTTTTGTAGAGCTTCTAATCCCTCAGAATGAGATACTTTGGCAGAGATATCTGCCTCATTCTCACTAGCATCACTTAAAGCTGTCTCATTGCTAATGTTACAAGCAGTTTTTATTAGTTCTGTATCAGTTCATTCTTCCACCAATTCATCACCATTAATCCACTCACCAACATCTGCTTGGGTAACATTTTCACACCCTGCTATTTTTACAACGAGCTCATATAATTTTCATTGTTATTCTTGCTTAATTATTGTCGACCAAGATTTTTGTAAAGCTTGGCTCCATGCTTCTGCTATCCAATATGCCACATTCTTGAGGTTGATCTCTTTTAAACAATCAACGAGGTTACAACCATTATCAACTTGATCTAAAATTTGCTTTAATAACAAACGTTTTAATTTTCTAAAATTCCTCGAACCATTGGCTGAATCAGTGACGTTACATTAGGAGGCAAATGCATCACTCGTATTTCTACCGGCAGCGAATCTAATGGCGCAAACTACCGGAGAACTACCGGCGGCTATTTCGGATCATGCCCCGATTTCCCGAACAACTTCGGTTAAAACGGAGAAATTATAAAGCGGATTTCGGATAATCGCGATTCGGATAATCGGGGTTCTACTGTACCTGCTGCTCGATATGATAATCTTTTTATCTCCTAACACCGACTCGTGTCATGGAAAGTAGAACGGACAAATTCGTATCCGTTGTATCAACAAACAACCCATATACCTGTCAGCCTGTAACAAAACTACAGCATCATGTATCTGCTCCCACTACAAAACAATTCTTTATTCAACACGGCCGAGACATAATATCAAACCGACGACGACGAGCACGACGATTCTGTTGTTTTATACGAGTTGTATAACATTGTACCGCGGGCGTTGGGAGGCACCAGCACACCACATTCTACATCCAGCAACTCGATGTGCTGCTCCAGAAATAAACTTGTAGACAAAAGCAGTTAGAACCTCTTAACGTCCCGCTACTAAGTTATTGATCTATAAAAACAGCGCCGCGTTGAAACCGTAATTTCGTCTAGGAATTAGATTTATGAAGCTGTTCGCTTCTCAAACATTATTTCTACAGTTAAACATTTAGTCTAGGTGAATCTGGTCAAAAAGTGAAGTTTCAAATGAAACGTTACACGCACAATGTTTTAACATAACGGACATCAGTAGGTCTTTTCGCTCTAGTTAATAATATACTAAGTGACATATAAATCCGAACACCCAGTTTATATGGTTTTATTTTAATAAAGTTTTGTATAAGTACTTAATAAGTAAATGATAAAAATTTCAAAATGATTGCACTGCTTTAAAGCCCTTTGACCTTTAATAATGTGTGGATGCACCCTGATGTGCTACGCATTCTCCAACGCGCCTAGGCATGCTTTTGATCAGGTGGTCAATGTCCTCCTGTGGTATCTCATTCCAAGCAACCACCAACTCCTCTCGAAGTGCTTCTAGAGTCTGAGGAGGACATTGCAAATTGAGCAATGTCCTACCCATCATATCCCACACGTTTCAATTGGGGATAAGTCGGGAGATCTTGGTGGCCATGGTAACAATGTGACATCATTATGTTGAAAGAAGTCTATTGTGACTCTTGCAACATGTGGTCGGGCATTATCTTGTTGGAAAGTTGGATCTGCCAGGGTGTCAAGATAGGGTAAAAGATGGGGTTCTAGAACTTCGTGGATATAACGCTGCGCGTTCATGTTACCTCTGATGAAGATTAAAGGTGACCTGGAACCATAAGCTATAGCACCCCAAACCATAACTCCAACAGTGTGATGAACATGTCTTTCAACAAAAAACTGTGGATTCCCCCTTTCACCACGTCGCCTTCTAACCCTGGCACGACCATCGTGCATGCCTAAACAAAATCGAGACTCGTCACTAAAGACAATACGGTTAAATTCCTGATCCCAGAGTGACCATTGTCTGCACCACTCAAGGCGATTACGTCGGTGTTCTCGAGTTAAAGGGAGGACCCAGTGTGGCCGGTATGAAAACAAGCCAAAACTTCTCATTCGTCGGTAAACGCTTCGCATGCCAATAGGTCTTCCGTGTTCTGCAAACCATTCATTTGCAATGGGCCTGGTAGTGGAGAGAGTGTCTACACTTCTTTGCACTCTAACTGCAATTGCCCGAAAAGAAAGTCCAGCTTCCCGAATTCCCACTATCAAGCTCACTAAGTTGACGAAATCGTACAGGTCTCCGTACTCTAGGCATCGTAACCGATCGTAAAGGATGTCAAGAACCAAAATCCGCCAACGTTGATTCTTTACTGCGGCTGAAATATAAATTTTTAGAGCGTTGGTGAATTAAAAAAAAAACAGTATAAAAACCGGAATGTCCAACTGATAAGGCTGAAAAATTTTTCACTTGTTATTTACAGTAAGATAAATACATTCACCAGCTTTTATTAAAATAAAACCATTTAAACTGGGTGTTCGGATTTATAGGTCACTTAGTATAGTAAAATGGTATTCTGTCAATTTTATTATGTCAATCTGACACCTCAAACTTACTGCAAATATTTAAAAACGAGAGAAAGTAAAATGTTGAGTATAGCTCCTCATCTAGTTATTTTTAAACAGGCCAATATTAGAGAACGGCTTTCAATATTGAAAGGAGGAAAACATAACAAAAAATTTCACCTTGCTGCCTAACCGGTTTTCTGCTTTTTCCATTGTCCCAGTTTGACAACAGACCATATGTTAAATGACTTGGACTATGTCTTGATAGCAATGAAAAAGGCCAGTCATTCTATATGAAATTGTTGTAATACATTCCAGATGGTTCTGTTGATTCCCAGATGTTTGATCGCAGGACCAGCATTGTTTTACAACCACGTTTTCAGCAACTTAGGTAACACGATTCTCTATTGTGGAACATACGCCACTGTTGTTTAATGATAATTAATAAAACGTAGCAGACCTCAGAACAGTGGCGCCCTAATAGATGGATAGGGAGAGGCAGACCGATGAGATCTACCGGCCATGTAAAAGAAAATCTTTACTAGGAAAAACCTACAACACACGAGGTCATGAAACATTGCATTATAAGCAAGGAAAAACCCTTTTAGACGTGCAAGACATATAACTTTGCTTTGTGTCAAGACACTGGCGCTTCCAGGGAGGGAGGGGGAGGGGGGTAAAGAGGGTCATCCCCCCCAGACGACTCGAGTAGACTTTGAAAAGGTAGTATAAAGTAAACGACTTATAAAAAAAAACTGTAACTTTAAGAAAGGATAGCGGCAACACTGCCAACCCGCTCAGTGCGCATGCGACTAGCGACTTCTTTCTGTTAGAACAGGTATAGTCTAGTCTTTTATGGTCTAGTCTAGTGTCCAAATTCTGGAGCAGTCCGCAACAAAATTTGGCTGAGAACTGAACAAGCGGAGTTTTGTTGATCTGGTTGGTATTAACGCTATTTTCTATGTTCTATTGATTTTTTATTTTCCACGCATAAGCCAAAAAATTAATTTTTGTTTGTTTTTAATTTGTATACTACAAAAGAATCGTGTCTAAAAAAATGATAGACGGAAAAATGGAAATTTAATATAATTTGAATTACGAAGTGTTTGGTCCATACTCGAGCTATCATTATCATCTATGTCTATTTTGTCTCGGAAGTCCCTGTATACAAGCACTTCAGTGCATTTCGTTCGTCCGAGATGGCAAATTATATATTTAGTTTTTGAAAATTTTGTTTTCCGAACAGAAAAGGTTCTTTATTGTGAGATACGTGAATGCGTATTTGACAATATTTGTGTAACTTTTAATGCTGGTTGACGGCGACTGTTGTCAGGATGAGTAAAAGGAAACAGAATACCATCGATTGGTTTCTTTCCAAACAAAACAAACTGTCTGATCCACCGGCACAAAAATTACCCGAAGAAACTGATGATAGTCCTACAATTCAACCTGAACCTTGCACTTCAAAATTTCTTCATTTTGCACCGAATGCTGAACCGAGTGTTGAACAATCGGGAGAGAAACCTAAAGGATCCAATTTTGTTGATGTTCCATTTTATTCCTCCCAGACTGAGATCCTGGGAGCGCCACTGCGTCAAGATAAACAATTTATTAACGATTAATTTTTTTGATAGATTCGATTTCATGTTTCATCAAAATGTATCTGTTTCTTCTTGAAATTAATAGCAATGACCCAATAACGTTTGGAAAAAAATTCACCAAAAAACTACTTCACAAAGTAGAAATATAAAGTTTTATTTGAACCTTTTTGGAGAAGGACATTTTGCGTTTTAAGATACGTCGTATAAAAAATATCCGAATAATTGACAATGGAAACCATATGTTATCAAACTTCTTATTTCTATTCAAATATGCAATAACATATAGGGAGCTTTATTTTATAAAAATATATGTTTGCTATGACTATGCTATGCGATGAGTTATGGAACATACTGTATATATTACAATAATTTTAAAAGATGCACTAGCAACATATCAAGGTTGCTTTGAAAGCAGATTTTACCAGTTTGCTCATAAAACTATTTGCCATTTCTGGTGAGACACCCTGAATAGACGCAATTGTGAGCATTTTTTACAATATTGACACTCAAGGAACGAAGGAGCGGTTGTACTAGCCAGTTGCTGCGATCAACTAGATGTGCTCGTATCTGCAGTGGTCCGACGAGGTAAACCGCTTAGCGTCCTATTCTAGGCAAAGTTCGACAATATCTTTTCTCAAAATCGTGCCTAGGCTATTTTCAGTGTCTTAAGCGGATCGCCAAAAACCTTATTATTATTATCTTATCGCTCGTCCCTCTGCCCGAACAAATTTATGACGCCCAAGTTTATTTGACTTTAAAATGAGCGTCCCGTAACATATATCACATCAGGAAACGAATAAAGCACGCGGACATCGCCGTTTTTTACATCATTATTTATATCTATTTGTGTAAAAGTCAAAACTAAAATACCGGGTATAATTTACGGTGACATTTTACAAATTTTACTAAAAATACCCCGTCGAGGTTAGAAGTATCCGAACAGTGGGATAAAGGCTTGTCAAGTATCTACCACCCGTGACGAGCTAGGTAATATTTAGACATTCTGGACCGTTGTAATGGTAATGTTATAAAGATCTGAGAGGTAAAACGTCTAGTTAGTTCGTCGTTTCTTGTTGCAATACCAGCAACGGTGGTACTTCGATATCAGCAAGGTTCCTTTCTCATTTTTAATGAAGCAATTAAAAACTTAGTTGCTGGATTATTCCATCGGATTATGATAGATTCATGATATTTCGTTTATTGTAAATAAAATAACATTATTATTTAAACTTCCTTCGTTGCCTTTTGTCCCATTTTCTATAGTTTTAAAAAACTGAAATGTATGCTACTATAATTTTGCAGATTCATGGTTAGTTTTATTTCCGTTTGACCACAAAGCAGTATCGGAATATACAGGTAGTTATACACGTAAGTAAGCAAAGTATAAAACAAACTAAATGATATGATAATAATGCATACCTAACAAATCTAAACTTGTAAAAGACATAGTTAAACTATTCTTTTACCGAGCAAAAAGGGTTTTCTATAAATATTTTTCTGTCATGTTTCACATATTTTCCATGACTTTTATAGACAAATACATAGGTTCTATATATTTTATAAGCATAACATAACGTTTGATCTTTTTGAAGTGGTAGCAAGCCGATGGATTTGGAGCTGCAAATTCCGGTTTGAACGCAAATTGTACATGATGTCTGCATCTGAATGTATTTGTTAATATTTTTCTTAACATAAACAACACAATTGTAAATATAAAGAAAGAAATTGACATTATACTAATGTCCTGGAATAATGTACGACATAAACATCTTTTGTTTGTATTAAACAATATTCTTTAAGATTACTTTTTGGACTAAAAATATTTCGTTAATCCTAATACAGTTTTTTCAACAGATGATGCTGTAATTTACATGTACATAATAAATAATGAATAAAATGTCTGCGTTGACACATAATTTCAATTGCCGTAACTGATAACAATGTGTCGTTAGTTTACGGGAAATAATATCTACGAGTATATGATTTGACCATGTACTGGTAAGAGTATAATCAAAATGAACGCCCACGTACTTATATGCTTGCTTTGATTAAAGCCGTATGCGATAAATGGTTACATATTTGGTGGTCGTGGCAACAGACATATGATAGATTTGCTTTATATTGTTTGATATGCTGAGCTCGAAGATCCATCATACCTAAGTGAACCTATTTAATAACAATTTGATTTCTCCTTTTCAAACGATTTCCCTTGTAACACTTCCTTTCCGCAAAAAGTCCAGAAAAGATGGAATGCAATGAAGATTTCAACTTTTCTGCACAATCACAGAAAGGGGGTTACCATTAGCTTCCGGTAGCTCAGTCGGTGGCATAAAGACATCTACAGGCGTACCATGGCATGGCTAGAGGATAGAGGATAGAATAACAAACAGAACACAAAAAATTAACAGATTTTATTTAATAAAAAAGCATTTTCATTATATTTGAAATTGAAATTTTAAAGAACAAAAGAAGTTTTAAATCTTTGGCGCTGCTATAAAACTATCAACTTATCTTTCGCTAAGCTGCATTTTGGCTGGACTGAAGCGAGGATGGCCAGGTGCTTGAAGTGGAGGTCCCAGTTATGAGGGGTGACCTCACATTTAGTGGCTTCAGAACTAGTTGTAGGCGAAGTTGAACTTAAAGGTGATGGCGCTGCCAAGGCTCATGCATGGGTGAAGTGATAGGCCAAGCAATGCAAAGTCAAAGACAAAGGCAAAAGCAAAGTCAAAGACAAAGGCAAAAGCAAAGTCAAAGACAAAGGCGAAAGTCAAAGACAAATGCAAAGGGAAAGGGGGTGGCCCCAATCTTTTTGTCCTATTCGGACACACATTCTACAAACCGCTAGCACATGGCGCTATATGACCTCATGCTACAGAGAACAAAATTCTTAGCTCTTGTTAGATCGGCGGCTCAAGTGAAAAAGAAGCGCGAGGAAGATCACAGATCAGGAACTCCGCATCAAGCGCGCTCCAAGCGGAAATTTTTCCAAGTAAAAAAAGCTAGAGATGGGATTAATGAAATAATAATCGAGAAGTGATTTAATAAATACGATCGGACGGTGAAACCGTTACACCCTTTCCTTCGAAACCTTCAGCGAAGGCGAAATCGAAAAAACTCGCGTCATGCTATCCATTTCCGTTGACCTTATAAAATTGAATTTTGCGGGAGAAACCCATATCTCTAGCGAATTTATAGACCCACTATCCCCGTTTTCTTTGTATTAACCACAGTCATCCGTCCGCATTGTCCATCGTCGGCCGACCGATAGGCGACCAAAAAAGTCAAGTGGACTCCTACCTGGCGCGCGTGTGGGTCGAAGCTGGGTGCCCTCACTGCTCTTCCCGAGGCTCATTAATAAAACCACTTGTCTGCACAATTAAAATATATAATCGTATTTGGACAATTTATATTATTGATAGAGTATAAACGAGCATCGTGCATCATTTATCTTGCTTTTCCGTTGTGTGTGTGTGTTGCGAACGCGCTCTGCCAACATATTTTACGTTTAGCAGCGGCAGTCTGGCTGGCGATGCCGATGCCAATGTCCAACCACCTGCCAAGAAACAATGATCGCGAATTTTGCGCTTATAAGGATCAGCAGGTTGGACCATTACAAGTTCATCGGCGATGATAGATGGCCGTTGCACAACATGCAAATACGCCCAGAACGTCTGTTTGCAAGAGAAGCTTTTTTTTGTTCTGGAGAATCATCGTGTCTTTGTAGCACGTGCATTGATATTTGTTTTTTCTTCATTGGTTATACAATGAAACTGAAACTTAAGGGATGATTCCTTGAGCGATTCTTAGAATAAGATTTTGTATGAGCGTGGTTCGTTTTCAAGATACAGCACCTCAAACTTTATTGAAGAACCGTTTTCCTTTTTTGAGATATATCTCACTTACCCTTTTGCCACCACTTTGGAAATTACGTAAAATTCATGAAGTATACAGGTATCGCCGACGATTTATAAAAATAATATTTATTCATCATCGATCATCTATTGAAACGATTGAGAATGGATTGAAGAAACATGCCTGTTTAGTTTTAAAGTTAAACTTGCGTTGAAGTCTGCTGACTGTCTGGTAATGTTCGTCAAATGGGTCTGTTTAAATTGTTTGTCTGCTCTATCCTTTTGTTTTACTAATATTATAGTTTCACCGGTGTACGAATAGGGATATCTTTATGCTCGAAATTTTTATACAGGGTGGCCAATATATAACTGACTAATTTAAATTGCGCGCCATTTTTGATACGCGCGTTTCAGTAGGTGGCGCCGTAGTAGTTGTTCAAAGCACACGTGTCCAATTCATCATGAAGCGCTACAAGATCTCACAACGCATTCGTATTGTTAAAACGTTTTACTTAAATAATGAGTCGATGAGAAGATCCGTCAATTGGTGCGGAAATTTAAACAAACAAGTGAAGTTAAAGACTTGCCAAGGTCGGGCAGTGTTCGAACTGTTTGTACTCCTGAAAATATCGAGAAAGTTCGTGAAAGTGTAGTGGAGCGCCCTGAGACATCTACCAGACATCGTCCTCAAGAACTATTCGTCGCACGTCATTATGCACTATTTCAAAAAAGGACTTGCATTTGCGGGAATACAAAATTCAGTTAACCCAAGAACTACGGTCTAGGAACCATGAAAGTCGATAATATAATAACGACAACTGATAATGAGCGATGAAGCCCACTTTGATATGGAGGATTTGTTAATAAGCAGCATTGTCGTATCTGGGCATTAGAGAACCCTCGTGTCATCCGTCAACGACCACTTCATCCTCGTCGAGTCACAGTTTCGTGCGGTGCTTGGTATGGAGGTGTCAAAACCTTCTGGTTCCTCAAATCTAACAATTTAACCTGCAGAACATGTGGTTCCAGCGGGACGGAGCAGTTTGTCACACACTTAGAGAAACAATGAATCTTTTGGCAACAATATTTCCGGGACGTTTAATTTCTCGATTTGGTAATGTCAACTGGCCACTAAGGTCACCGGATTTAACGGCTCCTGACTTTTTTTATGGGGATTTTTGAAAAATAGGGCTTATGCCAACAAAGTAAGTACTGTAGAGCAGCTGAAGAACAATATTACAGAAGCGATTGAAAATATTCCTACCGAAACCTACCAAAAAATGATGGAAAATGTAAAAGATTGAGATGAAAAAATGGACATATGTTATTTCATTTCACAAATATTCAAGATACAAGCCAGTCAGTTACATATCGGCCACCCTGTATAACCTGCATCACAACATAGGAAGAAAACAAATATTTTTTTTTTTAAGATTTACGTACAACTTACAAAATGGCAAAACTGATTTTATGTTTTTACCTTCTGGCATGGAAATAAAGCGAGACAATGTAAGATTCGTACTCTTTGAAAAATAATTTCTTTCTCTTATGCCCCATTGTCTGGCACTAAGTAAAAACTTAGGTTGGCGACACTGAGGTTCCTTAAACATGAAGTGCCCACCTGTCTTCTCCATACTGATTTTCAATTGCTTGCGATTTTGGAGGGCTAGATTTTTATTTTCTCTTTTTTCCTCCTATTTGTCAGCATAAAGTTGATGATTGTCACACAAAAAAAAAACGAATGAAAAACCGTAAAGTTTCATCAGTTTTGTGATCTTCCAGCAGGTATAAATGGTAAGCTGAAATCTAAGGCTTCGTATCCTATAATTTAAAGATACTTTCTACCTCATTTGTTCATTATTAAAACTTGAAGCATAAGTATTGGATTGGAATTACGAATTATGTGTGAGGGCTAAAGGAAACTATTTAGCGAACATTTTCGGACTTTAAATCATATGTTTCAGGATTTCCGAAATGTTACTTTTTTTTCGGATAATGGTAGACGATCGATTTTTATTGGTTTTGCTTATTAGTGTGCTCCTGTAAAATTGTTGATATCATTCAGATTTACTTCAGGTGGCAAACAAAGTCTGGCATACTCCACTATCGTGTTTTGTGTTACAATTTTATTTTCCGCAATCTACCTGATATCATCCTGAGCTGGTATACTCCCTGAATACAAATGCTCTCTGTCTACAACGAGACGTAAAACTATGATAACCATCCTGCTCTCGTGCAAGGATATGTTTACACGGGTCTCTTTCTAGCTATTTACCCTTTTGAATATGGTAATTCGTTCCCTGTGAATTTATAGTAATGCGCCAAGGTAGCAATGGAAATGCAGATTACAGAAAGCGGGGCGCGACGAGATATTGGAATGGGCTGACGACACGAATCTGCTGCTGTCACAAACTTGTCACAACACGGAATGCTTACATATCGTAAATAAAGTTCTAGCTAGATTTCGAACGGTTGGAAACCGATTGAGCATGCGCAGTGGAGAAAATATGTTCAAGCAAGGGTGAAACCTAGTTGGAGATCCAAACCAATTTTTGTTGAAAACATGTTTCAGACGGTCTCAGACTTTACTAAACCCAAAAGTGTTGGAAAACGAAAGGGAAATACTTCCATACTCCCGAATTGATGCTAATAGAACAACGTCTTGCAAACAAAAATACAAAATCTATCAAGAAGAAACTAATGGGGCAAGGACTTGCAAGCTACAAATGTTCTGCGAAAAGGCAAAAATCTAAACATAGTAAATCCTCATCAACTGAAGAAGAAGACGCTGTCTGCCTAGTCTGTTTTAGTTCATACATAAGCAGCTATGAAGACTGGTTGCAGTGTAGACAATTCAGAGAGTGGGCACGTTACAAATGGCAAAGAATAATCCAATTTTTTGTGGTCGGAATTGCGGACTCTATTCTGGTTAATTTTCTACTGTAGTATTGTAGTTTATGTAAATTATAATAATCATTTGTTCTTACAATGTTAGACAATGTAGAGAATGGGCA
The DNA here is from genome assembly GCA_963669975.1 of Acanthoscelides obtectus. Taxonomy (NCBI): domain Eukaryota; kingdom Metazoa; phylum Arthropoda; class Insecta; order Coleoptera; family Chrysomelidae; genus Acanthoscelides; species Acanthoscelides obtectus. Next base: position 2,118,343 of record CAVLJG010000006.1, read on the forward strand.
CACTCAAACGTTCTTGTTTGTTCAACTGCGACTCTGAGACTATCAACTGTTTCAACTAGTTTTTAAGTAATATTCTATTGTAGTTATAGTTTCTTTGAAATGAATTGTCAGTGATTGAATGAAAGATTCTATCGTATCTGTATCTCATCTGGTTGATCCTCGATAATATATCCAGTGTGACCGTCTGTCGACGAGGGCCGCGACGGAACGGATGAGCGGGAGTGAAAGAGATACGTCCCGAGGGATGTTTGTTTGCCGCTGGCACGGGAGAGGGAGAGAGAGTGCCACTTTGCGACTGTTTGGGGGACTGCTGGAGTCACTTTTGAAAGGGCCGTGAGGGGGACTCTCATCAAACATTTGTTAATTTCTCTTCACACTTTATTATAGTACGAGTATAAAACGTCGAAAGCACGTGTTTGTTATGGGTGATTCATCTAGAAGTATTTTTTGAATAAATTTACATGTCCGTCGGTCTATCTGTCCAATAATGCTTGACCTTGCTAACTTGAAGACTATCAGTCGGATTATGATGAAATTTTCATACAAGGCACTACTATCCAACAACAAAAAAGCTATTTTTGTTTTTGAATATCGGTTAAAAGCGGTAAATGGTTGTAATTTGTTGCATATTTTTTGTCAGTGAAAGACCTCTCCATCAGTTAAACATAATAAGTCATACATATTTTCTCTATATCAGCAATGGAAACAAACATATGACAGATTTGCTTCATATAGTCTGATACAGAGGTCGAAGATTCATCGTAAACAAGTGAACCTACCTAATCACGATTTGTTTTCACCTGTTAAACCTCCAATGAAGACGTTGGAAGTATAGGATCAATCTACCTGACAACATTTTTGAGAATCAAAATACACATAAATTCTAAACATGCTTAGAGATACTTGATACTTGAAGAGTAAGTAGTTTAAAAATTTTTAACCCTCTTACAAGGTTTCTTACTTTACATAAGTTATATGATTTTGCAAGTTATTATTCAACGATTGCATCCAATATAATTTTCTCCAAAACACGACGTATGTTATTATTTCAATATGACTATTGCACTCACAATTTAAATTTTAACGGATCCAAAAATGTGTTTGCATTTGCCCTGAGGTAGACACGATGGCCTAACATCTAGCACCCCCGCGGTGAATACTAGAGAAAGAGAAAGCGTCAGTAATTTATTGCGTTCGAAGCAAGACAGCGACCAGCGACGAGTCTGTTATTCTTTGAGGAACTATATCCATTCTTATCTACAGATGTATCTACCATTATCTTTTGTAAATTTACTGTTTAGGCCATTTAAAATTCATTATATGTTTTATGAAAACATTTGTATTCTACCATTTTAAGAGCTACCCTGCTGGGTTGACTTACACAACTTTGTCTCCTCAGCGTTGCCATACTTTTATCGACATATTAGGCGTTATCATCATTTTGCACAATTGCTGCCGAAACATTGGTCGCTTTAGAATACAGACAAGACATTTGTTCTATAAAGAACTATAATCTAGCGATTTCCTTAAATAGTGCACTAATGTTTCTAGTAAAGCCTACGTTTTTAAAATTCCAACCTGCAGGGATTTTTCCTCATCACTTCTAACCAACAGTACATCTTTTACGACGATACAGGTCAAAATAGCATGCATTTTTTTATAGTTAGGTTTACCCTATTTCAGCATAACACAATTCAAATCAAGGTGAAACTAGGGCCTGGTTTTTATTTTTGGAGATTACAAATTGACTACAGCGGTTGCATAATACAGAGGTAGAGAGAGAAAAAATAGAAATATGTCTTTCAAAGTTAGTGTCAATATCGAAATCTAGACGAATATTTACTAAAAGAAGCGTTGTAACCTCAAGGATTTGTTTTTACGAATCTATGATGCAAAAAAAAAATGTTTGTTGCTTATTGAAAAGATAATTTTTCTTTACCAATATGCGCAAAAATGAACCTAACATTGAGGGCATATTTCAGGTTAATACGCCTCTGGGTTTGTCTTTTAGGTGAAGAATTCTTTATATATTTTTTAGTGGTGTTTTTTTGTAGTTTTGAACTAACTGATTAAACCACTTGGTCAAAGGTCTATTGGGGTCTTAATTTGGTACGTAGTAACTAATTTAGACACATGATTCAACAATAACTTTTGAGGACGTCATTCACTCGTAACTTTTTCTCGGGTGGTAAATGTTAGTTGGGTCTCATGAACATTTTGGAAATCTGGAAAATACTGATAAAACCGCGTCTTTTATTTATATCAAGAAATTCAGACTAATTATTATATGTGGCAACGTTGTACCGACTATGATGCTCAACGGGCGCTGTTTTAGTACGTTTCTCGTCCTCCAGATGCTTATCTTGGCGGCAGTTCAAGAACAAGAGTAGTTTTTCGGTATTTTGGGCATAGAACACGTATTTTTTATGTCGTACTTACGCTTGGGAGATTTATGTTTGTTATTTATTGCTTCTCTGCTATTCCACGAAACATTCGTTGTACAGTCGGAGAGTTTGTAAAGGTTAATCAGAGGCTAATCATAGCTTAATGTCATTCATTTGTAATAATCATTACAACAAAACAAAACTGAAATTGTTCCATATCGTTATGATATTTAAAAAAATCATAGAATGTATAAGATAGATAGATTTATTTAAACCACTTAATTTACAAATATTTTTGGCACTCAGGACAATATCATTTTAGAAGTAAATAAAAAAAACATGCTTAAATAAAGACATCCATAAGCGGTATAAATACAGATAAGTGGTAAAACACAAAATTTACGTAACAAATATTGAAAACAGGGTGAAAATTGTAAAAGAAATTGGCTAAAAATAAATTAATTAAAATCAACTCCGCCACCGTGCCAGCTATGTCCTTTTGTAAAGAAAATGTACATATCTCGTCTTTTCTGTGAATGATATTGACGGATTTAAATAAATATATCTATGAGGTAGACAATGCTGCATTGCTTTGGTTACAACCGTATACGTGTTGACCAGCATCTTTAGGCACCTCTTGGAAGTTTGCCGCATATTTGATTTACTTTTTCTATCTTTGAAAATTCTCAGAATAACAAATCTTAAGGATAATTACGATCGGAATTGAGGGATTTTTATAAATAAAACATATCGACTTATCTTACATGGTAACGTGATTGTGCAGTAAATGAAGGTGCAAATACATCATAAGGTTGTAAGAAATTAATCACTACACTCTGGATAGAGGATAGTTGCTCCATTTTCGTTCGTTGTCCAACCTGAGAGCAAGGCTAGACCATGCTGATGAGTTGCCGAATAGCAAGAAACTGCGGTCTATGGATATCGTCTGTGGTCGGACGAACGAAAGCTGCAAAACTCTGGGAAAATTTAAATAAAGATAACGAGTATCTCCGCGACGAAATGCCAACACAGAATCGTTTCTTATTTTTTTTTTTGTCCCGCAGAGTCTCGTCTCGCAGTTAGCATTTTTGTGGAAGCGCCCCCTATCGGCGACGGCGGCGATGCGCCTTCCGAATAAGCCATAAACAACGTGGCTCGACCTCGTCATAACCCACCGAATTAAGATTTGGAGGCAGGTCGATATTTCTCTGGAGTCTGTAAACACCGTGGGCAATCAATTGTGCCACAGCGTGAACAGAATATAACCAGACCGACTGTCTTGGCCAATAATTATTTAGCTTTTTCACGAGAGAGAAAGAGAGAGAGCCGTGGCCAGAAAGCGGGCCCATGCCCATGCTCGGGCAATTATAAATTATGTAGATGACCAGCGGGAATTATTGCTCTTTTACGAGATTTAACACCAGCGCACCGCTTCGAATAAGCCCAAGATTCATAACTTTATTAAGCCCAGTCGTACCAGCAGAGTAACGGCTGGTTTTGCTCTGTACGACCTTTGTGACTTAGCTAATGAATTTATTATTCGCCAACAACCAGGGGGGTGAAACGTCTTACGAACGAACCGGCAACTCCAAGGTCATCCTCTCCAGGAAAAATGAAGGAAACTGCGTTACCGGTTTCGAGCCATATGATGCGTGCAGGGATTCTGCATCTTCAACTAAATGCAAAAATATCAAATATAGCGTTTATTTTGGTTAACATCCAGATTTTCAACGGACAGTCCGACGGAAATGAGTGACATCACATCATATAACATTCAAAAAACATATCTCATTTTCGAAATTTTTCACGGTCACAGTATTTCCTCGCCAGTAGACCTGAGAAGGAGTTAGCTCATTTAAATTTTGTTGTACGTAAAGTTTTCAAGTTTACAATAACACAAGCATTTCCGTCTACTCAGCGTCCCTGACTTTTGTATTCACGTTATACGGCCTTGATAAGGTGAAGGCAACCGACCAAACTAGAATTATGTTGGCTGCTAATTCGTAAATAAATAAATTATAGACATTATTGGCCTAACAGCGGTTTTGTTGACTGTCTCTTGTCGCCTGCAGTAGCTGTGCTTAGTCGACTTTAGATAAGGTATCACATTCACAGTTTGTATTGGGTAAAGTGCAATTATACGACATTCACACCTACCGTTGGATTTTTTGGGACGAGACGAGGAAATGTGACCGACAGCTTGTTGGATAGAGAACACAAATATATTGAATACAATGGCGTCTAGTAGATTGATTATACTTTCAGTTGAGTTTCAAACTCAACCTACAACCAGAGAAGATATAAAAATTGGTTTCGCAATGTACTACGTAACATACTGATAGTTGAAATTGAAGTTGTAGATTTACCAATGGGGGCATTAAAGATCTTTCTTTCTTAAGGCCACAACTTAATAATAAATTAGATTAAAAAAATACAAATCGAAGGGATTTCCGTATAAAATTTATTTTCGCCTAAACCTTAGGCTAGCAACAAGATGTTGAGATGCGGTTTTCGCGAGTTTATATATAACTACTTTTTCATTAATTATACCAATGCATTTAATTTTTTTGAGAAAACCATTTCTGTTGGAATGTCGAAAAAAACCTCCAGCGGCCACATGTGAAACTAACAAAATTTATAGCCCAAGAATAGCTCTTTCCAACTAGACCCAAACGTTTCGAAGATACAGGGTGTTTGTTACGGAAACCTTTGAATACCCCCACACTTTAATTTTAGCGATACAGCAAAAATTGTCTAACAAAAAAGGTTCAGATCATCCCCAAATTTTTTTAGGCTAAAATAGCGGCATTCAAAAAACAAGTTTTTCTTACTTGGCCACCCATAAAATATCAAAAAAAAATCATTATTATCAATTTTTCGCGATCACGATACTCCCTTGCCAGTTTTTACAGAAAGTAAAATGATACTTTAGGCCTCCTTTTCCACATTTAATCGTCAAGTTGAAAAAACACTTTTCACACGTTCTCAAGCGATGGTTTACTTGAAATATGTCGGCCACATTTGGACCTTCCGACTATCGTATTGTATCTTGTCAATGGATGAAACGAAGCTTAATTCAAACGTTGTTCGCGGTTTAAAATTCACCGCACGGTTGGAGCGGCGAGCGTCGAAAAAAGCACGACAAAAATGCGGGTCGGCAGCATGCACAGCGCAGTTCGGTATAAATCCGCGGTAATAATAAAAATCAAGTTGGTGTGTTTGTACGCTAAACAATAGAAATTCCGAAAACAATCAGTCGTGGATGCGTTGTCGGTAATAACAGGACCGTAATAACAATTTTATAGCATCTATACATGACATGCGAATATTTAAGGGTGTAAGTATTCCGCGTTCAATTGTTGTATGCCAATCTTTGGTTGGTCATGTAATGATTTTAAAAAAAAATCACTGATGCTTTTTATCATAAGTCGCATACACCAATGTTCATATTGAATGGTCAATGGCATGCATACGTTGCATAAGAGTGGAAGAGTATCCGAGAGTCCGCAAATCGCTAAATCTCAAAAATGGTGGCTCAAGGAATAAAAGTACTTGAACAATTTTATAGATAATTGTATTCTCTGCAATTTTCGTATGAGGTATTTTTGTGGTATCTCTTTTCCTTTTAAAGAAAAATGACAAAACGTGTCTACCCTAATAAAACAATGTTCGAATCCAACGATATATTAATAGTTTTGATATATTTACCAATTTTCAGCTTTGCGGATATTTTTGCAAACATATCTTTTATTTTGACTGGATTATTAGGGGTGTTCAAAAACTTGCATACTTTTTAGAAAATCTCTCACCTCACTTGGCACTTTTCCAGTTTCTGATTACTGTAAATTGTAGAAAATTTTATTAGGCGGCAGGGGCGTCCGTGTTTTGAATCTTATTGTTTTTATTACTACATTTGAAGAAAAAGTTGTTGAGAATGTAGCGAGTCCCCTAAATCCATCTCTGCGCTGTGTGGCATCAGCATCGCATCGTGCTTGACTCTTGTGGGTCCTGGGGCCCCCTCGTGCCGTTCGGCGCGTCGCTATCCTCCTGTGGCGCGGCCCCCGCTTGCCGTGGCGCCCGTTGGATTGCGGCCGAAGTGCCGGACGCCGCAGCCGCCGACGACTACATTCCCGGCGTGCCCCAATAAATCACGGCCCCCCGCGGACAAATGATCCCCCCGCTGCCCCACTCCCCCCCCCATTCTGCTCACTGCACGACCACGCGTTCAACAATGGAAGAAAGGCCAACATAACCATCATGTTATGTCCGCTCTTCACATTCGAATATGATTATTGTAACATGCATCGAATAAAAGCAGCTACACTTAGGCAAAAAAGTTTGGCAATTAAAAATATACAGCACCTTTCTTTAATGTCCCCTCCCCTTTGATTTTTTGAACGGATCAATTGACAATCTTGAGGCCAACTGGCTACATTTGACTGACTATTTGGTACTGCTACCTTATTGGTGGAAAATAACGCTTTGTTAGATTGATGATGCTTGTAAAATCCACCCTAAGGCTATTTAAAGCAGATATTTCACAGATCTTTATAAATATCTTGAATTTACGTAAAGTGTTCCTGAAAGAAGCATATGGCGTTAAGAAGTTGTTATTCATCTGAGAATATAGGACGAAGATATATGGTATTCAATAAGCCTTATCTAATAAACAGGCGACAATAAGATTGATTCGTTCCAGTTGGCCAACTTGTACTTCCAAGAAAATCTTACTGATAAAGAAGACCCCAATGCAGACGATACTTTACACTAAGCCAAAAGGTCTTTATCAATAGCCACCTATTAGTTGCTAATAGCGTAGAAACGCAAGTCATCCATCCTCAGGGCGAGACGGTTTGCTTGATAACACCACCACCATCATCAGCAGCAACAAAGTCACTAAGGAACCGATCCCTTGCCAAATTAGGTTGTCATCCTGCTGTTTAGTTACAAAAAGTCATCATTCTCTGTCAGCCACGTTGTGGCATTATCCTCTATCCTGCTGGTATCATTGTAGGGCACGGTGTAATTACATAGGGTATCACTGTTGACAAACATTCTCCTGACAGAGAAATTTCACGGTGGCCTCACAGCGGGAGGGCGTCCGGGGTGCTGTCTACGGGGTAGCAAGAAAGCATTTCGCCCTCTAATGTACACGTTCTCGGAAGTAGGTCGACGTTTTGCACCTTTCGAAAAGATGCTGAGCACGATTCGGCGAACAGAATTGTATCTCGGTTATGTCTGCATTCAAATTGAACTGTCTGATAATAGTTATTTTTTCCTACGCAGACCGGGAAAACACCTTTTTTAGATGTTGTATGTCATCAACACAATTAAAGTTAGAGGAGGGAGCTCAAACTTTATTGAGATCAGTCCCCAGTGGATCTTGCTCAAACTTTGGGAATACGCTCTCCAGAGCAAACTGACCAAAGATTTCCATGAACTCTTAACAATCCTATGAAGTGTTTCCAAGATATACATGGTGTCTCAAGCATGCGAGTTCCGAGTATTGCTCCTAAATAAAAACTTATTTATGGGTTATTATACATTGTAGCACATTTTTAAAATACCAAAAATTATACAAAAAGCCCAATTTTTACCCACAAAAATATTAATATATCCTATTAACTTATGGGCTTCGATTATCAGTTATTGGGCTATTAGGTAATTATCTAAAAAAACACCAAAGTTTGACAACCTGCATGTAAGCTGTTTGCATTAGTGTATAATATTTGTGAACCAGTGGAAAAGGCCTTATCTGGTATTTACTACATTCGAGCATCAAGCTACTATACTAAAAATGTACAGCAAAAATTTACCCTGAAAAACTTTCACTGAATATTTTCCGATTTTGCACGCATACGCCGCAAAAATTTCCATTTTTCTTTTTGGACGCCGCGTTGGTTCAGTTGCGGTGAGACATGTGGCGAATATCGACCGACTTTTTACGATTATTAATTTGCTTGTTGAATATTGAACAGTGGCCAAAACATTCACCACACCCCCCATTAGGACCCTCCGGCACATAAAATATTTTACGGCTGTGTACGCATTACGTTCGATATGTAGCTGTTTGGGGCTTGTAGCTATGCCGGTAAAACTTGCCGATAAATATCTGTTAGGCACCGTGTTCGATTTTGGTTTTTAGAAAACCTCTAGCAATTTTATAAGGAATTCAAATAATATCCATCGTTTTAGCAAGTTGGCAAACGCCTCAAAATTCTACGTTAGAATGCATTTTCATGCCCCACTCTGTCAGCAAAATTACGAGTTTGAATTCCATCCTCTTATCGCCATGATATTTCAAAACATCCAAAAATCTATTTCAATCTACAAGTTGTCCCAATAATCCGTGGATTTTGAGTGTAAAAATATGTGGGACACCATGTCCACGGAATATTGAGACACCCTGTAGCTAACGACTCAGTTTAGAATTATCTTTAAAACACCACAAAACAGATGTAAATACATCTCAGTTCAATAATGATATGATAGACACCGTCTCATCTGATGGATTACTTTTAGTAGACAATATCGTTATTACGTAAGCCGAACGTCTATCCATAGAGACGACCAAGAGACAATGAGGAAGCTTACTCAGACCACCCAAGCTTTTTTTTGTCACACGATGTCTATCACTCTCTTATCTATACAGTTATTCATGAGATCATTTGACACAGTGCTGTGTGTATGGCTGCAAGAATAGTTTCAATGGAAACATAAGTGAGAAGACTTCAATTATCGGTCTCTCACAAACGACGATTTTATAAAAATTATATAAACACATCTTTAAAGACCCATGCTCATTTGACACCTGCATAACCATTTGTTTCATGTGTAAAATGAGTGTTTATATGTATACCGAACAGACATAAGCTCACAGAACGTAAAGGAAAGTGTCCAGCATAAACTGTCAGCTGTCATCTTTCATCTGTCATCTGTCACCTGTCAGGTGACTCTTTCCACGCAACGCCCTTATCAGTACATAAAGAAATGTGTCCAGCACAAACTGTCAGCTGTCATTTGTCGTCTATCATCCGTCATCCGTCATCTGTCCCTTCTTCGCAATGCCCTTATCAATAAATACAGGATTATTTTCAGCATAGACTGTCATAAAATAATATGTTTAGCACAAACGGTTAATTGTCATCCGTCATATGTTATCTGTCTCTTCACATGCTGTCATCTGTCAGCGGTCAACTGTCATCTGTCATCTGATGGAGTAGGGAGAGAATTGAATGGAATACGGAATGGACTCAGTCGTGTTCAGTTATCCATTTCGAACTAATCCTAGTCCTTCTTTTATACCGGTGTTGCTATTTCTGTGCGTCTTTTTATTTGTTACATATTACAAACATGATCAAAGTACAAAAAGATTCATTGAATAGTATTAAAAATAATGCCGTGAACGTTTGTCACATACTTTAGGAATCCCATTCTATAAATCAACGATACAAGAAGCAAAATGTTTCGCTGAAGGTAGTACAAAATCCAGCTTTTTGATGAAAAACCCCATGAAATGAAGACAGAACGATCTGTTGGGAATGTACAAATCCATTTAGGTTCAAGGCGTTCAAAACAACTTCGAGTATTTCCAATAGATAAAATATCGATGTGAAAATGATCCTCGAAGTGACTGATGTTTACATTCGTCCATTACCTGAGCCGTATACATCACTTTAGACCTGTGGCCTGCCTGCTCCACTAATCTATTTTAATTATATTCGAATTCAAGCTCCATCTCGGTCCCCATTCAACTGATAATCCTCTCGGAGAGGCCATTAGCAGCGGGGACGTTCTTTAATTTTCCATATCGCAGAACAAGAAACGTTATTACTCGTTATAAAAGCCAAAGTAGTTGTTTTACACGGCGACCAGCGAGAGAAAACCCGAGCTCCGATAATCGCCCAACTAGTTCTCTGAGGCCGTTCACGAGAAATGCCTTTCTTGTTTCTGATGAAGAAAACAACCGTTTTCAAAGATAATTTCTCCTTTTTATTAATTGTGGCGTTAAAGGAAACGAACTCGTGTAATCCGGCAGATGTAAATGTATAATTGCTGCTGGGGATCGTATATCATAACGTGGATATACTTTATGCAAAATGCAAATTTAAAATATACATTAATAAATGTGACGATGTAGATGTAGTTCAATTAATGGTTTTATTGGTCCTATACACCTAGAATCATGATCCGTTGGGTGCATAAATTTGTATCTCTACTTCCAATGGAATAATCTTGAACGTCAGTCGTTGGAATTCGATTTAAAAACTCGAGTCAAGTAGAATAACACAGTTGTTCCTATCTATTAACAGTTTTTTAATAATTAAGGTATGCAATGTCAATCTATGACGCTTAATAGCGTTTTGGAGTCAGAATCAAAAACTATATTCATCTGTGTAAAAATCCAATAAGGCGTGCGTAAGAAAAATAAAGTTGATACTGGGAGACAACAGACGAAGAGTCATATAGAAATTCTGATTATGTAATCTTATAGAGGAAAAAGAGTGGCAACGTTGATGTGCAATTTATCGTATCGTAATCTCTTACCGTTTCCGAGATTCTAATGGTGGGGACCGAATTTGAACACCCTGTATTACTATCGTGACAAGGACAAATCCTTCAATCTCTTGTCACTTTAGAGACAAGCGACACTGCAGGGGATCCGAAAACTTTGAAATCGGACATGACCTTCAGTCTTTAGTATCAACATACGTACTTTTCCAATAATCTACAACGATCAAGAGTTATCTGTTGTCACGAGCAGTAATAATGTCCGACATAAAGAGTCTGTAATACATGTTTGTATATTGCCCATCGCCAAGCAGAAATCTGGTTCTGCGGAGCATAACGCGGCTTTATGTGCAGGCACTTTTCACTTAATATCATAATAAATTCAACATATGTGAACATCAGTATTTTTACGGGCAGTCTTCGCGCGCAAATAATGATAAACGGAATCTTCGACATAAAAGCTTTTAGTACCGAGATGGTTTTCTGACTATTAAAAATTAAGTCGAATGACCGAAACGCATTTCGGTGATTAATTTTACCTTCGTGGAACAAAAGGAGATAAGATATGAAAGAGGCGTCTTTTAACCAGGGTTTTTTTCGGGCAGCGAAGTGTATTTTTATCGACAATTGAATTTTTCCATGTACCGTATGATGTTAACCAGGGATTCATTTATTTTGGATAAAGTAAGGCAACGTGAAGTATACATATACACCACTGTTGTCCTTAAAAAATCGAAAAAGTCCTAAGTTCGAATTAAAAGCGAGAATTTGAGAATTGTAGCAGAGGACATAACATAACCACTCATTTACCTTATCAATATATTACTTTTTAATTGGCTAGGGCCCTTCTGGTAAATGTAATATCTTCCAAACGAACATGCAGTCATATTTCGTAATCTGCAAAGATCTTCCCATGCCTTTAGCAAGCCTAAAACGTTTTTACATTACGAAGAAGAGCCAATAATACTGAAGGTGTCAAAATAAACACAAAAATAGCATTGACCTTATTTGGACGAGATCTTCCATAGTCGAGAATATTTCTGTCATAAGTCATCCGTCGAGACACAAACGGACAGACAGACAGAACAAAGGAGAAAGAAGTAACCTCTGAGCGGGATGGCGGGAAGGATGTCACGACAAGATCGATACACGTCAATGCACAGATGCAAACTTGTGAATAATTATGTGAGAATCAATTACAACGACGATTTATCACCCGTTGTCCAACAGAGGCGGCGCCGCGTACTGTGCACAACTGCATTAAGCGGGGTTATTATTTCTTCACAAACCAAGTCAAGATTTGGTGCTTCACACACATTCATGTACGTCTACTTCAAAATTATTTGTACATACAATTTGAGAATTCCCCCATACACAAATATAGTTGATGACTTGCCAAATTTGAAAACTTTTGAGTCTTTTGCGAGAACAAGGTAAAAGGAAAGAACCTATAAACCCATATATGACTTGTTATAACATACGAGTATGCTTGGTAAACAACAACTTGAGAGGCAGAAAGAATATAGTACAGAGTGCGGCAGAGAGGATGGACGGTTTTAAAAAAATCATAAAATAGTTAATTCTTACTCGAAAACAAATTCACAAGGAAATAGCATTTGAGACAGTCAAGTGTGGAAAATCACATCAGGCATGTGGTGGCCGAAATCGTTGATGCAGTGCTGGAGGCGTTCTTGGAAGTTCGCGTAGACTGTCTCCAACATCGCTCTCTCAACTTGGGCGACTTCCACGAGAATTTCGCCCTTCAATTCGTCCAGAGTTCGGGACTTGTTCGCGTATAGTCTAGCCTTGAGGTGTCCCCATAAGAAAAAATCGCATATGGATAAATCTGGGACCGAGGAGGTCAATGAACATCGGTTTATTTGATCCGAACGTCGCCAGATGGGCACCAAATAGCTTGAAAGAACAAAGAAAGAGTGGCGTGCGCACGATTGAATTTGCCCCTCCCAAGTCATTGTTTACGAGAAAATAACCTCCTTGACTGTGTATCAATCTGATTTATTTTTGATAATAAACCGTTCAATATTGTTTTTTGACATCTAATGGAAACTACAAGACAACAAAACATATATTTTTACTTTCGTAGTGATCGGTTCTGGCACTTTGTGTTGTCGTATTTCGACTATCTTGATTTTGCAAACCTTTACTATTTCATCGCCTTCTTGATCCATCGCACGCAAAAATCTCCTTTAGGCACCCCTCAAACGGCGTCACTGTTTCTCCCTTGTCCCCTGGTTCTGACGAGCGCGTATCGTCGCTCAGCCCCTCAACGTGTCGGTACATCAATCATTTTCTGATTTAATCATACTGCCTATTTTGCATCTACTTCATTTAATATTTTGTCACCGGGACGTCATTAATTATACTACGGGGAAGTCGATGAGCTCCACGTTTTTGACGATGCCCGAGTTTTAGTGAAAAGTTTCACGCTTTTGGAGTAAGAAGGTCCACCATATATTCCCACCGGATAAAATAGTTTTGAACAGAAATATCGTCTGCTATTGTTAAGAAGAATTATAGTCTATGTTGTAGGCTTAAACCTTTCTGCCCTTACCGGTTCACCAGTATTTATATTAACAGACAAAAATATTGATAACCAGAGACTTGACGAAAGTCCAAAAACAAAGCATGGCGTTCTTTTAATTTCAATACTTGTAAAAACAATTGACTACCCAAAATCATTATCAGCACAAACCAGAGGAACCTGTACATGAAGTTCGTGAGATGTTTCGTTAGGTCAGAAGTCCTTTGAAAACCATAAGTTTCAAGTAATGTCAACGTGTAATTAACCTTGTGCGAAATTCAATTCAATTCAATCGACACAAAAATGTGATTTTTTAAAATCCTCCGGTTCCCATGATCTATCCAAAAGCACCCAAAGCTGTCACGTGCAATAGCAGCCGTCATTCAGAAATGAGGGATGATACCTAAACAGTGTAAACAAGCTTTATTTCTGCCTTTACCTGATATCTCAATACCACCCAACAATGCTTGTCCCTAATTTGTTGTACTCGGTATTCAGAGTGAGTCCAGAAAGGTCTGTGGACACCCACAGGGGATCACACACAGAAAATGTGTCTATTTCGGCCTTTTATGTACCCATACGACCGGGGTCAGATGGTACGGACGTGTTCAGTGTTCTGATTCTTGTCAAAAGTCACTCGCATTGTTCATTGTTGATGTCCACGAAAGCATGTAGTTACATTACAATTGGGTTTCTAGGAAGACGGGTCAAACGTCTCTATAGAGGATTTGTAAACCATATAACCATACACCTCTATCTGTGTACTTTTAGGTTAAACAAAATTTTGAATATTTAATTTCAGACAACATACAGGGTGTCATTAGAGAATACCTGGCCTCTCAAGAGGCAATCTAAAAGGAAGCGGTCATATAAAGAGAACTGGTACGGTAACGCTTCGTTTTCAAGAAGGCATTATTTCTCGACAAAATATTGTATACATTTATCTTTTATTTGCAATGGGGAAAATTAATGTGAGCTCCCACTTCTGACATAACTAAATATATAAAAAATATGTTTTCTAAGATTCTATTCCCCTTCATCATACGTGCAAAATAATTCTTAAAATACACTGCCTCCTAGTTTGGATTCTGAAGAATCACGGAGTGGAGGTTTTACTTCTAATTGATGAATTGATTGTTGCTAAGCGCATTTATTTCCTCCTATTCCACAAAACACCCACATAATTTTATAATAAACCAATAAATAACTTCATTGTCTTGTACAACGTTTCCATTGACATTTCTGGTATTTATGGCTCACTCTAAGGGCGTCGGACACGTCGGACTGTGTCCTAACCTAGCAGGGCCACTTCCTTCCTACTGCGTCGGGTGCCCCATAGATGACGATGGGTCGACTCTTCCGAGAACCCAGCATGACAATTGTTTTTCGAATGTAGCATGGGACGGATCGGTTTGTCTTGGGTAACAGTTTAACGAGTTGACTCTAAGAAAGGTCGTTACAACAGTAAGTGATGTTATCCAAACCGCCACTTGAAAATCGTATCGTTTTGAAGCCGATTTCTTCTGCTATAAGCAAGAAATAAGAAACTATTTCATTATTATTGAAATTACCTAGCATATTGCAACGTTTCTCCTTGTCATATAAGATCCAACAAACATAATACCCACTTTTCAGAAGAAGCATGACTACAATAGTTCTCCGCCCAGTAGCGTAGAAAGTAAAAAACATGTCTCAGATCGCAAATCGTTTTGATAACTTTGGCGTCCTCCAAGCACCATTCCATAGAGATAAATTATGTCCAATCGGCTTATTTTACGCATAGAAGTACTTGGTACTATGTCCACGAAATATCGAGACACACTGTATATTCAATGTTCACTTACCCACATGAGCAGATCAACCCGCATCAACCTTACTATCCCCGTGAAATGGTTCTCCGTAAAAAGCCGTGGTTCGTGATGATCCTCTGTCGTCGCGGCGTTGCCGTTCGTACCGCGGTTGTGTGTCCCCCAAAAAGTCGCCTAATTGATGTGTCGTTTTTGTTTTGCTTAATACTCGCCGAGGACACGGTTTGCCCATTAAAACGTCCGGTATATCTCGCTCCGATCTGTACTAGATAGATGATGGGCCGCAAGACAAATTAAGCGCGACCCAGCCACACAGCGCACAGGGGTGGAGGCACAATATAATCAGAAGCGGGATACAATATCTACTTTATTATATGTTGGATTCTCACCAAGCGAAGTAATGGTTCTCGTGTCGCAGGTGTTCCGCAAGAACGGATCTTGGAGCCATCGATTTTTTCCTCCACAAGGTTGAACAGATCCATATACAAGGTCATTTTGAAGTTGAGTCATTAATTTTCAGATAATGATTGTAGAAGGAAGATAAACCAAAATATGTGTGTAAAAATAAAAAAAAAAATTAAAAAAATTTTTACCTTGTTTTATAAAGTATCCTCCCGACAAGTATTTCAGTGCGGACCTGTATTTGATCGTGAGGTCTTGGCATGCCGTCCCCCGTTGTACTACATTAACAAAGGCACGAGGGGTTGGTTGCACTCGATTGGGAAACCGATCCGCATAAACATGTGCCATTTTTTATTTCGTTTGAGCCACGCAACAGACACCACTATTCACTCACGCGTTACCGACTGACACTGACTGTATACAACTGAATAAAATAA
This sequence comes from Acanthoscelides obtectus, assembly GCA_963669975.1. Lineage (NCBI taxonomy): Eukaryota > Metazoa > Arthropoda > Insecta > Coleoptera > Chrysomelidae > Acanthoscelides > Acanthoscelides obtectus. The sequence goes on from CAVLJG010000006.1 coordinate 2,134,427, forward strand.
TTGTAAAAACATCGTTCCAAATTCTTTCGCTTTTTTGTTTCCGATGCGATGAACCGATAAGGCGGATTATATCCGTTGTTGCCAAACACGAGCACATAATATTATTATTGAGACAGGGCGGTACTCAAACTTCTAAAGGGCTATAACTTTGTTATTTTAATTTTACCAGAAAAATGTTAAAGGAAAAAACATTTCTTTTGATCAGATCTACTCACTGTTAAAATAAATGACTCAACTTCGAAGTCACCCGGTATAGATAAGAAAAATTAAAATTGGACAGTCGTGCCATGAAAAGGAAACAAAATATACTATGGTTATGCCAATATGTCCGAAAATCAATTGGAGATGAGAAGACCAACAGTGCCTTTTTCTATATCGCAGAACCCAATGTTGCGCACAAAATGTATCTAAACCAACATCTTGTTTTATCTTTTATAAGAGAAAATTTTTCTGAATCTCTATGAGCTAATAGTAACAGTTTAGTAAGAGCATGCTTGCTCTATTTCTGTTGCAGTTGGAAAAAGTGAGATTTATGACTGTATTTAAAGCCAAAAAATACTTTTCTCCACCCACCTTTCTTACTATATAAAGACTTAGACTGTGATAGGGATCGCTTTTCTCTGACATGAGGAACTAATTCCCCAGAAAACTTGAAATTTGCTTATGTCCAGCACGTCCCATCCTATGGTTTTATAGAGTTGCTTTGCAGATGGCTTGATGACTCCCTCTCTGGCTGCAAGATACACGTCGTAATCTCACAATGTCAACGCGAGTGTTCCTCAGGGACTCCAATATTGTTCCTCTTAAATATCAACGAGCTTCTTCCCTGTACGGTTATTCTAATCTACAGCTTTGCTCTATATGAAGACATTCAACGTGACAAGTCGATCCTTGTCTGAAGGAAAGAGGACTAGCAGCGACGTTGATGAGAGACCTGGAGGTTATGACTGCCCAGAATACAGGTCAAAAAATGTGTCATTTCTTTACTCTTTATTCCACCAAGTATCATTTGAAACCTGACAAGTCCAATGAATATTTTTGTCTTCAGGTTAATACAGAATTGCACACAAAGGAGCGACAATTTCTTTTCTGCCTTTCAAGACTTAAATCCTCGTAAGAAAATGTATGTGACGACTATGGCGCCTATTGTTAAGAGACCGACGAGACCCCTTTTTAAATCTTGTCAAATTAGAGATATCCGTGTATATAATGCTTTTAAAAAGTTATATCTCTTGAAACAATAGCGAAATACCTGCTTTATCTGTAGCACAACTAATGAAAGGATAGAACGTCTTCCGGAAATCTGCAATGTGTCAGGTTTCATAAATATCCTTGGTTCTGACCTTGTTATTATGTAATCAAAGTTTGAGTCAGAATATTATTGGATTATTACCGTCACATAGGGTGCAGTATGATTACAGAGCCACCTAAAATGTGGCCACAAGACTGTATGATGTGGAGGATTATGACTAACCAACAATTTCAAATTGTTTCTGAGGCCCGGCTTTTCAATCACAAGTTGACTGCAGCCTGCGTTTCTCAATAACAAGCTTCTCCTAAAGCGGTAGACGACCGTGTATGGGATAACTATAAAGTTGTGGTTAAACCGCAATGTCACATAGACATCTTTTTTATCGATGCTTTCAAGTCATAGTTTCCTAACTCGAAAGTTAAGCAGCGATTGCAAAACCGAGCCTAAGGGTAATGCTAATTCCGCTCGTAGCTAATTCTACAGCCGATTTGGGGTTTAAAAACGCTACCCTTGTAATCTTTCCCATCATCTTGTTATCACGTATTCCTTTGTCATGGCAACCACAATAATGAGGCTTCTGACAATCCACAACAATGCATTAGCTTATCGTTTTTAAGGCCCTAATAGTTTTGCAGGGTCATTTTCTCATTAAAATGCTATTCAAATCAGAAGTAAAATACGGCTCTATGAATGAATTTTTCAATTCAATTTGAAGCCTTAATTTTATATAGACTATGTTACATATGATGCCGTCTAAATATAAACACTAAAAAATATATTGCTTTTGTACACATTCAAAATATGTACTTCTTAGGAGAGAGGAGGAGTATAAAACCTTTTTACAAAGTATAATAATTATATAATAATATCGTGCACAGGAAGCTTGAATTTTGGCGGACGGATTTGACATCACTGGTTTATTTGTCTGATTGAAGATATTTCGTTTGCGTTTGTTGCCATTTTCAGCATCTCCCAAAGTGTCATCTGGGATACAGTAGGGGAACTACCCAGCTCTTTTATACGTCTTCTTAAGACACCCTCCAATATAAGAATATCACTTTTACTTATACGTAGGAACATAGCAGTAAGTCCGCATGTTAGTGCCGGTTTGATGGATGATCAATTCAATTACGCTTCCATAGAAAAAATTGGGGTCTATGAAAAAACCGGGGGCTAGCAATCCGTTAATGTCGTTCGTTTGTTTATCATTTGTTCACATTTGTCCACTTTATTTGACTTGTCCACCCTTTGTGTTCTCCTAAAATAAAATAAAATTTGCGGCTAACTTCATCATAAACATTTATCCACCCCACAAATCTGAAAAAAAAAATTTATATTTTTTTCAAATTCTACTATCTGACTATCTTTAGACCCGAGCAGATTCATTGAAGATGATTAGGCAAAAGTGGGTGTGGTTGCATTTATTTGCTCATCCATTGGAGACATTTGTCCACCCATCCGTATTCATAGGTTTAAAAAACACCCCTCTGTGTCTCATAGTATTTATGTAGTTCTACAATAATTTCTTCTTTCATAAGGAATATTTGATCGAAGACTGATCGCTCCCGATTCCCGCCATCCTTGATCTATTTAGTGCAGGATGTTCGCCTAAAAATCTATTTCTTTTCTTGATGATATTGCCATATTTCCGTTTTTTTATAATTAGTCAGTGAAGCGGTTTTCATTTTTTTAAGCAAATCCGCGAATCGGGTTGATCAAACTTAGTTTGCTTAGAAGTTCGTGTTCGTGTTTCGTTTTCTGCTTATTACAAATAAATTAATGTATTTCTCGTTTTTACAGACAGTTCATTGAGAAAAATAAAGGTGTATTTACGGCCTTAGGTCGTGGTACGTGGGCAAAGAAGCAGGAGACGTAATTTATAAGCAAATGAAAGGCAGGCCAGATCGTTCGGTCCGAAACGTCTATAAACATTTACAACGAGTCACAGGTCCTAAGACAAAAACTTGTTAGCTTATCTAAAAAATATTCTTATCTGCGAACGACGAGGAACGGCCGACCTTTCTTTAAATTAATTGCCTAATAACTGTGTTGTTTCGCAGACAGGTAGAAAGAATTAGGGGAGCTTCGACACCGCAAGGAACTTGCTTGAATGGATCTTGGATACTAGCGATGGTACACGGATGTATGGACCATTACGAACTACCGCAAGGATCTTTATTTTGAAATTTATATATACTAAGTGACATATAAATCCGAACACCCAGTTTAAATGGTTTTATTTTAATAAAATTTTGTATAAGTACTTAATGAAGCATAATAAGTAAATGATAAAAATTTCAAAATGATTGCACTGCTTTAAAGCCCTTTGACCTTTAATAATGTGTGGATGCACCCTGATGTGCTGCGCATTCTCCAACGCGCCTAGGCATGCTTCTGATCAGGTGGTCAATGTCCTCCTGTGGTATCTCATTCTAGTCAACCACCAACTCCTCTCGAAGTGCTTCTAGAGTCTGAAGAGGACGTTGCAAATTGAGCAATCTCCTACCCATCATATCCCACACGTGCTCAATTGGGGATAAGTCGGGAGATCTTGGTGGCCATGGTAACAATGTGACATCATTAAAAACTGTGGGTTCCTCCTTTCACCACGTCACCTTCTAACCCTGGCACGACCATCGTGCATGCCTAAACAAAATCGAGACTCGTCACTAAAGACAATACTGTTCCATTCCTGATCCCAGAGTGACCGTTGTCTGCACCACTCAAGGCGATTACGTCGGTGTTCTCGAGTTAAAGGGAGGACCCAGTGTGGCCGGCATGAAAACAAGCCAAAACTTCTCATTCGTCGGTAAACGCTTCGCATGCCAATAGGTCTTCCGTGTTCTGTAAACCATTCATTTGCAATGGACCTGGTAGTGGAGAAACGGTCCCTTAAGGCCAATAATCTTAGGCGGCGATCTTCACGGTCTGTTGTTCTACGGTGGCGTCCAGTGCCCCTTGCTCTTTGCGTACGGCCTTCTCGAAGCCATGCCTGACAACACCTAACCACAGTGTCTACACTTCTTTGCATTCTAACTGCAATTGCCCGAAAAGAAAGTCCAGCTTCCCGAAGTCCCACTATACGGCCCCTATCAAACTCACTAAGTTGACGAAATCGTACAGGTCTCCGTACTCTAGGCATCGTAACCGATCGTAAAGGATGTCAAGAACCAAAATCCGCCAACGTTGATTCTTTACTGCGGCTGAAATATTCATTTTTGGAGCGTTAGTGAATTAAAAAAAAGCAGTATAAAAACCGGAATGTCCAACTGATAAGGGTGAAAATTTTTTCACTTGTTATTTACAGAAAGATAAATACATTCACCAACTTTTATTAAAATAAAACCATTTAAACTGGGTGTTCGGATTTATATGTCACTTAGTATAACTCTTATAGAATCTGTAATTTTTCGTTGAACAACATAAAAATGGGGAGAATCGTAATATTTATTATGCACATTTTTTGGAATACATGCTGAGAATTTGGGAAAGCCTATAGAAGTAATTAATTTACTTGATATTTTTGAAATAATGCCATGATGCTCTTGAAACAGTAGTTTACTATCCACATATGGTATGTATACCAAGGTATTTGAATGATTCGAGCCTAATTGTATTGTTACCTTGATGTTTCCCTGTTGACATACATTTTGTTTAAAAATTTAATATTATAGCAGTTAACTAACATGTCAGTATGAATGCCTTTCACTGTTGGTTTGGATTGAGAGATAGTCTAACTACAAAGTACAATCGTATTAAAATTGTTAGTGTTACTTCTTTAAATCGTATAGAATGCACTTTGTGGAATGTTAGGTACATAAAGCAAAAAAACCTTTATGCAGCAATTCAAGCCAGAAGGGGCAGAAACCACTTAGCCTGGAAGTATTATTCTTGGAAAGAAATCGGTAATGGAGCTAATAAACATGGTCCGGCCTTGGTTTGGTCACCGTATTACATTTCCTGGCTAACAACCGTATCGCCAGTTTTCGGTTACACTGAGGGGGTTCATTAGACGACCAGCAGTTCAGTAGTCGAAATCGAGGCGCCACAAATTATTGCCCTGCCCTCTCTGTCTCGGACACGGAACAATAAAAGGTATCAGGTGACAAATTACTCCTGGTCCAGCGTCCCAGTTCAGGATCATTGCTGGAATTCTCCATATGCTTCGGTTCGTTCTCACGAGAAAAGTTGGAATTGTTTCCACTTGTGCACTTCAATTTTAAAACATTTTCTCAAATATTTATAATACTTGAAGTTTGTTGTGCTTCATTTCTTCCGTAAGAAAATTATAATAACGTATGTCCTAAAAGTCTTGGAGCAAAATATTTATCGGATTTTTCTTAAAGAAGAAATTTATTTAAACACTTACTAGTACAATCATTTCTAGACTCATATTTAATTCGAAAATCAATGAATAACTTCATTTAGCTTTCATGCTTTTTTAGTACGAACATACATTATCAAACTAATTACGATTTAACATATATAGTTTTTTCCAAGGATTTTCAACATTTCTACATGCGATCAACACCGGTTTGAAAACTGAGAAAACAACTACTATGCCGTAAATCTAAGTTCGACAACGAAGGACTGAAAAATAACTGTAACATCTATATTGAATTTCAAAAACCCCAACCCCTATTGAGCGATAACATGGCCAATGCTTGTTCCAGAAGTTGTTGTATCCAGCATACAACTTCTTCCCGTACAAGCGATTGTACACGCGTTAAGGAATACCTCAGTACAGCGATGGCCGGGTGGCGGTACAAGTCCGCCAACGGGCCACTTTAGCTCTATTTAATCTCATTAACACGCAAAAAGAAGGTGGTAGACAAGAACACGTCGACCGAGGCGGTACCACCCTATAGCTTTTCCCAGGGTGTCATAAATGTCCACATGTTTCCACACCTAAGCTATGTAGTCGGTTATCTTTGAAAACAAAGAAATTGATGATTGTCCGGGTGGAGGGTGGACGCAAGGGAACAACATCGAAAATAAAATTTGTTTCACGAACATCTGCGGGACAGCAACATTGATGCTGTTCATCACTACTTGCAATCCAATCATCCCGCCATGCTTGGCGGAGACAAAAATCTCCGAGTCCGCACCTATTAACCATCTTAGCTTACCGAATTACGAGGTGCACTCCAATCTGAGAAAGAACGGGGGAATTGTGGTCTTTGTCCGCAGCAGTCTTTCCTGCTGCAGAGATGTTTCTCTCGAATCGGACCGGAAGGACATTCTGTGGCTTCGCCTCAACTCCAAGACATCCCCCAAATTCATTTGCTGCCTTTATCGCTCTCCCTCGGACCATAACTGGGATGACCTACTCGAATACCTCGCCGTCAAGATCGACTTCCTGAACATCAATCACTCCGCTTCAGAGGTAGTTCTCCTCGGTGATTTCAATGACAATAATTTGCTTTGGCTGGGCTCAAACAAGATCGATGCAGCAGGTCGTGCAGTTGAAGCGTTCGCTCTTACTCAAGGGCTGACCCAGCTGGTGACGGGCCCTACTTTTTTTGCCCCGCGTCTCGTCACATGCTCTCAGACCACTGTATTGGGGAGGTTAGGTTTCGGTCAGAACCCGCTGTGGCAGCAAAAACTCGCACAGGCCGCAAAATTTGGCATTACGGACATCAGAGACTTCTTCTCTACCTTTCCTTGGAGAGATAACTGTTTCACTGACGCGGAATGGAGGAATACATGCCTCATACTGCTGATATAATAGAAGTGCTTGATTGTGTCAGTATTTGCACCATTTACTTGATTTGTTTAATGGGCAGTTCAGAGTCTTAATCCTTAAGCTTATTACATACTAGTTGACTCCGTTGCGCAATTTGTCTATAGGCAGTCTGGAGACGGTCTCAAGACACGATCTATAGATGGTCTACAGACATCCTTCTTTGTCTTGTCTAGCGTTCATACGATAATGTGATTTTTTTTTCTCATGTTCGTTTTCGCAATCAAAGACATTGTTTTGTGTGGAATGGACTGGGATATGTCTCGGGGTCCCTCAGAATGTTTTATTTATTTTTTGTCGGCTAACAGAGCAATGAAGTTTTTTATGTTTGAATCTTTAATATTATTACACTGGTAAATTATAAATGCCACGTACTTATTTTGTTCTCATATAATAAAATATTGGCTTTCTGAAGATTTCTGAGCAATTTCCATGTTTTTTTCAACCTGGCCTTGACCATATAGAACACAATGGATTTAAGGAGCAATAATAGCATAAATTCTAGAAGTTCCACAGGTTAAAAAATGACCAGCTCCAAATATCGCCCTTAGTTTGGAGTATAATTTGATACGGCCATTCGAATACAATTATCCAAATGTTCGTCTATAAGTGGATTACGGTATTTATTTTTAATAAACTTCATATTTGAAAAAGAAGATTCACACAAATAGGTTGAACTAAATAACGCTTTCACTTTCAAGGCAACACAACATAGAACTGAATATTTATCTTTACTTGGTTGAGGTCAGATACATTTTGTATTTGAGGCTAATGATTTTAAATCATTTTGAAACGTAATCACTTCCATATGTCTTCGCTAAAATTCTGCGTAACAGAAGTTGCAAACTGTTGGATATCAATTTTTATGAACGGTGAAACAACAAATTGCGCCACTATAGCAATTTTAAATTTTTTTCTTCCCATTAAGAATGGGAATGTTATGTCTTCATCTTCTTACTACTGCTCATAATGTTTTTAATTGCAGGCCAACTCTAACCCAACCGCCGCGCCGTTCAGATTTAAACTGAGCGCACTGTCCCCTCGCCTTGCATACTTATTCCGTTCAAAGTAATCGAGATCGTTCTCGAACAGATCGCTCACCGCAGTGTTGCCGCTGCTTGGATTTATTATGAGAATTTACAAAAAAGCTTCTATGATTTTCACACCTTTTTAGAATATGTTGTGAGCCACCGGAATTGCCTTTGCGAGCAACCGGTACCTCGCGATCGACGGGTTGGCGTCCACTGTTCTAGATGTTCACGAGGTTCGTCGGCTACCACTTCCTTCCTCCTTAGGAGGTTGTGTGGAAGAAAGTAAATTAGGTCGTATAAACATCTCTCGCAATCACCAAAGTACCAACTAATATATGTAGTTTATAATGTGTTTATGCAAGACGCGAGAGAATTATCGCACCGATACAAATTTCCCGCAAGTCTGTCAAATAAAGTTAGTTGTCGTTACCTGGTGCTGGTATGTGGGTACGTCTAACAGATGACTGTATAAATTCTACAATTTCTTAATGACTCCGACTAAAATATAAGTTGTTTGAATCTTTCACTTTGCGGAGCCACATCCATTTTTCATTTCTGAATGGTAGGAGCATGCCAAGGCAGAGGCGTACAACAAGGAAGCAGACATGTAAAGAAAATCTGAAGCAAAATACAACTAACGTTTACCAAAATGGAGTCAAGTACTACAGCCGTTCAACAACAAGGTATTTTAAATTACAACTATATTGCACAATAGTGTTTGAGAATAATTAATGAGAAGTTTAAGCCAAAAGAAATTCCGCGGCAACTCCACTTCAGTTGCGTTTTCACCGAAAGCAATTTCTAAGCAACTGTCACCTTTTCTATGCCAGAACTGGCGAGGAAGTGCCGTAAAAGAATGCCAAATATGACTGGAATGTTTTTATTCCTAAAAGAAAATCTTATAAGTAAATTATTTCACCAATAAAACCTGGCCAAACAAGTCAATTAACATATGTGGTATTATTTTATTCACTAAGAACTTATAATACATAAGAAATTAATGTGATTACGATCACCTCAAATAATCATAATTTAATCACTCCCCAATGTCACCACGAATTCAAAAATATTGAGAATGTATTTTTTTATTTTTCTTAAAATATGCCACACAAGAATAACTATTCCTTAACATTTTAAGGAAAATATATCCTATACAGGGTGACTTCGAAGTTGAGTCATTTATTTTAACAGTGAGTAGATCTGATCAAAAGGAATGTTTTTTTCTTTACCATTTTTCTGGTAAAATTAAAGTAACAAAGTTATAGCCCTTTGGAAGTTTGAGTACCGCCCTGTCTCAATAATAATAATATGTGCTCGTGTTTGGCAACAACGGATATAATCCGCCTTATCGGTTCATCGCATCGGAAACAAAAAAGTGAAAAAATTTGGAACGATGTTTTTACAATTATTTTATTCAGTTGTATACAGTCAGTGTCAGTCGGTAACGCGTGAGTGAATAGTACTGAATAGTGGTGACTGTTGCGTGGCTCAAACGAAATCAAAAATGGCACATGTTTACGAAAATGCTGAACTTGTGGACATGATTCTTATTTACGCGGCATCACGGATTTATGCGGATCGGTTTCCCAATCGAGTGCAACCAACCCCTCGTGCCTTTGTTAATGTAGTACAAAGGGCTCGTGAATCAGGTGACTTAAGACCTCACAGGGGAGGGCATGCCGGTGCTCCAAGACCGCACGATCAAATACAGGTCCGCACTGAAATACTTGTCGGGAGGATACTTTATAAAACAAGGTAACATTTTTTTTTAATTTTTTTTTATTTTTACACACATATTTTGGTTTATCTTCCATCTACAATCATTATCTGAAAATTAGTGACTCAACTTCAAAGTATATAGAATATCAAGCATATTAATGTAACTTAGAAATAGATATCATGTATATTTTTACTGCTTTACACTTTTTCAACTCTAAGTTTATCAAGGAATTTTATAAGAATGAAAGCATTTAAATCAGAACATACCGTTTGTTGCAGTCCAAGAATGCCGACGGACAATCCCTCATAAATCCTGTTTTCCACGCCAGTGGAAGCGAAAATACGCAGCGGTTAGAGTCACCGAATGAAATATTTATAGAGTTCTCACTATTACAAACATCTTGCGCTGAAATTAATTGCTCTGTTTTCAGACAATAATAGTCTTTGGCCGTTTGGAAAAATATTTCACATTTTTTCGCGGTCTCGGTATAAATAGGGATTTTTCGAAGTTTTTCGTGCAATTAAAATGTTTGGATCGTTTCATCTCGCTGACAAGTCTGGGGACCACCTTTCTTTGACTTTCTGTCACTTCATACAGTAAATGAACTTATGACAAGGTGTGAAGTGATATCTACCATATCAAGAAGGCCCTAGGTCACAGCCATTCCGTTAGAAGAAATTGGAGGGTGCTTTATTTTCCTATGAAGGACAATTTTATATACTTAAGCGTGACATCAGCCTTCTAAACAAATATCATCGGCTCAACCTCCTTCGTTGTTCTACAGGGTGTCCTCAAATAACTGATTTAGACCAAAGTCTGAGTTTCGTCCGAGTTATTAGTTTCACTACAAATTTCAAATCTAGTGGAAACAGTAAGCATAAACATTCATAATCCCGATAAATTATGTCTACCAGCTCTTAGATTATTATTAAACTTTTAATTTCTATCCCGGTAGAGCCACCTATGATGGCACCGTGGAAACAAACCCGTGCTGTGATTCCGATTGGCGATTCCAATAAACAATCGACGGTCGGACATCGATGGCCGATGCTCAATTGTTGAGATTTATTTCTCGGTGTGTGCAGCGCAAGCGGTGCAACGAGCGCGCTAAGTACCTGTCAACTGCTCTTATCCAATCAGAGATCAGTAGGTGGGCTCACATCGGCCACTGCTAGCTGTGATGTTGGTTACTTTTTGTTTTCTTTGGTACAGCTGCTTTTAGAACAGCCGGAAAATTCGGCGCCATTTTGTTCTGAAACAGGCTGTTTTGGCATCGATACAAATATAAGTGAGAAGCGTTGAAAAGCGTTCTCTCTAAATCATTTAGAAAATTTGAAAAATGAGTACCATAGTTATTCTACTAGAGGAAGTATACAGGGTAGCTCATCGAAAACGAAACAGACGCATTTACTCGCAGCTCATTTTTTTTTTGGAAAAACGCTCAGACCCGTCGATTTTGTTTTCGAAGGGGACACAAGTTTGGCAAAAAACCACGTTAACACGTGCAGCTCACCGGGGCAGGGGTGACACCAACCGTAAATATTGAACAAAGTGACTATAGTGACCAAACAAAATATAAGCAATACCTATACCTACATAAAACAGAAAACAAGCTGCTGAAGATATCAGGAGCATGTGATGCAGCTCTTACACTTTTCTACACGAATCAAGTATAAATTAACTCCAATGAAACGTTGTAAAGTAATTCCATCAGCAGTTTGAGATACAGCCTATGCAGGTGAGCTTTAACGTTGTGCAGCATGTAAACAAGCATTCGTTTTACGACTACGAAGACGACGATCTTGTAACGCCAACAACAACCGTTTCATATTTATAATAATTTGTTGTCATTAAAATTTCCCATTAGATGTCGCTATCTGGCGTGATAAATTACGGGACGTTCACGGCATTTAATTTACATATACGCGTTCATTAATACCAACATCATCGGAAAGAACACAAAATAAGAAAAATGTTCTTGTAGGTAATTTCATTTGTTGGGACCATCGCAACGGCACCTGTCAGCTGTAGTGGATTATAGGCAGTTTACTAATAGATATGCACTAATCATTGTTAATGGTCAAAAATATCAACGTAATTATTACTTCCTATGCCACTGAACGAAGAAGCATTGTAATTGCGAAGAACTCATCTTCGTTTGTGTGTCTGTCGGTATGGCTGTCCGCTTTCTTTGGCCTATTCTAAGGATAGAAAATATTTGAAAATTGGTTCAGTGGTGACGGAGATAGGGACAAACACATGAAAAAATAAAAATCCCTCCTTTCTCGTTTTTTTGACGTTTCAGAGGCTCCTGATCATATTCAGAAAAACGTTTGTAGCTGTTGAAATTCTGGAGTTTGGGGAAGGTCCAACGTTGCCATATGGACAATAACTACCGATAGGACAGGAAAAGAATGTCTATGGATTTGACTGACTTGATCCGAATAATTTCCCCGGTGTACATGTTCGCAACTGACTTTTTTTGTCAAGTGTTTGTATCTATCAAAGATTTCTGAAAAGCTCAAAAAAGTAAGATGCGTGAAAACTGTCAATTTGACTCAACTTTGGATTTCGTATTTATTTTTTTACACTGCAGTTCTTGGAATATAAATATATAAATGCTCGTAATATACAGAGTGTTCGAAAAATAGACGAATATATTTAAGAGGGTGATTTCCTGTTAAAGAATATGAAAAAAGTTTCTATAAATATGGGTCTGGAAACGGTCTGGAGTTTCATGATACAGGATGGTAAATTAAAACAAATATATTTTTTTATTAATATCTTAAAAAATATTTACTCGATTTCATTGGAACTTAATAATAATACTTGTTGTATTAAGAGGCCAATTTAGCCCTGAATAGATTAAAATTATTAGGTGCAGTGGCGTTCCGGGGGCACCTTAACGAATATTATTGGTAAAAAAATGTACGTCACTGCCTTTTTTACGTAGTCGTGCCATAAGTTCTGTCCCATGATAATCTCATGATAAAAATGAAACAAGATAAGATATATTTATATGAAAGATATTATTTATTCGACAACATTTTTAGAATTCATAATCAAACAGTTTTATTCAAAATGTCCCCCCTTGGCCTTCACACACTGCTTCAAACTCGCGGGCCACTCATCTATCACTGCACGCACAGCTTCCAAAGGAATAGCTGCCGCTGATCGGATCAAATCCGCTTTCAGGGACTCGATATTACGGTGGGCTTTGGAGCAGGCCAACTGCTCTAGCAGGTCCCACAACTTGTAGTCTAAAGGATTGAGGTCCGGACTCCCTGAGGGCCAATCTTCCGCAGCAATGAACTCTGGCACATTGCTTTCCAGCCAGCGCTGCGTACTCTTAGCCTTGTGAGCGGGGGCGGAATCCTGCTGGTAGACCCAGTGTTGGTTGGCAAACAATGTACAACTTAAAGGCTTGACGATAGGATCCAGTATGTCGCTCTGATAGTTTGCCGCTTTTGTTTTCACGCCCTGTTTACAGAAATGGAGCTGAGTGACCCCTTCGTAGGACACCCCCCACCAAACCATGACTGACGCAGGGTGGTGGCCTCTCTCAACTCTCGGAATGATCTCCGAAGCTTCCTGTGAACTCCTTGCATACACTTTGTCATTTTGTCGGTTGAATTTTTCTTCTATGGTGAAGATTTTCTCATCCGTGAACAAAATCTTTCGGAATCCCCCAGCTGCGTACCTCTCCAAGAGCTTCTTGGATCTTGTCGCCCTGATGTGTCGCAAGGTGGCCGTAAGTCGCTGGCCCGTACGTCTCCGGTAAGCCCCTAGCCCTAGGTCTTGTTTAATGATGCGCGACATCGTCCGGACAGGAATCTTCATTTCCCTGGATAGGATCTTCTGCTTCCGGAGTGGATTCCTTTGAATCCTGGCTTTTACGGCTTTGATGGCTGCTGGAGTCCTTACTTGACGAGGTCTTCCGCTTCTTGGCCTGTCATCAACAGAGGACGTCTCATTGTACCGCTGAATGGTCCTAGACACAAATTTACGCGATATTTGAAGGCCGCGTAAGAGTTCAAAAATCTGACTAGCACTGTGATTACACTTATGTAAAGCTATCACTGCAATACGGTTCTCTGCCTTGCCCCACTCCATCGTTATGCTTCGAGAGATCAATACAAACTGAGGTATATGTAATTACCCGAAAAGCGCTTAATCAACTGACACCACAATGTAAACAATCGGACAAGTATTAACAGGTCTACACTTGTTTGAAAACGAGGGACAGAACTTATGGCATGACTATGTATAACTTTAATATTCGTTGTTTGATTAAGCATCTAAAAATATTATTTCTTTGCGTATTTTTTTCGTGTCTCACTTCGATTTCGAGAAAAAAAATAAAAGCCTTTTTATTGCATATCACTTGATTAAATTGGTTAATTTATTTTTGCTAAAAAAGAATTCATGCGTCAATTTCATCTTGCTAACTTGACCCATTCAAGAAATAAGTAGAGGAGGCGGATTATCCGAAAAGCACTGGTATGTATGCATTATAGGATGGTAACGAAACCAGGTATTGCATGTCGTTTATCGTCTTTTTCTTGTTTGTCTGTCTATTTGCGCTCGCTAACGATCGCAATGAACGTTGTTCTCGTGAAATACGCTGACGGGAACGAAAACCGTGGAATCGTCTGAACATGCTACAATGCTCTACATGCACCGCTTTTGATAGAAACGATTCCAATGGAATAACGCTCTGCTAGCGTTCTATCCTCCATTAACGAGCAAATTAGAGAAACGCCATCCATTGGCGGTAAAAGCGGAGCGGTTATGCGCATAGTAGTAATGGAAAACCCGTGTGCAAATTATACCAAATAATATAATAGTTTGTGAACCGTTATCGCTTCCAGCTTACATCGTTTTGTATAATTCTATATTGAATAATATCTGGAAAGGTCTGTTGGTCGATATGTGTAGCAGGCGTATTTTTTAATACTCCTATTCGCCGGGACGAAGTTCATGGTGGGAGGAACGATCAATCGTTGCGTAAGCCGTGGACAAGGGAAATATCACCGGCTTCATAGTGGAATATAGGAGTAGTCTCTATGTCAGTTAGAAATTGAAAATGTTTATAACCTCAAATCGACCAAAAATATATTATTATATTTTATTGACATTCGTTTATTCTCATATTGTAAAGGAAACACCATACTCTCACAGTAATTTTTCAAATAAGGGATATTTTTTGAGGGAATGCTTCTCTTTTTGATAGTATTGTTTCTTTACCTATTCTATGTTCAATTTTTCGATTTAGAATTGTTTTCTTAAATCTGTTCCAAATATTGTAAACCTTGTTTGGATACAGATTCGAAACAACGTATATAAATTCATGGATTCTTAAGTAAAAGAAGAGGTAATACTCGTACTTGAATACTAGATGTTGTTAATCATTTTGGACATATTTAAATTCTGTGTGCTATGCTCAATATAAAAAAAGGCGTCAAGTGGATTGACTCTATACTTCGTTCGCCTTCGTTGCCGGTTTCAAAAAAGGGGATAAGTCAAGTCATTTCAAAAGACAGGAGCTAGTTGTGATTAGGTAGTTTCACTTAAGCGTGATGAATCTTTAACATCTACATATTAAAACTATCATATTTCCATTTTCAGGACGGATGCAGGGAAAATAGGTATGTCTAACAGGTGCATAATATCACTGAATTCAGCAGCTTCTTAATAATAGAATGTCTTCCACTGACCATTTACCGTAGACAGCTTCCAGCCTACAATTTTCATCTCCACCATACAATGTCTGACAATGAGCAGGAATCTCTGAATGCTGGGTAATTTAAGGATCACAAAATTCATAGAAAATACATATAGTTTCAGCCTTTGTAGGGTACCTACTTCAACAAATTAGTGCAAAGTGTACTCTTATTACTTTATTCTCTAGCTTTCGATGAACTTTGACATCATCATCTGGAGAAAAGTAGGTGAGATTTTTCCTAAATATTATTAACTAAGCTAATGAGAATACTTAGTAAACTGATGAAAACTGGACCAATGGTAGCAGTAGTTAAAATTCATAAAATATGTATCAAAAAAACAGCACAACTCATTAAAAACTTCAGGATTGATTGTTAATTTTTTTGATTTTTTTACATCATGAACAATCATGTTACTTTAGATTCAACAACTAAAAAGTAAATAAAAAATAAAATCTCCTTTTGAAACAAAAACGGCTACGCTGTCGCTGTCATTGTGCTCACAAGGCACGTGCAAACAAATAATATTATTATATGATAATATCGTTATGCGAATAATGTTTATCGTTAGGTCGAAGTGACAGAATAAATGGATTTGCAAATCTAAAATGGTGTATACACCGATCGTCAGCTCACCAGTTATATTTAAACAGACATTCTGTTATAATAAATTGTCAATATTTATTCTGTTGAACATAAATCAGCTCTTAGCCGGACATATATCATAAATGGAGAAAATTGAATTGTTATATTTTATTGAATAAATTGTAAGCTCTATTAGACTGAATTTACCGATGACGGAAGTCAGAGTTATGTAATTTGGGAATTTCGTTATTTCAAAAACATGCTGAGGTTTGAAACACCTAACGATCTTTACATGTTATTTTTACAGTGTTATCACGTCCATTCTGCATGTTGCTTCAAATCTTTTTCTTTCTAAGGTAACCTTTGACATCTGAACGAATTTGGCTACAGTTGTCTTATGCTTACAGATAGTCACGACACTATGGGAAAAAACTCAGAATAATCAGCAGTGTCACATACAGGGTGTCCCAGAAGTCGACGTCAAGCCGAAACCGGGTGATAGGCAAAGTCATAACAGCTATCAGAAAAATATTTAAAAAAATTTTATGTATGTGCTTTGAAAATTATAGGTCTTTGAAAAAAATATAGAAATTTCACACCCTACGGCAGTCTGTCAACTCCTGTTACTACAAATACTAACTTTTTTTGGATTTTATTTTTACAATGTAATGATGAATAATGCATCTTCAAATTGGTGTCTCAACCTTACTGCCAACTTTTTTTGTTCAGGAAAAATTGCTACTTATTTCCCAACCAAGTATTCCAAAGTAAAACTTTGCTCAACTTTAACTGGCTGTACTGGAAAAAATGTACTACGAGAGTTTGGCAAGTAACCTTAAAAGTTGGCGCATTTAATAACGATTCCAAAATGGTATAACACTTAGAAGATTACTCATTAACTTATGCACAATTTTTATTTGAAAAAAAAACTGATGAAAATTTTTCAAAATTTCCTAATTAAACAGCGATTATGAAAACGCACAAGGACCCTTAAGGATAACTGTTTGCACAACAGTGGGCGTCAAAATGCTGCTGATGATGATTTACCTTTACAGCAAATGCTCAAACTGTTTTCCTTCAGCCGCAATACACGCTCGACATCTTAAAAAAGATCGGGTTATTAAACGAGCGAATCCACGGTTATTAACAAACTCAGCTGCTTCCAATAGTCTTTGCCGTAGCTCAGCTACATTTTGAATCGGCTTGAAATACACTTTTTCTTTTACAGTTCCCCAGTAACAAAATCTAAAGGATTCAAATCAGGTGATCGGGCTGGCCACGGTATTGTACCAGACCGCCTTATCCATCTGCCTGCAAAGGTTTGATCGAGATACTCTCTCACTGAGAGTGCATAGTGCGCTGGGCAGCCATCATGCTGAAACCACATGTCCCTGTAAATATCAGTGGCACGTCCTCCAATAAATTTTCTAAATGATTTTGCAAAAACCTAAATAAACCTCAGCAGTCAAAGTCTCTGGGAACTCAAACGGACTGATTATTTTACCATTTAAAATTCCTGTCCAATGGTTTATCTTGAAGCGATATTGAGATTCATCTTCTCTCATCAAATGTGGGTTTGCTACGTGCCACTCGTGTAAGTTATGCAGGATCATGTACCCATCTTTCTTAAATGTGGTCTCATCTGACCATAAAATTTTTTCAAAGAACCGTGGATCTTCCCTGTGTCTTTCTAACATTGTGCGACAAAAAGCAACTCTAGGTTCATTATCTCGGAGCAGAAGGGCTTGAACACGCTGTACGTGGTATGGATGGAGCACGTTTTTTGCAATTCTATGGGCTGTACTTTTGGGCACACCTGTTTTTAGTTCTATTGCACGCACTGAAGTAATCGGGTCTTCTTCGACAGCTCCTAGCATTACGTCTTCGTAAGGAAGGAAAGATCTTCCCTCAC
This sequence comes from Acanthoscelides obtectus, assembly GCA_963669975.1. Lineage (NCBI taxonomy): Eukaryota > Metazoa > Arthropoda > Insecta > Coleoptera > Chrysomelidae > Acanthoscelides > Acanthoscelides obtectus. Next base: position 2,152,393 of record CAVLJG010000006.1, read on the forward strand.
CGTGTGATTGGTTTGGTAGTTGGCCCTCTGAGAACAGTAAGCGGTGCACATTTGTGAACACTCGATGATCTGGATGACGAGCTGCATTCGGGTACCTCCCACAGTAAAGTCTCGCTGCAGCACTAGCGTTGCATCTGCATTCCCCATAAATGAGGTGCATGTTAGCATATTCTTGTACGGTGTACACGGACATAGCGGCACTGCACAATCACACTATCAAAGATAGTCTAAGGAAAGCAAATGTTGTTTTGAAGAGCAATTAAACAGCCTAAATCCAAATCACAAGCGATCAACAGTCCAGTTCACGAATCCAAAATTAGTAACAGTATGAAATCAACAAGCACGAACATGTAAAGATGCGCAGTAAACGAAGGAGTACTGATTGGTATCAAAGTGTGCAATAGCAAGTAAGTGATGTGCTTCATCCATACCACATACAGCGTGTTCAACCTCTCCTGCCCCGGGATTATGAGCCCCGAGTTGCTTTTTGTCGCACAATGTTAGAAAGACACAGGAAAGATCCACAGTTCTTTGAAAAAATTGTATGGTCGGATGAGACCACATTTAAGAAAGATGGGTACATGAACCTGCATAACTTACACGAGTGGCACGTAGCAAACCCACATTTGATGAGAGAAGATAAATCTCAATATCGCTTCAAGATAAACCATTGGACAGGAATTTTAAATAGTAAAATTATCGGTCCGTTTGAGTTCCCAGAGACTTTGACTGCTGAAGTTTATTTGGATTTTTTGAAAAATCATGTACAAAATTTATTGGTGGACGTGCCACTGAGTATTTACAGGGACATGTGGTTTCAGCATTATGGCTGCCCAGCGCACTATGCACTCTCAGTGAGAGAGTATCTCGATCAAAACTTTCCAGGCAGATGGATAAGGCGGTCTGGTACAATACCGTGGCCAGCCCGAGCACCTGATTTGAATCCTTTAGATTTTTTTACTGGGGAACTGTAAAAGAAAAACTGTATTTCAAGCCGATTCAAAATGTAGCTGAGCTACGTCAAAGACTATTAGAAGCAGCTGAGTTTGTTAATAACCGTGGATTCGCTCGTTTAATAACCCGATCTTTTTTAAGAAGATGTCGAGCGTGTAATGTGGCTGAAGGAAAACAGTTTGAGCATTTGCTTGTAAAAGTAAATCATCATCAGCAGCATTTTGATGCCATCTGTTGTGCAAACAGTTATCCTTAAGGGTCCTTGTGCGTTTTCATAATCGCTGTTTAATTAGGAAATTTTGAAAAATTTTCATCAGTTTTTTTCAAATAAAAATTGTGCATAAGTTAATGAGTAATCTTCTAAGTGTTATACCATTTTGGAATCGTTATTAAATGCGCCAACTTTTAAGGTTACTTGCCAAACTCTCGTAGTACATTTTTTTCCAGTACAGCCAGTTAAAGTTGAGCAAAGTTTTACTTTGGAATACTTGGTTGGGAAATAAGTGGCAATTTTTCCTGAACGAGAAAAGTTGGCAGTAAGGTTGAGACACCAGTTTGAAGATGCATTATTCATCATTACATTGTAAAAATAAAATCCAAAAAAAGTTAATATTTGTAGTAACAGGAGTTGACAGACTGCCGTAGGGTGTGAAATTTCTATATTTTTTTCAAAGACCTATAATTTTCAAAACACATACAGAAATTTTTTTAAATATTTTTCTAATAGCTGCTATGACTTTGCCTATCACCCGGTTTCGGCTTGACGTCGACTTCTGGGACACCCTGTATATTTACTGTTAAAGGAATCTCAAGATAATTCTCAACTATTCCAAGAAAAACGTCATTGATTGTCTGCACGAGCCACTAACACGCTGTGACTCTAGAAGTTATAGCACAGATAATTTTATTAAATCCTGTTCTTAAACGTTAACATTTAAAGAACAAAGCGAAATAAACGATTCTTACAAGCAGTTAAAATTCGGATACAAATACAAAATAACAATCAGCATAAATAACACATAATGTCCGTTTGAAAAAAGAAATACAAACGTTACATCCGATTAGTATTCCTGGACAACTTCCGGCCACAATAGAGTTTTGAGACACGTGTTTTACCGCTATACCGGACATGCTACACGCCGTGTTTCCGTTTCGCTTCATTTGTATGCGCATCGACATCTTTATTGTTATATCACTAATGAACAGTTATTGTGTTTTAGCACCTTTACACCTGATGCCATAACCATCAAAAAGTTGACGCGATGCAGCTTTAATATCTATTAACACTGACCTCACTTATGCACTTTCGGATTCTTAACGTACGTTTCTGTCTTTGATTATGTGATTTAAATTATTCCCTTCCCAAAACTTGAAATGTTGGACTCTTGAGGCTCGTATTTGACTTCAACGTCTCAAATTACATGAGTGTATACAGTTTCGTACAATTGTAACAACAGAAGGAACATTTTCTATAAACTCTTATAATAAAAAAACATCAACATATTCGCGTACATGTGGTTTGGACGTAGATTCGTTTTTGTGTAAGCTGGGTGCATGAATTTCGAATAAAAATGTCAATGAATTGTTTTCTTATAGCTTTGCTAATGTGTTTTTCCAACCTAAGACCATCCTAAGACAATTTCAACTGATATAAAGATGTAAGCTTTACCTACAACGACAGCAAATGTCAAGTGCTGAACCTATCTACGTATCAAGAAAATTCCTCCCCCATATATTACAACTTACAACATAAAAATAGTTGTAACAGCAGTAGTTAACATAATTACTTCGTCTAAAAAACATTTAAGTGCTTGGAAAGATGTGTGAGATGCGCTTCCTGGTACATAAATGAGATTCCATATTTTTTGTTCTGTATCGTAAATCACGTGAACAGAAAGAAGCAGTGGCGTACAGTAGGGGTATCGAATAGTTCTGAAACTAATCCGTACCACAATTCTTCATAAGCTGTGATGAATCAACAAAGAAAAACAGTGACGTTCAGTCACTAAAATTATCTACCTTTAAAGAAGAAAGTAATATGTCCATGATACAAGTGGGGCGTTTTCTTTTTTCCTATATGCGAATGATTTTAATGAATATCGCTCGAATGCAGTTTAAAGTTGTAAGATCAAATTATATGCAGATGATACTAATATACTAAGTGACATATAAATCCGAACACCCAGTTTAAATGGTTTTATTTTAATAAAAGTTGGTGAATGTATTTATCTTACTGTAAATAACAAGTGAAAAAATTTTCAGTCTTATCAGTTGGACATTCCGGTTTTTATACTGCTTTTTTTTTAATTCACTAACGCTCTAAAAATGAATATTTCAGCCGCAGTAAAGAATCAACGTTGGCGGATATTGGTTCTTGACATCCTTTACGATCGGTTACGATGCCTAGAGTACGGAGACCTATATGATTTCGTCAACTTAGTGAGTTTGATAGGGGCCGTATAGTGGGACTTCGGGAAGCTGGACTTTCTTTTCGGGCAATTGCAGTTAGAGTGCAAAGACGTGTAGACACTGTGGTTAGGTGTTGTCAGGCATGGCTTCGAGAAGGCCGTACGCAAAGAGCAAGGGGCACTGGACGCCGCCATAGAACAACAGACCGTGAAGATCGCCGCCTAAGATTATTGGCCTTAAGGGACCGTTTCTCCACTACCAGGTCCATTGCAAATGAATGGTTTGCAGAACACGGAAGACCTATTGGCATCCGAAGTGTTTACCGACGAATGAGAAGTTTTGGCTTGTTTTCATACCGGCCACACTGGGTCCTCCCTTTCACTCGAGAACACCGACGTAATCGCCTTGAGTGGTGCAGACAACGGTCATTCTGGGATCAGGAATGGAACAGTATTGTCTTTAGTGACGAGTCTCGATTTTGTTTAGGCATGCACGATGGTCGTGCCAGGGTTAGAAGGCGACGTGGTGAAAGGAGGAATCCACAGTTTTTTGTTGAAAGACATGTTCATCACACTGTTGGAGTTATGGTTTGGGGTGCTATAGCTTATGGTTCCAGGTCACCTTTAATCTTCATCCGAGGTAACATGAACGCGCAGCGTTATATCCACGAAGTTCTAGAACCATATCTTTTATCCTATCTTGACACCCTGGCAGATCCAACTTTCCAACAAGATAATGCCCGACCACATGTTGCAAGAGTCACAATAGACTTCTTTCAACATAATGATGTCACATTGTTACCATGGCCACCAAGATCTCCCGACTTATCCCCAATTGAGCACGTGTGCGACTCTAGAAGCACTTCGAGAGGAGTTGGTGGTTGCCTGGAATGAGATACCACAGGAGGACATTGACCACCTGATCAGAAGCATGCCTAGGCGCGTTGGAGAATGCGTAGCACATCAGGGTGCATCCACGCATTATTAAAGGTCAAAGGGCTTTAAAGCAGTGCAATCATTTTGAAATTTTTACCATTTACTTATTATGCTTCATTAAGTACTTATACAAAATTTTATTAACCTAGATGTGCCCAATGGTCTATATGTAGTACATCTCAAACTTGTCCATTCTTGTCAAAATGGGTCTGCAAAAATCTGTTCATTCATTCGTTTCGTTTAGTATAACGTTATTCGGCTTAGGGTACGGTTGTTAGTTTTCATTTTCTGACGGACTATTAGTGTACTTTGAAGTCCAAGTACTACATTTTGACGATATGGCTGAATATGGCATCATGCTTGCAAGGTAAGCTGTATTTTGATGATTTACATTGAAGTGGATTCCGTATAATGGAGCAAATTGCTACATACGAGTATAAAGGACAGTAGGAATATATGCTTGAGGCAATGAATAATATTGCCTAGCTTTTTCACAGTTTAGGAAAAAATCTATCTGTCCTATATAAAGTACACTGGGCAAACATACTACTGCCACTTTTTCTAAATTACCCTCAGTAGAGCAGCCACATGTGGTCCAATTATATAATAGGAACATGGGAGGTGTTGACCTTTCTGACCAAAATATAAACCTCTATCGTACTGCCATAAGAGGAAAAAAGTGTTATTTTCATCTTATAACTCACTGCATTGATAAGGCAGTGCAGAATTCCTGGCTAATTCATAAAAAATGAGGCGGAACAATGGACCACTAACTTTTAGAAGAGCCATTGCAAATTTTATGCTGGTTAAAAATAAGAATGTGTGTATCAGATGAGACACATCTCAATTCCAAAATTTGGAGTTATGACCATCTGGACCACTGGGTACTACCACAAGAAAAACAAACAAGATGCGCAGCTTGTCATCAGAAAACACGACTCGCTGTCAAAAATGTGACAAAGGGTTGTATGTTGAGTGTTTTTGATGTATCATATTAAGCCCAAATGATTTTAATGCAGCATAGTAAATGCCCATTGTCCTATATATAGGACGCCTTCAAAAACAACTTTTTTGACAAAAAAAGCAGTTTCAGAAGTTTTAGTTGGCTTCTTGTATACTTATAATGCCCCTTAAATGTAAAACTATGAAGAAATCAGAGTCATGACAACTTTGGGCATATCTGGGTTAAAATAAAACCATTTAAACTGGGTGTTCGAATTTATATGTCACTTAGTATACATTCAGACTCCAGCGATTGCCAGGAGAAGATAGTTAAGCGGTCATTCAGAGGAAACCAAGCAGTAAGTAACATAACTACCTCAACCCAGCAAACGGGCTCCGAAAGTCCCATAACAACCCCCAGAACCTGGAGGCGTCCCAACTGCAGATATTCAATAACAAGTCGTAAGCCATAATTTAAATTATGAAGGTAAAAAGTATAGCATCTTTATAAACATGGCTTAAGACATTCATGATCATGAATATAAAAGTATTATGGTTATCAATCCATGCAGTACAGTAGAATAAAGGAAACACTCAGTGATTGCTCACCTTTCAGGTAACCAAAGCACCACACCTAATAGCACATCAACACTGTAATCCAGTTCACAAAGGGCACTACGATCCGGAAAATACGCGAATTAAGCCGCCGCGGAAAAATACAGCCGAAACTGAACTAGAAGGAATACCTGCAATCAGTCTAAACGCTGAAAAACAGGCAAAACAAATGACGAGCGGAATGTCGATCGCGAAACGCAACTGACCAATCAGATCGGGAGCGAGATTTCCAGGAAGATGCTAATACGCACCGCGACTCTATGAAGGTACGCCTAAAATGAATTTTTGATGTACAGGGTGGCCGAAAAATAAGTCACTCAATAATCACAAATATTGGATTTGGATTGTCGTAGAACATTTCGTCGAATATTTGATCATTTTTTGTGAATTCAAAGGATATAAAGAGATGTATTTTTATCAAATCGTCATGATATGGATAAGTATACTAATAAATTTAAATCACTTTCCAAAAAATTGCAACTTATTAAAAAAAAAAACATTTTCAGGCAAGTAACTAGCTGTTGTACGGATTTTATTTGTAATTCTGAGGAAAATCTACTGCGTTTGGATAATGTAAATTTGTAGATAGATGATTTACTTATATTCTAAAATTGCTCTGTCATGTTATAGATATAGGTATTCCAGATTTATTGAAGGATTTCAGGGTTTTTAATATTACAATAAATTGAATTCGATATCTTATGAATCCGGCACAATCCCAGAAAACTGGAAAATTGCTCATGTCCAACTCATCCCAAATAAGAATCTTAGACTGATCCTTACAACTACAGGCATATAGCTCTGCTTTCTGTTATAAGTAAGGTGATGGAGAGGTGCATAAATCGCAAGCTCTGGATTGTGTCGAGATTCTGGCACAATATACAAGAGGAAGCTTTTTCCGGTTCTATTAACCTTAGACAGTTCAAAAGACGGATTAACAAAATTTCTTTGGGAGCATTTAGGCTTCTGCCGGCGCGACTGTTTCGGTATAAAAAAAATAGTTTTCTGAATCTAAGCATACTAAAGAAGAGAGTAAATAAACATTAAATGTTCAATTGAAGCGCATTTTCACACATAATTCACTTACTCACAACACACTCATAAACACACATAAAAAAAACATTTTCAGGCAAGTAAGTTGCACGGATTTTATTTGTAATTCTGAGAAAAATCGACTGCGTTCTAGAACCCCATCTTTTATCCTATCTCGACACCCTGGCAGATCCAACTTTCCAACAAGATAATGCCCGACCACATGTTGCAAGAGTCACAATAGGCTTCTTTCAACATAATGATGTCACATTGTTACCATGGCCACCAAGATCTCCCGACTTATCCCCAATTGAGCACGTGTGGGATATGATGGGTAGGAGATTGCTCAATTTGCAACGTCCCCCTCAGACTTTAGAAGCACTTCGAGAGGAGTTGGTGGTTGCCTGGAATGAGATACCACAGGAGGACATTGACCACCTGAACAGAAGCATGCCTAGGCGCGTTGGAGAATGCGTAGCACATCAGGGTGCATCCACACATTATTAAAGGTCAAAGGGCTTTAAAGCAGTGCAATCATTTTGAAATTTTTATCATTTACTTATTATGCTTCATTAAGTACTTATACAAAATTTTATTAAAATAAAACCATTTAAACTGGGTGTTCGGATTTATATGTCACTTTGTATATAATTATTGAGCAGTTGTAGTAGCAATGAATTCTTTCATAATACTGAAGCACCTTTCACAGCAGCTCAAAATGGCCGGTAAATATTAAATACAGAATTAAAAATTAATGAAATTTTCAGTAAAAGATAACCGGGATTTCAGTATTTTTAAAAATGTCTCTTACTGTTAAGTCGTAGGGTATTGCTATTGATCATCATCTATCTTGGAAGCCACATGTGGAATCAGTCTGTCATAAATTACATAAAACTGCTTATGGTATAAAAAATGTATCAAATCTTAATAAGCAAGTTCTATTTTATACTATACAAGCTTCAACTGTCACTTGAGCTATAGCATTTTAAGCTGGGGATGCAGCTCATCGGTGGATAGAGTTTTTCTTCTCCAGAAATTTTACAATCATCATTATTTTCGATCCCCAAGAATTTTAGCTGTAGCTTGTAATTACATTTATGAATTATCAATATTTGCGCCTAAGAATAAATTAAACCCTTACCATTATCAAACTGGATCTAATCATCTGCTAATACCCCCTCAAAATCGTACTTCAGTATAAGAAATCTTTGAGTTACATCAGTTCTAAGATATTCAAAACTTTAGAAGAAGATATTCAACAAGCACCGACATTAAGTAGTTTCAAAAATCAGTTAAAATCATTTATAATGGATAAGTGATGTTATAGATTGCGTTGTTTTAATCTGTATTGTATTGTTTTTGTTCTACCATTTCCTTGTGACTTTTGACTTGTTATGGTATGTGGCTATTTAACAATAAAATAAATGTATTATCATTATTATCATAATTGCCTAAATTTATGAAGTAAATGATTTGAAATCGTTCATTTTCCTTGAAGTATTTGATTGACAATTTTCAAACAAAATCACACAACACCATGGTACACCACTGATTTGGTCCCAACCAAGAGTAAAAATTTACGATGTCTACCCTACGGCAACAATTCCAAGATCGTACGCGATATATTCGTATGTAACAGATGCTGCTACAAGAGAAGCCATCATTTGTGATGTCTAGCATTCTTCGCTTTTTTAATGTACCCTTATTCTTTCTGTGGGCCGCTTCAGTGGGAAGTAGATGGAAACATTCGTATAAAGAAGCCGAAAGACAGTTGTGGTGACAGCTTTATGAACTGCGCCAAACCAAATGGTCCTATCATATGGTCCACGGCACTGCTCGGCCAACATGTTGTTAGTGAGGCAAATGTGGAATATAGGCTGATTCAAAAATATAAGCAAGAGTAAAAAATGGCGTCCAGTAGAATTACTCTATACTTCCTATGCATGCGTTTGACGTTTCAAAGACTTAAGTCGCGAGTAGGTAGGTTAACTTATGTACGATGAATATTTGAGTTCTACATATCAAACTATTTGAAGCAAATCTATCTTATTTCTGTTGTGTGTGACTTATTATGTCTAACAGGACTGGCACATAGTATAACTGAGATCACTAGATTCTTAATAACAGAAGGTTTTTCAGTGACACCAAATACGCAACGATTTATATCCTCAATTCTTGTTTCCTTATCCAGATACGGAGTCTTGTAGTTATGCCTACAAAGTGATGTAAGAATTACATTAATCTAAAAAATATAGCAAAGTCGTTGGGGGAAATTATAAGAGGACAAATTATTTGTTAAAAGATATAAAACAGAATATGGGTGGTGCCAGGAAAAAGATTCTATTTTTATTCGCGAAAAATGAGGTTTCATTTCATCAAATTTCTGTATAGCTAAAGGAACGCAGGCTACCGTTTTAGCCCTAAAATAGAACAGACTAAATTTTGGAACACTAAAACTAGAAAATCTAATATAATAATAAAGAAATAATTATTAGGTACGCTAAAACCTCTACAAATAAAACAATTTATTATTTTCCTGATTATTCGTATTCGCATGACACTGACCTTTGACTTTGTGACAAATATGTTTTCGTATATTAAATTGCAAACCAAAAAATCTCATAATTTTGTTTTTAATTCAGTCTTTTTGGAAAATAAATCTTAAGAATCTATTCTCCAGGTCAGAGAGAGGTGTTGTAGTTTCATAATTATATATATATCAGGATTACTAAAAATGATGAAGAAATGAAAATAAATGCGTTGATAAATTAACCTAATACCTATAAAGTGGAAAACTCGATAGCCTACTTTTAAAGAAATACTCTTCAAGCGCTAGGAGAGGGGTGGTCTGTCGACGAGAATTTAGTCAATAGACATTGAAACAAAGGAATTCAAAAAAATGTGCCATTCTTTTCTCTGGATTTAACATCACACCCTCCTCTTATTCACGCTTTGTAGTTTTTTTATAATGTATTTTTTGCCCTAGAAATACTGCCACTGTTTCTTACATTGCCCTACAAATAATATACCTAACAATTCCTTAATTTCGCCAAATTCGCATTCGGAAACATCATTTGATCCTCAGAAAATGTTGAAGGCAAATTTCCTGAGTTATCAAGATAAAAAAGCTAAATACTAGTTATGTCTTTGTTTTTCTTTGTAGAGATAATCTTGAACTCCTAATGACTATGCAAAATATCCGAATTTCAAAGAATAACTTAATAGTCCTATTATTTTATGAGTATAGGCACTGTACGCACAACACGGTCTTGTAGAGTGTTTATTCATGAGTCATCTGCGAATAGTGCATGTGATGTGTAAGGGAAAAATTAGGAGGCATCGAAACACAGTAAATCAGCGATGAGTCCCTTGCATTTCCCAGTAGGCGGTACACAACGCACACTACGATGCTGCTGGAGATATTAATTATGACGATGAGATGTGCCTCATATGCCTCTCGTGACTCACACAGCTGATTATGCTAATTTATATTTTTTTAAAGTTCGACTGTGATACATGGCGTTTGTCAAGGGTCAAGCTAAGCTAGATTGAACGTATTTATGGCTATTCCTTTTTTCCTTTATATACAGGGTGACTTTGAAGTTGAGTCATTAATTTTCAGATAATGATTGTAGAAGGAAGATAAACCAAAATATGTGTGTAAAAATAAAAAAAAATTAAAAAAAAATGTTACCTTGTTTTATAAAGTATCCTCCCGACAAGTATTTCAGTGCGGACCTGTGCGCCCAAAAGCATGTCACAAAAACTGTTCGAAATGATTTCCGTTTTGCTCGACGCACAGCTGGGCGCGTCTTAGCCATGTCTCTTTACAAGCACGCAATAAAATCACTGGTTGATTTCTGATCACTGTACTCATTTCCTCAATTCGAGCACGTAATTCTTCGCGTGTATTAGCCGGTGTTTTATACACTAGAGTTTTTAGCCAACCCCACAAACAAAAGTCTAAAGGATTTAAGTCCGGAAACCTTGGCGGCCAAGGTACAAAACCGCCACGGCCGATCCAACGATTATTAAATTGTCTATTTAAAAATTCACGCACATTTCTTGCATAATGGGGTGGTGCCCCATCTTGTAAAAACCACATGTTTTGTCTAATATTTAAAGGCACATCTTCCAGTAAACCAGGCAAATTGTGTTGCAAGAAATCAAAATAATTTTCACCAGTTAAGCGATTTGGTAATTCAAAAGGCCCCACTAAAATTCCATTAACAATTCCCGCCCACAGGTTGATTGGTTCAAATCGCTGTTGAAAATTGGTTTCCCTTATTTCATGGGGATTTTCAATAGCCCAAACGTGAGAATTACGTGAATTAATAATTCCGTTTCTAGTAAAGAGGGCTTCATCACTCACTAAAATTTGATTTAAAAAATTGTCATCATTTTGATGTTTATTTAAAAGCCAATTGCAAAAGTCAACCCTTTGTTCATGATCTTCCGGTTGTAAGGCCTGCACTTTTTGTATGTGAAACGGATAGAACTGATTTTCACGTAGAGTTTTCCAAGTTTTATACTGACTAATCGCCAATTGAGTTGAAATTTGTCGGGTGCTTACTGTTGGATCATCACTTACTAATTCTAAAATTTGTTCTTCTAGTTCTATTTGATCGTGTGGTCTTGGAGCACCGGCATGATCTCCTCTGTGAGGTCTTAAGTCACCTGATTCACGAGCTCTTTGCACTACATTAACAAAGGCACGAGGGGTTGGTTGCACTCGATTGGGAAACCGATCCGCATAGATCCGTGATGCCGCGGCAGCATTTTGTAAACACTCCCCCGTAAATAAGAACCATGTCCACAAGTTCAGCATTTTCGTAAACATGTGCCATTTTTGATTTGAGCCTCGTAACAGACACGATTATTCACTTACGCGTTACCGACTACCGACTGATACTGACTGTATACAACTGAAGAAAATAATTGTAAAAAGATCGTTCCAAATTCTTTCGCTTTTTTGTTTCCGATGCGATGAACGGATAAGGCGGATTATATCTGTTGTTGCCAAACACGAGAACATAATATCATTATTGAGACAGGGCGGTACTCAAACTTCCAAAGGGCTATAACTTTGTTACTTTAATTTTACCAGAAAAATGGTAAAGGAAAAAAACATTTCTTTTGATCAGATCTACTCACTGTTAAAATAAATGACTCAACTTCGAAGTCACCCTGTATATAATCAATCTCACATACGACTGTAAGTTAGTTTAAAATCATTTTGCACTATATTTGCTAGTTCGTCTCAATGTTATTGCAGCTCCTGATGAAGATGGCAAAGTCCATTGAAAGCTAGAGATTAATAAAGTAGAAAGAGTCCTCTTTGCTTGAATTTTGTCGAAGTACCCAACAAAAGTCGGAAGCTTTATTTTTCACCTAAACGACAATGACCACGTATGACCACCAAGAATCGCAAATATGAATTTGTAAAAATACACTTACTTCCAACAAAGAGTTTTTGCTTATCAGGGATTGTCAAATACAGTTACCTAAAGAGTTGTAATTGTTGTATCTGATCTGCATGATTGTTAAGATGCCCGTTGAATAAAGATAGATTGAAAATTTAGTAACGCTTCTGCCACCTGGCTGGGCTCTTTCAAATTGGCCGAAACGTTAGCAATTTTCAATTTATATCGACCAGGATAACACGCAGATTAGCTAGTGCGAAATCACAGTATAAGTTTCAGTTGTTACATGAATTGTATTGTTCCGAAACACAACCAATTTGTGCCATTACGAACTTACGCATATCGCATACAGAAGGAGGTTTAGTTTCTAATCCTTAGCTTCTCCATCTTATCGAACAACAAACACGTAAGATGCTGTCAATGGTATACACCTATACGTATAATCCGCAAGATAAAGTAAGCGTTTGGTATGCAACAATGTACCGGTGCGATATATTTTGCCAAGTGGCAAGCAGCAAATCGTGCTTTGCCGGTGAGGTTGTGATATACTTCGGCCTCTGGCCGTTTACAAGGGCAGCCGTGGTAAACAATTGAAGATCGGTGTGAGCATGAGCGCGTGAGAGCGCCGCGGACTTTATGCCTTCAACTATTTTAAACGTGGAACAAGTTGCAGCGACGTTGAGCTAGGAACTCTGTATAGTACATAAGCACGTACTGATAGTAAGAAAGGCTTTCAATTATATTTTCGATTCCCACGATAATGAGTAACGAAAGAGATTTTCTGGCCAAATTAATCTGACTTTTTTAGATACTATTTAGCAAAATATGTAGGAGATGCAGTTTTTTTCATAGGAAGCAAAATGACGACGCATCCACCATTCTTATCGAAAAAGTAATTCGGGTGGATATGCTCCAAACTTTGAGGTTGTGTCCGTCAAAGAGGCCTAGAAGGCTTACAAGTTGGCTATTTATGCTTTATTTGGCGATACCGAAAATTCCATCTTTTTTAGCTAAGCATATAGCTTACGATTTAGATGAGCTAATTACATTACAAATGGCTCTGTTGAAAGCTGAAACGTTTTTTTGCAATTGTGAATGCACGAAATTTAGTTTCTTTTACCTGTTTTTTTTGTAAGTTTTATAAAAATACCATTTTTATTCTCCAATCAAGAGTTAGCGCATATTTATTTTGTGTATGGCTTTGTAAATGGAAACACAGCAGAAGCAGCCAGAGAATACGCACGAAGATTTCCAAACAGACGACATCCAACTCGCTCAGTATTTGTAAGAGTGCATCGCCAAATAATTGAAAATGGTTTTGGAAATCTCCAAAGGGATCAAAACATAAATGTTCGTCAGCGCAGATTTACCCGTATGATTCTGCGTGAGTTTGATAGAGATCCGACCACAAGTGTTAGGAGAGTTTCTGGTGCCTGTGGAATTTCAGCAAGCCATGTTCACCGTGTTCTTAGAAATGACCATAGTCGTCCTTACCATTTGCAACCTGTGCAAGAACTACAGCCAAGGGACGGAGAACGAAGAATCACATTTTGTCAGTGGATTCTTGATAGAACTGATAATAATACGGAGTTTTTAAGTAACGTTTTATGGACCGATGAGTCATGCTTCACTAGACGTGGAGTGGTAAATTTTCATAATCAACATATTTGGTCGCATGAAAATCCGCACGCAGTTCGGGAAAGAAATTTTCAGCATGAATTTAGTGTGAACGTGTGGATAGGTATCTACCGTAATCGACTATTTGGACCCTACCTTTTGCCTGCAAGGTTAAATGCTGCGACCTTCTTGGAATTTTTAAAGGCTGAACATGCAAAAAATGCGGGATGATGTTATGTTAGATTTAAGAAGATTGGCCTGGTTCCAGCTTCATGATTGTCCAGCTCATTATTCGAGAATAGTTAGAAACTGGCTGGACGAAAATTGTCCAGAAAGATGGATCGGCCGTGGAGGACCAGTGGCCTGGCCTCCACGATCCCCTGACCTAAATCCATTAGATTTCTTTGTGTGGGGATTTCTAAAAGAAAAAGTGTACCAGACTCCCGTAACCACAAGAGATATGCTAATAGACAGAATCAGGAATGCATGTGATGGAATAAGGCCTTATTTGAATAATGCTATACCACGTTCGATCATTCGTAGATGTGAATTGTGTATTGAACAATTGGGTTTACATTTCGAGCAACTACTTTAGATTTTGTATGTTTGTCCTAACTATCCAATAGCATTTTAGTTGTAAATAATTAATTTAATTTGTTAAAAATAATATTGGAAAATTAAACAAATTAATATTGTTTTTTGTGTTTATTTGGAGTTAGGAATTCTTGCTGTGTTTAAAAACACAATCTAAACGATCATCTTAATTACTTGTAATGCCCAAATCGAAAATGTAAAAAAAAATATTATTTTCCCATAAATAATTAAAAATGCATCGAACCTTAAAAATCGAAATATCTCAAAAACGGCTAACTATAACGAAAACTCACAGGAGAGCTTTTTTATGTTGAAAAGTGTGAAGAATCAGTTTTTTTATTCAAAAAGCAAAAAATTGCACTAAGAAAAATTTTTCGGTCATTTTAATTCACTACAGGTACAGTAGAGAGCGCCCTATAGCGGCTACAGTAAAACTATACCATGGTTCATGTTTTCGTACCGAAAAACCCTTGTATACCAATTTTCACTGTTATGCATCAAATTAATATTGTTCGAAATATTTAAATAAAACTATTTTAGAAAGTAAATTTAAACCCCCTGTATTTCGGAAGCCACGCATTTTTCGACCCATGTTTATATAGGCTTTATACATTAATTTTAAAAGTTCTATCGAATCTTAAAAGTTATGCAACAATAAACTGAAACACCCTGTATTTATTGCTTAAGATTCAAAACGAAAAATTAAACCTCACGATATGAGAGCGCTAACGCTGATACGGAACAGTAGAAATTTAAAAATACCCCAGCCTTTTTGAAGGAGAGAAAATACTATGAAAATGAAGGAGGCCCTAAAGGCGTCCTACATTTGTAGGAACAACTGACGATACGGCCCTTACCTTGTGCCTAGCCTTAATTGTCTGAAAACGATCGTTTAGAGACTTCTTTGGTGTTATCAAGTCATATTAACTAGAAACTATGCACTTAGCTACCTAAGCAACTGACCATTTGTTTCTGCTTTCGTCAAAAGCTATGCTGCTTATAGGGGGCTATTTTTTCGCTTCAGGCATTGAAACACGACATCAGTCTCTCTGAAGAAATGAAACAAAACTTTATAGCATCGTTATGGTTGTATAATAGTACTTTTCGAGAAATGGCTCCTCCTAAGTTATATTTCTCCGATTTTTAAGAGTAGTAAGGAGTAAAATTAAAGCGAGCTTGCGATAAAAAATTTTTTGAGCCATTTATGATGTAATTAAGTCATCATCCGAATATTTATTTTCTCTGTATAAGGCATACCAAGCTTCTAAGCCTTCTGCATCGTTTTAAATCCAGTTGGTGCAATGAGAACATTCGATCAGCAACACAGTCTCAAATTTTGTATAAAATTCATCGGAATTACTCGCCGCATAAGAATGTTGTGAGGTCCGTTACACATTCGTAACCTGTAGTTAAAAGCAAATAAAACTCTGTACGCTAGGGCGATTTTTAATCGTTTATTTCCAATATGGCCACAGGCGGATTAGGACGAAAAATTTACATCAAATTCTTGACTTTCGAACTCGTCTTTTCCAAGGTTTTGATCGAAATTCGCTAGTATTTTTGTTTTTTCCTTCACGCAAAAACTTCTATTTTCGGAACCTATACCTAAAGCGAACTAAATTCGTTACGTACACTTTTCGTTTTTGGCTCTTTGTATAGTTTCTCTAGGTAGCTTGCGTACTACTATCTTGCGCGTAACGCGTCGGTGTGAACAAGCGTCGTCGTCGGCGTCGATCTAGGAGACCTGCAATAATTCAGCCGTGCAACATAGGGCGCGGAATGTGTTTACATGCATATTGATATCTATCGCACATCTACACGTATAATTCCCCTGGTCGGACATACATATTTATGAAGGCCGGTGCCCATGCCGTCTCATCGCTGTAGATATATGCGTATGCTTATGTCTGAACGCCTGTGTACGTACGTGCAAGGCCCATACTCCTACTATGCTATGCCAGATGGACCTTGTCATCTTATCACCATTAAAACTGACACGAATGAGATTTTACCATAACTATAGCTGGAAAGTACGATTTTTCAGTCAAACGATTTTAATGAAGCTCTAAGTTGGCATTTCTCCTCCCAACATTCATTTATAAAAAAAGTCAGAGAAACGACGTTCAGTAACTTTAAAGAATTTACATTAAAAACTTAAACTAATGTTTCATGGATTTGCCAAATTTTTCAAACTCGAGGTATTGAGCACCGAATTTCTCAGATTACGTATCAGAAAATTTGTCATTGTCTGAGTTTTGTTTTCATTTAAGGTCAACTCGTTAACAACATTTCTGATTGTCTCTCGTGCATGCTGATGATTCCTTAACCAGGTTTTCTTAGGTGCTTTGAGCGAAAAGAAAGACAGTATCATCGTCATAAAGGAATATTTTGCTACAAGTACAATTTTTTACGTCATTCATACAAACAAGAATAGCAATAGTCCAAATACAGATCCCTGAGGAACCCTTTGAAAAATTATGGGGTGACAGTAGATCTGCAATTTTCGTATTCCACAAATCGCTGTCTTACAGACAAGTTAGACTTGAGAAGCTGCACATTGGATGAAGCCGTGGAATAAAAATTAAGTTTTGACAGTAGCATCTCAGGCTGCACATAATTGAAGGCTTTAGTTTAATCTAAAAAGTCAGTTTTCAAGTAAAGGGTTGTCCAATAGGGACGCAGGAAAGTAAACGTCAATTTCACATAGACACCATCTTTGTTTTCTGTCACCGACATGTCATTTTGTTAGTTGAATGTTTACCATTGATCGCTATGGGGTCGTATTCGATTGAAGACCGCATTAAAGTTATTCAAGAGCACTACAAAAATGGTGCAAAAATAAAAAACACGTTTCGCGCGCTTCGTGAACATTTCGGTCGCAACAACCGCCCAAACGAAACAACCATCGGTCGTCTGGTGCGTAAATTCGAGGCAACAGGTTCTGTGGCAAATCTGCCAGGCTCTGGCCGGCCAAGGAGCGTTCGCACACCGGAAAATACTGCTGTTGTGAAGGAGAGCGTGAGAGACGATCCGAAACAATCAACAACGCGTCGATCCCAAGAATTGAGCATTTCGAGAACCAGTTTGCTCCGCATTCTCCACAAAGATTTGAATGTACATGCCTACAAGATCCAATTGACGCAAGAGCTGCGTCGGGCCGACCATTTTTCGCGCCGAACATTCTCAGATTGGCTCCTTGAACACCGCCAAATTGATGGCAATTTTTTATCAAAAATCATGTTCAGCGACGAAGCGCATTTCACTTTGAATGGGACGGTAAACAAGCAAAACTGCCGCATCTGGGCGAACGAAAATCCCCGTGAGTATCGAGAGCAGCCGATGCATCCTCAAAAAGTGACTGTGTGGTGTGCATTGTGGTCAAAAGGCATAATCGGACCTTACTTTTTCGAAAATGCGGCCGGAGACGCCGTTATCGTCAATTCTGAGCGATATCACGTGATGATAGAGGACTATTTTTTGCCGCAACTTGAAGGAATGCATATGGACGATGTTTATTTCCAACAAGACGGTGCAACTTGCCACACAACCAACGTCAATATCCATCGATTGCAGTCCTTCTTCGGTGATCGCGTGATGTGCCATGGCCACCAAGATCGTGCGATTTGACTACCTTGGACTTCTTTTTATGGGGATATTTGAAAAGCAAAGTCTACGTCAACAAACCAGCCACCCTCCAAGAACTCAAAAACAACATCATTGCCGAGATAAATGCCACAGAACCGACCATGTTGCAAAATGTCATTGAAAATTTCGACCATCGCGTGGACGTCTGTAAATCCAGTCGTGGTGAACATTTGAGCGATATTATTTTTCATACATAAATGGTATAAATGAACCTTCAAAAAAAGTACCCAACTTGATTTGAATATAAATCTTTCTTGTTTTAATATGCGTTTACTTTCCTGCGTCCCATATAATTATTTCGGTGGAACTATTTGTTGCAGCTGTCGTTGTCATACCTTTACTGAAACCAAACTGACAAGTATAGAATAGATCGTTTGACTCCCGCCTTTGAGGATGATATCGAATGGTTTTACACAAAAAAGGTATAAATGATATTGAGCGATGATTAGAGAACTCGTCAACAGATCCTTCTTTAAATATTGGTACCACTTTAGATATAAATGCAGGAATCGTCTTTTCTCGAATCTTATAGAGTTGACTGCTGGATGCTTCATCTTCTTGTGCGGATGTTTGGCTTGTATGCGCAATTGCCAAAAGGTTTGCATTTGTATGGCTTTTGATTTCATATAACGAAATATATTTTAACACTTGCATGAACATATCCTGTCATGTTCCTCCTAGAAACTTGGGAATAACCCTTAATTAGTTAAATAGAGAAAAACCTGTGACAGAGTTAATAATTGATCGATCAAACGAACTTACCTGAAGTGAAGTTCGATCGTAATTATACGAGGGTCCAGTCCGAAGACATCACTTTGTTTATTCACTATGTAGTCCGCCCCTGGAGTACGATCCGCGCACCAAGTTGAAAGACGAGAATCCCCACCTCCTCGCCGCGCCCTGGCCACTCGCGTTGAATCATTTGTTTAAAGAAATGGTACTTGCTCGCAACTTGGGAGGGTTGCATATAGGGTGGGGGTGATGTCTTCGGACTGGACCCTCGTATAATTACGATCGAACTTCACTTCAGGTAAGTTCGTTTGATCGATCAATTATACTTTGGGTCCAGTCCGAAGACATCACTTTGTTTATTCACTATGTAGATGTTTAAAGATGAGATAGAGTTGCGAGCGAGTTGATGATATAAAAAATACAAGTATACAAACACAAAAAGGCAAAAACATATATTCTGCATTCTCATAAACAAAAGCAAAAAACAAGGGGTCAATTTTTAACATTTACCCTAATAGTAATATTTTTTCAAAAAACAACTAGAGTACCTAAAGTACGTCACAAACTCTTAAACTGTTCTAACTAATCAGGCATTTATGTCCAAAATGGCATTTGCAAACTCATTGTTGGTTTGTAAAGGACGATTATAAAACTTTGCAAATGTGGAATGTTGCGTCCAACCAACTGTTTTACATATACTATCTACGGAAACGCCTTTTCTTAACGCCGTTGAGGTAGCCGCATGCCTGACTGAATGAGGCGTAAAAAGTGTTGTGTTGACACCCGCCGATGCAAGAGTCTGTTTTACCCATCTGCTTAAAGTGTCTTTGGACGCCCTGGTATGTGGTTTTTTATATGTCACGAATAGAAAATCGTTGTCGGGTTCTCTCAAGCTAGCTGTTCTGTCAATATATTCCTTCAGGATGGTGGCTACGCACAGGAAAGGGTTTTGTTGAAAAACCGGTATATGCAAGGTTGGTTGAGGTTTCCCACTTCGACTGGTTTTAATTGGGTCTGAAATATTAATGGTAGTTTCGCTGGGACCATGGGAGGTATGTGAAAGACGAATAAGAGAAATTGTCTGGAGTCTTTCTCCTGTTGTTAGAGCTAATAACGTTGTCAATTTTTGTGACAGACTTTGGAGGCTAAGTGGAGATGGTAACTTTTCTAGATAACTTAGGAGAGGTATAGGATCCCAGGTGGCCGAATATTTTGGTCGAGAAGGCCGTAAACGATGAATGCCTTTTTTGAAGCGTCTAATTATAGGATTGGATGCTAAATCAGTTGAGCAAATTAGTGAAAGAGCAGATGTATGAGAATTAAAAGTGCCAGACTTGAGGTTTTTCTTCTTTGTCAACTCTTGCAAGAATGACACCACGTCTTTGATTGTGGGTTTAAAGATCGAAATGTCATTACTAAAGCAAAATTCCCACCACAATTTGTAGGAGCTGTTATATTGCTGCAATGTGGATCTGGAGACTGAGGCGATGATTGTAGAAATAGCAGATTCCGGCACCTCTCTACTCAAAAACGGTTGCCTGATAACTTCGCTGCTACCAGGGTAAGGGTTTTCGACAGCGGATGTGACCTGGAAACCGCACAAGATAGTAAATCAGGTGAAGGGGGAAAATGAGTTTCTTGGTCGATCAATAACTGACGGAAAGGTGGGTACCAAGGTTGTGAAGGCCACCAAGGAACCACCAAAATTCCGACAGCCTTATCCTGAATTATTTTTTGTAAAACTCGGAGAATTAAGGTAAAAGGGGGGAATGCATAAAAATAAAAACTGTTCCAGCGAATTGTAAACGCATCGATATATGTAGATCCTGGATCTCTATGCCAGGAAGCGTATACCTCGCATTTCGCATTGGTATGAGAGGCAAAAAGATCGATCTCTGGTTTTCCGAAGATGTCGGTTAAATGGTCGAAGGCAGTTTGAGATAATGACCATTCCGTTTCAAAATTCAAGCTCCTGGACTCATCGTCTGCTATAGCGTTATCTTTAGATGGGATGTATGATGCAAAAAGCCAGAGATTTCTTTCCTCACACCATTGCCAAATTTGTTTAGCCAGAGAACATAGCTCTGGAAACCGAACACTCCCCATTCTGTTAATGTAAGAAACGGCTGTTGTATTGTCGCATCGAATTAGAATATTGCAATTTTTTAAAAGTTTTGCATAACACTGGATGCCGTAAAATATAGCCCATAATTCCAAATTATTTATATGCAATAGTTTTTGGGAGTCGGACCAGAAACCGTGGGTTCTATCCTGGCCAGAGCAAGCCCCCCATCCTGTTAGCGATGCGTCGGTAAAGATGGTGATATGAAAGGAATCATACCTTATGTCATTGAAAGCTGTTGAAATGTGATCTTTCCACCATGAAATATCGCTCTTTATGTTTTCAGGAATAGCCATACTTGCGTTATAATTTCCATTGTTTTTCTCTAAAGCTAAGAATTTTTCCCTTTCTAGAGATTTGCAATAAAGAAACCCGTATTTCACACCAGGACAAGCCGACACCAAGGTGCCAATGAACCTTGCCCAGTCGCGAATTCTACATCTCGATTGGTTCAAATAATATGAGGCTAACCTGAGGATGTGATTTTTCTTTTCGGCAGGAAGTTCAATTGTTAAATTAACACTATCTATCAGAAAGCCGAGGAATCTTATACGAGTAGTGGGTACCAGAATGCTTTTGCTGTTATTGATGATAAGACCCAATGAGCTTAAAAACCGAATGGTTGTGCTAACATTATTAAGGCAGGATTCATAGGAAACTCCAAAGATTAGAAAATCGTCTAAATAATTGACTGTAGAGATGCCTAAATTGCGGAGAAAAGAGACGACTGGCTTCATAAGCTTTGTGAAACATAACGGAGCTGTACATAACCCAAACGGTAGGCAAGTGAATTGATACAATTGGCCATCAAAGTAGAATTTTAGAAATTGTTGATGGTCGCTGTGGACAGGTACTAAAAAATACGCATCTCTCAAGTCGATTGTGCACATGTACACGTTTTTATGAGTCAATTTTATAGCCGTACGAAGGTCCTCCATTTTGAAATGCGGGCATTCCACATATTCATTTAACTGTTTCAGGTTTAATATAAATCTTTTTCCCCCGTTGGATTTATCTGCAAGAAAATATGGAGAGATAAATTGATCGGGCCTTGACTCAGATTTGATTATGGCCCCGGACTTCTGCAAGTCGCGTATAGCTACTCGAACTAGCGATGTTTCTGTCGAAGAAAAATTATTTGTGCCCAAAGGTTGACGTAATGGAGGTGTGCATTTAAAGGGAATCCGGTAACCTTGAATCCAGGATAAGACTATCGGATTTGAAGTTAGTTTTGACCAAGAGTTGAGGTAAAATTGTAGCCGACCAGCAAATAGAACTTGTTTTACCTTCAACGTTTTCTGGACTGCTGTTGTCTGTTCGGAGCAAACTGTTTTGAGGAATTGCCCTTGTGCTGCCTCACCTCCCTCTTGCGGTAAGACGGGCGATACCTGTTTAAAGCGCCTACATTCTTTGACGAGTTGCCTCCCCCCCCTCTTCTTTCAGGATTACTGAAAGACCGAGTCACTTGAGAGCTACTGCGTGAGGGGATAGAGGACAAACGTAGGTCCTGTCCGGCCTTCTCCAAAGATTTCAAATTTTTCGCCCGCTCACCTAAATCTGGCCCGAATAAGAACTCCCCTGGTAAGGTGTTTTCAGTCAGTTCTTTAACTGATTTGTTGAGTACTGGGCTGATCAGGTACTTTCTAGTTTTAGAGATGTCGTGAAAGAGTGCCGCCAAGATTCGCGCAGAATCTGTCAAATTCGATAAAATCTTTTCCTTGGTATCCTTGGGAATCTGGGTTTCTTCTTCCAAAATGACGTTAAAAGCTTTCCCCATGGCGGTCAGTCCGGTACCAATGTTCAATTGGTACCCGGAATGGGTGGCATCTCTCGTTAAATGAGTAGAAGAGAGAATGGCTTTCACTTCGGGGTTTATCTTCGGAGGGTGTAAAGAGGCACAGTTAGAAGGCACAATGTGTTTTTCTCTAATGATGGTGGTGTCCTCGGTGGAAAGTCCGTTGGCCAAAATGTGGGACCATCGAGAAGCTAAGGCACCGTGTAGTTGGAAGTTAGACCTATTGGCTTTTTTAGGGTCTACACCCAGGATATTTAATATGTCTTCCGATAATGGGAGACACTCACCTTCACTAAGCATCAAAACATCCTCCATATCATTTTTCTCAGTTGGTACCGTTCCCAAGTCCGGCCCTGTCAGAATCTGAGCTTCCGCCTCGCACGGAGAACGGCCAGCCGAGTCTACCTGACGCTGTACCTTATCAGATGGGCTGCCTGAGTTTTTCTCTTGACGCAAATATTCCCGTCTCTCTCTACGTCGCCTCGACACGCTCGGTGATCGACTGTGACTGTTACTACTCCTAGAACGTGACCTTGAACGCCTACGGCTGATGCGAGAGCGGGAGCGTCTAAAATGATGAGGTGAATTGGTACGAGACATGGATCTGCTGTGTCGACTCTTTCGGGATAAACTTCTCGAATTAGTGCGAGAACGATAACCACCTGACCTTGCCTCGAGCTCCTCCTGTAAAATGGCCCGAATCATGTCTCTCAAGGAGCTGGGTGAATTGGCCTCCGAAATTCCTGATTTTTCCATGGTTTCTGTTAAACAAGTATAACCATTGGTTAACGTATTCAATCTGGTTGAATACGCCAATCAATTATGTAACAGACTGCTAAGTGGTATCAAAAAGAATAGCCTTGTTGTGAACTTACCTACCTACTCACTGAGCACTATGTACCGAAAAGAGAAATCGCACGCGTTTTCTGAACTGAAGCAGGCCGGGCGACTGCACGGATCGCGCACCAAAAAGCGAATGATTCAACGCGAGTGGCCAGGGCGCGGCGAGGAGGTGGGGATTCTCGTCTTTCAACTTGGTGCGCGGATCGTACTCCAGGGGCGGACTACATAGTGAATAAACAAAGTGATGTCTTCGGACTGGACCCAAAGTATAATTAGTCCTATCCTCGTAATCTTTCATCGATAATGTATAGAAGCCACAGTCTAAAGGACGGAAATGTCGTTTTACGAATGTAAACACGAACGGACGAAAAAGAGAGAAAACCTTGGAACAGGAAGTATGCGTGCGCGTACAGGAAGAATCGGACACCTTGTGTGTCTGTCTGTTTGTTGTGGAGATTGCGCACGAGATAGTGCTCGTTAGGTAGTTCATTACACAGCGCGATCACGAATGCTACCGTTATGCCAACATGCGATGTCACTCCCGCTGGACGCTAAAAATCACTTGTCAACGATAAATGTTGCTTCATTTGCATTGGAAACTCTTTATACAGGGGGTCTCTGAAGAAGCATTCGGAGATTTTTACCTAAAAAAGAAATGTTTAACTACATCTTTCTACAAATATTAACAACAGTAAAATAGTTATAGTGGAAATTAACTAGAGTTTTTTGGAATATCGTGTTAGCATGAAAACTAATTTTGTAGATTTTAGATGCTTTTAGCATCGATTAACATATTCCACCATAGACCAGGAGATCGGGAAATTTTGTATAAGGAAATTCTACAACATGAAAGGTATCACTAGATTTTGAAGAACATTTAGGAGGCCTGTCCAACGGTACCAGTATTATGACTAAAAAATCTATAACACCCACAAACTTGACTTTATATTTTTTCGTTTCTAAGGATTTTGAACGTAATCAAAAATTTCCTTAAAAGAGACAAAATTCAAAAAGAAGTGAAACTTTGTAGATATAATTGAAGGATGAAGGTTTTCACGGCTAATTCTAACGTAATTTAGGTTTTTCGGGCTGTTGATTGGATTTGGTCCAGAGTTTTTGGCTACATCTGCGGTCCGTCTTTAGATTATAACAAAATAAACAAATTCTCGCTGAGACTAAAATTCTGTTTAGAACTGAATGGAGCAGGTTTTGCAAGAGTGTGAACCAAATATCCGTCAAATAAGGATGAGCGTATCTGTTGAAACGAACACCTAATACGTATGTTTAAGTGTTTAGTAATTTGTAACGCTTTAATGTCAATGAACATGACAAAAACATCCGTTCGCTTATTAGCATAGCCCTTTGACCTGTCTTTTCTTCGCGAACACACGCGTCCACCTGGAATAAATACAAAATGTATCCACTCCGGAAAAATTCCTAACCGATCGTATCGTTTTATGCTAATTATCCTTATTTATAAGCTGCTCGTACTCGGCGGTTTAATTTATTGTGAATTGTCATTATTTATCGTGTCGCCGGGCGAGCAGCGCGGGAATTCTTAGCGGCACTTAAGTTAAATTAAATTACACACACCTTCCAAGTGTGTACGTTAACACACTCTGATCTGGTTTAATTTTCTGTTCGACACGGTTCAATACGAAACCTGATGCGGCGTCGAGGTGTCTCGTACGTTTCTGGTAGCCTTTTTATCAGTCATTGATCATGGTAATATATTGGGTGATCAAAGTAAGTACACTCGCAAGTGGGCGTGGTACCGTTATCAAATCTTTTAGACTTCCACTAGATATTATAACGTCGGATAACTGCTGAAAAATCCTTCAAATTTTCCTTTGGCGATGATTAAGGCAAACATTTTTCTTATAAAAGAGGTCCCCTGTTTATGATATTGAAACAATCTAAGCCTCAATATCTATCCTAGTGCAGGAATATCCAAGAAAGATTACGGGAAGCATATGATAAAATTATTTGTGTAATGAATTGTAGTTCCTTCATCTCCAAATGTAGTAAAAATGTGCATACAACAACTAAAAAGTATTAAAGATGATTTTAAAGCAATCGGATGGCTAGAATTCAACTGTGGACCGACAAACCGACACTTTTCGGTGACGAATGATGCGTCTTTTTCGTCACTTTTTTCTTTCTCCTATTGTCTATAATTTTGTCACGCATGCATTTATTATTATTATCATCATCATATATGACTCGACAGGTTTTGAACCGAGTCGTATCTTTAACGAGAAAAATAAAAGTTACTGCTCATTTTCCTCCCAGGTAGATTTAATATTCTTCGCGGAGTTAAACAAATTCATAATCTAAACAAGTAGAATAAGCTGAGCGTCGGAGCTCGGGGCAAGTTTTGATTTATTACTTGATTTCCCAAGTGCGACAATACCACCTCAACTCAAGGAAAACTCGAAACATTGCTGTAGGTAACATCGTGATAAAAAAAGGGTGTCAGGAACTGCTGAACATTCAAGTAAATTCGTGTGATGTGTTATCTGTGTTACTGCATTGTCAAACGTTTTCAAGAAACTTCAATAGTTTGTTAATATCTACAGACCTTGGGCCAATAGAATAAAAAAAGAACTGAATGCTTTTATTCGTAAAAAATCTAATTTCCCTGCGGTACGCTGTTTCTCGGAGTTTTGGTTGCATGTAAGGCTATAATTACATAAATCTGCGAGTACGTAATTGTGTGAATCTTTCTTGTTTTCAAATCTATCGTATTGCTTAGTGGTCTAAATTTATATATTATAACAAAAAAATATGATCACATAATATAGAAGCCGATTGACCTACACTGAATGAATATTGATAAAATGTATAAATACTAGGTCTGACTCATAGGATTTTTGACTCAAAATCATCGTCATATTTAGTAACCATTCATGCATGGCACTAATATGAGATATGGAGAGACGTTTTATATCCCTTGCCACATCACATCGCTGTTGTAGAACATATATTCACAATGCAATCAAATTATATAATTCCTTAGACAGCACTTTAAAAGAAACTAAGTCATTATCCGAATTCAATGAAAAATAGAGAGAGTTTTCACATGATTGGTAGCGAAACCTTTTGTAACCAACAAATGTTAACTGACCTAATGTTTTCTTTATTAATTATATACGGGGTGGCGCATCGAAAACGAAACAGACGCATTAACTGGCAGCTCAGTTTTTTTTTTGGAAAAACGCTCAGACCCGTCGATTTTGTTTTCGAGCGGGACATAAGTTTGAAAAAAAATCACGTTAACACGTGTAGCCCCCTGGGCGGGGGTGACACCAACCCTTTGATGTTCTAACAATCTTCAAAACTACTCAACTGAAGCTCATGTATTTTACGTCATTATAAAGGGAATTGAAATACTTTTAAAATAAGGTATCACTCGACCCTCCTTTCCATTTAAGATTTTAGGGTTGGTGTCACCCCCGCTCAGGGGGCTGCACGTGTTAACGTGATCTTTTGCCAAACTTATGTCCTCCTCGAAAACAAAATCGACGGGTCTGAGCGTTTAAAAAAAAACTGAGCTGCCAGTAAATGCGTCTGTTTCGTTCTCTTATAGGTATTATTTTTTGGCAAATTTTTAGTTTTTATACATCTTGTATTGTTAAGAAAGGTTAGATATAAAATCTAAATCTCGCCTCCTGTAATTTTATTACAAATAAGAAGACGTTAGTTATTATTGTTATTATTATTATGATTCACTGATCAACAGCCAAAAAATATCCTAAATAAAATCAACAAAATATTACTATTTTTAATGTGCTAAAACCGGAATGAAACTTATTTTTTCAATATTAGTTCAAGTTTTAGAGATACGGTAATTATATGTGTTCCTGCTGTGACAGTGTTAATATACTGTAATTCACAAGAATGCACGTGCTACATTTTTATATTCGGCAAGGAAAGATGATGTAATCGGCATGCTTGTGTTACGTTATACATACGTGTACATTATATTGGTTTATATTAGCCATTTTTTCCTCAGTTGGCTGACAGCGTTCATGCAAGATGTCTCGAAAGTGTGTAAACAATCCAGATCAGTTTTGTTACGTGTGTGGTGATGTGACTTTTGCGTCTCAGAGACAGTCTATTACTCCACTAATAACAAAGGCATATCAGCTTTATTTCGGTTGTAAACTAGGTGATCAAGACAAAGAGTGGGCACCCCACATCTGCTATAATACATGCTCTTCAAGTCTGAGAAGCTGGTTAAATGGCAAAAAACTTTCTATGCGCTTTGCTGTCCCAATGGTTTGGAGAGAGCCTACAAATCATATTAATGATTGTTATTTTTGCATGGTACCTTGTGTTGGACAAGCCACAGGTATGTCCAAGAAAAAAAAATCGGTTATTAACTACCCAAACATACCATCTGCGATGAGACCTGTGCCTCACAGTAACGAAAATCCTATTCCAAAACCCCCAGAATCCTACACTTGCGAATCAGAAAACGAATCAGATCATGGCGATCGAGTGATTCGTCAGGAAGAAGATATGCCATCAACGTCAAGAGATCCTGATTTTATACCTAGCACGTCATACCACCAACCGCACAAAATAACACAGTCAGAATTAAATGATCTTGTAAGAGATTTAGAACTTCCAAAATGTAAGGCAGAGTTACTTGGATCAAGACTGCAACAGTGGAACTTGTTAGAAGACGATGTTTCGGTATGTGTTTTTCGTAAACGCCACAAAGACAGAACCATTTTTCAATATGGAGAATAACATGCTTTTCTGCAGTAACATTAACGGCTTACTGGCGGCTTTAAATATAAACTATAACCCAGAAGAATGGAGATTGTTTATAGACAGTTCAACATTGAGTTTAAAGGCAGTGTTATTGCATATTGGAAATATTTTACCATCTCTTCCTGTAGGGTATGCAGTTCACATGAAAGAATTATTAGCTAGGCTACACAAAGTTTTTCTGTTTTTTGTGTGAATGGGACAGTCGGGCAAAGGCACTTCATTACACCAGACAAAACTGGCCTGTTGGTCAATTCCTAGAGCCAGGTCAAAAAAATGTACAGCATATACCATTAGTAGATTCGAAAAAAATTTCATTACCACCACTGCATATCAAGTTGGGCCTAATGAAAAACTTTGTCAAGGCATTAGATAGAGATGGGTCAGCTTTTCAATACCTGCGTCAGAAATTTCCAAGACTAAGTGAGGCAAAGGTTAAAGAAGGTATTTTTGTTGGGCCACAGATTCGAAATATTTTGAAAGATACACAGTTTGAAAACACTTTAACAGGTATTGAAAAAACTGCTTGGAATGATTTCCGTCTGGTGGTCACTAATTTCTTGGGAAATAGAAAAGCTGACAACTAGAAAACCCTTGCCAAAAATATGCTGTCATCGTATCAAAAGATGGGCTGTAATATGTCTCTTAAGATACATTTCCTACACTCACACCTGGACTTTTTTCTTGACAATTGCGGAGCCGTAAGTGATGAGCACGGCGAACGTTTTCATCAGGATATTCCAACAATGGAAAAAAGGTACCAGGGAAAGTGGAATCCTTCCATGCTTGCAGACTACTGTTGGACTCTTGGTAGAGATGCTCCAGAAACGATCCATAAAAGAACAGCAAAAAGACAGCGCATATAGTGATTCTTATAAGTATATGAATCTTGTTACTTTTTTTAATATATCCTTAAAAATAAAACGTTTTTTTTTTCTAAACCGCAACTAATTTTTTTATTTCATTGTCATTTTTGGATTCAGCGCCCCAAAATTAACAAGGAAGTGCACTTTTCCATAAGATACAATTAATAAACTAAAATTTGTTGTCCAGTGTTATTATTATTATTACAAAATATTCAGTTACTGATTAGCCAATGCACTTGGGCCTCTATCACGGAGTATCACAATAACAAATATACTTAAATAATATTGAATAAAGTTGCGACTCTTCGCAAAGACTGTTAATATCAGTTTTGTGTTTAAAATGTTAATCTACCACGAAATTCTCTTGAGAGTGGTGAAATAAAAATTTCGAAGACTTTAACTTTCGAATTTGTCGATGTTGTCGGTTATAATATTATCGCAGAACTGCAAACGTTACGTAGTTTATGTTTAAGCATGCCCCTTTTCTGGGGCAGCCCATGGTTCCGCGACAGACGGCAAGGGTTGCTACCCGGCTTGCCGTCGAGAATTTTATTAAAACAACTTGTTAATTCAGACGAGGTAGTGAGTCGAGGAGTGTCGCGAGGCGAAGTTTGAACGCGTCGGAGACACCAGCAGTGGCATATTCTGAAGGAAAACTTAGGTGGTGCTGTCTCGCGAGCCGGAGAACACAGCGAGGCAAGGGAGCCCTGACTCCCTTAGCAATAACTTCGACTAATTAATATACATCAGCGAACGCATTAATTAAAATGGCGGCTGATATCTAATTGGCGCAAGCTGCGACAACGAGATTTTGGAGAGCAGTTCGCGCTGCTTGTTGAAACGATAATTGTGTCAGCTTTCAAGTAGGTGCATATTACAGAAATTCGGGAAATTGGTCTTATCTGAAATAAGATACGGAATGGATAAGAAAATGATAGCAGCATTGGTGCTTGAATTTATTTTCACCAAGATAAATTTTTTACATGCAATGAACCTTCACAAGTTTAGCGTCGTTTCAAGGTTAAACGAATTTATTCTTTAGATTTTTCCTCGGATATTCGAACTGTTTTTTCGAAAGGGTCAGTCTAACAGACATTTCTGAACACATACAATTCATGTAAAATTAAATTCCTTATTTAGAAATTAATAAATAGAGTCATAGAAAATTTTTGATTTTCTGTAGATGTCAAAATATTACAATTTCTCTTTAACTAATATATCTTGATCCTTAAACATTTTTGTAAGTATTAGTTATGCTTTACCACCGTATGTACAACATTTTGAATCGTTACTTCGGTTCCAGAAACATATTTTTGTTCTAGATTTTGAAATTATATCTTCAAAACCCTTGTATTTGGCAAGCGGGAATTCGAGGATGGTTGCAGGATTTTTTATGAAAGAGTTGCACATATATTGGCTTCTGAATTTTGTACTTTGGTAAACATTTAGCCATGTGGACAAAACGCCAGCAAACTCCTTCTGGCATCTGTGGTTTTATTTGATTTGGAGCAGCATATGAAGATTGCTTTTTTCTTGTCAATTGTAATAAAATTGAAGCTACAAAAATGATTCCTTGGAGATCCTCTGTTATTTCTGAACATACTAACTGTCCTGCAAATATTTTCTCACTTAATCCGTTCCTCTTTTACCAAATCTAGCTAGCGTAGAGATTAATACCTTTCTAGTTTTCTCTTACTTTCTTCCTCCATTTTGTTCCGTCAAAATCCATCTGCTATCCCTGTATTTCGTCAATCCACTTTCTTCTTCGTTTTCCTCTCGTCTTTTTCTTAAATTTTCCGATTCTCCAGATCCTTTTCGGCAACCTTGTATTCGGCATTTTAATCATATGTCCCAACCACTTTAGCGCTTGTATTCTTTTTTCTGCAGACATGACACATGACACTCAATCTTCTTATTTCTAGATCTGACTCTGTCCGTAATCTTCAGACCCGCAATTCTTCTTAGCACTTTCATTTCACTTGCTTGTTTTTCCTGTCTCTGTCTCCTACTCACTATCCACAGTTCTGCATCATACGTAAGGATATATCCACAGTGAGTTGAACATTATTATTTAGATAATTCTTTTTTGTTAAATAAGCGTTTACTTAATTGGAAGTTTAACTTCTTCTTGTAGTTGCTTTTATTCTTCCATTCTGCCTCATCTTTCCAATGTTCCCATCATTCCTAAATATTTAAAGTGTGTTATTCGTTGTATCATTTGTTTCTTGTACTTAGATTTCTATATCTTGTGAATCTTTAGATAGTCTCATACATTTTTATGCATCAGTACTTTGAAGAGATATGAGCTCAACGTTCCTCCTTGTCTCACTCATGATGTAATTGTAAATTTCAGATATCCTTATTGATTGATATAATATTACCATTGTTAATCACCCGTATCATCAAGTGGCAGTTTTTTATTTTATCAATTTTAAAAATAATTAGGAGCTATGGAAAGTAAAGGGTATATTGTTCTTCCATCCAAACGTTCCCACACGGACCTTGATCATAGGCAACCTGCTAGTCAGGCGCCGTGTAACCCCTTCTCCTCTCCCTCTCGTACCTTACGAAACCGGATCGACCGGCGCTGAGGTACGAGTCGAGAATCGATCGGGCGCCGCTCCCAAATAACTCAGTACTTCCGGGGCACGACAATCACTCACAGACTGACGTGTTATCAGGAACAGGCGGAGCCTCGGACGCCGAGACACCGATGGGCGGATGCCGGACGGCGATTGGACCACAGGATGCTGTGGGTACTGCTTGCAGCCTCGTCGGGAAAGCGGTACCGCTGACGGTTTTTTCCTTTTTCGGCGGGCTGTCGATTAATGGCGGATGGTGACATTAGCGGACGATCGATTTTGGAAGGGATCTAACGTTCGCGGCAGTTCCCATCTTCAGATAATAGGCTAGTTTACACTTTTTTTATGTAGGTTTGTTCTATTACATCAACAAAATTAATACTATATTTTTTAAGACTTAAGAGACCGTAAAACTATATTATTTGCATATATCATTTTACCCAAATAATCGTGGAAACGTTACCCCACATAAAAACAAGGATCTATAATTATTATGCAAAGGAGAATGCCCAACAGCGGAAAAGCCCAAATGGTTTCATTTGGCCCAAAATGAGATCCAATTTTTTGAAGGAAAACATGTAATTTGTATCAACAAATAACACTTTGAGTTCTCCCACCGTGTTATAAACCTCGATGTGCTCTTTAATGAATAATTACGGTTCCGAGATGACCTCGCTTTCATAGGTACCTAGTTTTTTACAAAAAGCTAACCTTTAACATCACAACCAGTCATAGGCGTGACTATGGGAAGAAGGCTTCAGCCAGGTCTTGTGGAAAAGAGATTTACACCTACATCTGTACCTTAGACCTGCGCCTAGCAAAGAATGGGTAGGTAAAAGACACGTTGCAGTATGCGACAGATTATTCAAGAATCACCGTCGTCGAAGGTGTGAGTAGATCAACTATTCCATACATAGGTCCAAAATTAGTCATATAGCTAGTTCTTAGAGCATAGTTGAAAATATAGATTTAGTTACTTAATGGAGCTACCAAAAAATCATGAAGGGTCTATTTTTAAACCCCATAAGGCCCTTTAATACAGTATATTTTGGATATTGGTACAGACCGCAAGACAGATTAATTGAGCCGTATAAACTAATATAAGCAATGTATATTTAAAGCAATGATGAGAGATAAAGCTTTCTGTAAGAATAACAGGACGTTTTATAAGTTTCAGCTTTCCAGAAATTTTTCGCACTACCATGTATGTAACGATTGATGGGCGTATACTGCGTGCCTGTTGGTCCGTACAGTTGATGTTGATGTACCACTGCAACAAGAAAGACAGAAAGAACGATAGACTGGACTTGGGTATTTCTTCTATGTGAGCCAGCTGATGTATATCGTATGTCTATGACTATAACTAGGATCCGAAGCAATATGGAGAATACATACGTTGTTGTGGTACATGAAGCTTCTAGACATTTTTTCAGTTTCCATCTCCTGAGATATTGTTAGTTTATCTGTTACCGGTATTCTCTATGATGGTAATGTATAGAATACCTAAAACGTGTAGGTAATGCATGAAATATTATTTGTTTTATATTTTGCCTAGGTATTCTATACAATACCGAATGCCAGCCGGTAATGTATGTAAAAGACGAGAACAAGGAAGATTTTGTGCACTTCAAAATGTCACAATAGTTCCTCATGTAAAACTAAATAATTTTTTCACGTATGTACTTACAAATTTTGATTATGCAGTAAACCTACTAATTTTGAGAGGATTGTTTTGTTTCTTAAGTACATGTAAGAATATTTTGTTTATTTTAATAAAATTTTGACCTACACTGCCTAAATTTTTACACAATTATTTTTTTTCTCATGTTTTTTGTACTTACTTGTAAGCAAAGAAAATTATTATGTTACTTATAGCCAGAATAATTTTTAGTTCCACGTTAATTTTACTGTGATTTTTACTGTAGTAACAGAAAGGTGCTTTTTTGTACCCTTTCCATAAAGCTTATTTTTGAGGAGCAATAAAGATATGACATGTTGCATTTGCCTGTCATTTTCTAGGTATGCCGGTTAACATTGTTAAATTTAGACCAAGATCTATTTATTTTACACATTGCTGATGGAACAGCAGGTACTCTATACAATCCCCAGGAATTGTATTCATTATCTAGGTAAAGTTTGTAATGGATAAATATTCATATTGTTTCATACATTGCCTGGGCAACCCAGGTATTTTATATACTGCGTAGGTATTGCATAAAATACCTGAATTATACAGATTACCGGTAAAAATGAAATATTGAAAAATGGTGAATGTGCATCCAGGTAATAAACCAAGTATACCTTCGTCTACCTATGTTATGGTTTGGCTATGGATTTTTTCAGGGTCATCTGAATATAGGGATCTAGGATGAATATTTTTATGGTTGATCATGCAAAATACTTGAAACCGTTGAAGACTTATCATAATGCAACCGCAAAACATGTATAAATTAATATTCTCGAGCAGTGTCTGTAGTCAAAGTTTGCTGCTATTTACTCTAGATTTTTGTGTATAGGATGTGTACCTTTCATATAAAATACTGTGCTCATAGCAAGTCGGGCAGACAATTGTACATTTAGATAAATTTACTAATACTGCATTGTGGGTTTTGGATGATTTTGAGCTGCAAACAAAATAAAAAAATAGCATCAAGTATTATTTGTTAAAAATAATCTCCGTACGAGAATTCTATGATTGATCAATGAACTGAAATTTAATACAAAATCACTGGTCACAGAACTGCAACGCAATGGAATTACACGTGCACTATTATAATAAGCATTGTAGTTTCCTGTGAATAACAAATCATGAAGCAAGGTCAGACATAATTATTCAAAGATAAATATGCCTATTTTACTAAAAGTCGCTATAATTTTAGTTAAATGATGTAGTGAAAATTATTTGCACTTGATCGCAACTGATTTCGCTTTTCGTCTAAATTATACCATATTCAAAATAAATAAACAAATCAATAGAAGATCACATGCGAAAATCTTATAAATACAGCGTAAATTTAACATAAAATGTTAAAACATGGACGAATATTCGACTAATTACATTTAATTATATCATTTGTCCTTGTGTTGTAAGAATTCGTCAATTGTATATATTTTGCGAATCTTTTTCGTCTTACAAATGATCTGTCTTTGTCAATACTGTTGCCCTATATTATATTAGAATACCGTCAGTATTCTTTGCTTGTCGAGGGTGCCTGGTTGTAATAAGGCGTAGAACGCATTATAAGTTGTGGCACATAGTTCCAATCTGGTCAGAAAATGTTAGTTTTGAGTCATAATAACCATTTCGCCACTGAATTCATCCACAACATGGGCTATATTTTGTTGCAGCTATTAGGGGCTCTGTCAGTGAATGGTTATCGCCATACCATGATATGTAAAGCGGCAGATCATTGATATATAAAAGAAAGATTAGTGGTCCTAGGACAGAACCTTGTGGCGCCCCCAAACCGTGGTACTTGATCTAGCTGTTCCAATTTTAACTCGGGGTTTACATGTACTCATATAGAATGTAATTTATTTCAGGGATGTTCCATCAAAAGTTAGTATCTAGTTTCTCTTTTGGGTATTCCTTAGGGATGGTGTCAATGTTTTTGACACATCAAAGAGTAGAAATGCTACATCTAGCTTTTCAGATAACGTGCCATTGATCAGCGTTAGCCAGGTCACCCTATCGAAAAAAACTCGTTCACCACTGAGGTGTAGTTGTTACCTTGTCGACAACCGATTGCCAACTGATGACAAGAAACGTGTGTGCGTCGGCATGGAACATAGAATCTAGGTAAAAGTAGGAGAAGAGGCACAGTCACATCACATTCATCGAGGCGGGCGGTCCGTCGACCCCTGACGCCCCTCTCGCGACAGACCATCCCCCCACCCTCCGACTTTTTTCTCCCTCTCCGCGGCACAAAAACGCGACGCGACGCGGCAGCGGCGGTGTCGAGCACCGTGCGGTGCTGCCGATTGAATCGGTCGCGGACAATTATCGAACTAACCCCGATTATTATTATTATTATTATGATTGGGAGACGGAAGGCGAACGAGCTGTTTGTTTATTGCCGCCTCATTATGCTGTTATCAATTTTATCTGTGAAGCAAGACGGTCGACATGCCATGCTTAACAATTTGTGTATCATTATTTATATTAATTTATGAATGCAGTTTAATACCTCCATATTTGAATTGTTTCACCAAATTGAGGAGTGCAGATTCACTTTCTATAACTGTGGCCAACTACAAAGGACATTATTGTTATTCTTACATAACACTCTGACCTAAAATAAGAGACAACTTTCAATTGTCCATCTTATATATCAAAATAAAATATATGTATAAATAAATTATATGACCACCTACTCAAGGACTTAAAACAACTTCGAAATATACTAAATTTCTAAAAACAAATATCAAAATGGATTTGCTTAATAGAAAGACAACATATTGAACTCCTATCAAATATTCATTAAAAGTTATCATCTTTTACATTTAAATTGATATAAAATTTTCTTTAAGTTCTTTTAACTATTTTGTTTTGTTTTTGGAATGTCAAACGTTTCGGCATACAACTCATCCTTGTACAGGCATTCTGTGGAATAAAACATATTTATTTACCCATTCTACATTGTTATTGTATTATGGAGTCATTAAATGTCGATTACTACTGTCTACTACTGCTACCATCCCAAATAAAATAGGCACTAGTGAGGCGCCAAAAAGGGATTGAAGCTCTTCGTGTTCAGCTACTGTCTCACAGATGGGGTTAGCATTTTTTAGATCTATTTCTGAATGCCGCAATACAGAACATGCTTGCTATCTTCAGGTAGAATACAATTAGTCAATGGTACAACTGCTGTTCGTTCATATGTTCCGAAGTCGAGTCTAACATATATTTTTCTTAGTGTATCTAATCTTTTTCTTGGTGTAGTTGTCGTCGTCGGCAATGAGCGTGCAAGTTGCTGGTCGTGTCTGCGTAGGCCGGTTGTGATCGAACACGAGGAGATGCGGCGTTGCGTGTGTATCGCCGAAGCGGCGGCGATCCATCAGGGCGCGCGCCGATTGGCCGACAGCCCGGGGCGGAGTTAGGGCGGGGAAAAATGCTGAAGGGTGGGGGGTCGCGTCGTGCCGAGCCAGAAAGAAGTAGGGCGCGATTTTTGCCGAGTGAGTGGAACAGGCGGCGGTAGGGGGGGCGCAACAACGAACCGCCGCAGCGGCAGGCAAAAATGCTGCTGCTGCTGCCACGTCTCAGAAGTAGCCTGCTTGCTATCCCCGCTCTGTTCGCGGCTGCGGCGGGACGTCGTCGTCATTTTTTACGCGCTCATCGCTACTACTGCGCTTGTGTCTGACCAACATACAATTTGTTAAAAGAATCCGGCGACACGTCAGTAGCAGTCGCGGAGCGTCCGCATCAGCAGCAAGCAGCAGGCAAAAACCGTCGCTCCTGACCTGACTGACGCCCCTCTCCCTCCCCTCCAACGCCGCCGCGCGTCGCCACCCGCCCCCTTTGACGCTCCGACGCAAAAATCTCTTCTTTCGGCCGATCGCAATTATCACCTGGTGCACCACCGCCGCGGCGCGTTTCGTTCACGTCGCTCCCGAATTTTTCAACGTGCTGTTGCACGTGGCGCGACCGACGCGTCGTTCACCTTTTCTTCCTGCAGGCATATCGCATCGTGAACGCGGGTACCACCTAGTGTGCGAGTGCAGTGAAGTGTTGTGACTCTGCGATCGACATCATGCCCGCTGCTGTTCTCAGCTAGCTCCGGGCACGGCGGGACACGCACCATGTCCCAGTTTGGCTTCCGGACATCTCCAACTAATCAGGTACCGTATCCTGTCAACTGTTCCCGCGGCCGTTATACTCCACAGTGTCTGGAGTAGAGGTTAAAGTGCCATTCGCAATGCGCAGATGCGTGCCGGATACACTCTACTGTTACGAGAGCGTAGAGAAGTTCTTCCTTCCGGACTCGTGTCCTTGTTATTAGCTAGGAAGATTCAGATCGAAATCCACCAGACAGTTAGATTGACACAGATAGTTTCATTTTTCTTCAATTTTCAGCTTAAGATGAAACGAAATTGATTTGAGTCTTCAAGATTTAACAAGTAGACATCTCGAAAATTAATCTTAAAGGCTATGTGAGGCAGAATTATGTGAATTCATTAGATATGTGTAGGTACTGGATTTTGAAGCAGTTTTATCTGCATAAGCAATAGTGTCTACTTCATTAAAATTGAAACTGTGTGAAACATTAATTATGTCAAAAATCAGTTATTGTGAGACTAAACAGGGTGGCGCATCGAAAACGAAACAGACGCATATACCGGCAGCTCAGGTTTTTTTGAAAAACGCTCAGACCCGTCGATTTTGTTTTCGAGGGGGACACAAGTTTGGCAAAAAATCACGTTAGCACGTGCACCCCGAGGTTAAAATGGTGGAAATATTCTTTTAATTGCTTATATTTTTTGTGTTGTTAATTAATTATTAATATGCTCACATTTCTAGTAGTTCAGTATTACGTATTTTCTTGTTTCAAGTTGATTCTCTTAGCGACACTGCCTTTTTTGTACTTTTCTACGAAATAAAGCCCATTTATTCTTATTATTACAATATATTTATCTAGGATTTGCATCTCAAAATAAACAAAAAGAAAGTTGAAGACTATTTGAACTATCATAACCGTTACATATACCTGCCAACAATCGAGATGAACTCGATTTGCTGCAAAATAAGGTTTCAAGAGTATCAAAGATTTTTTGAAGAATAAAAGTAATCATCCACTGAATTCTAACTATAAAAGTGGAATTTTGACGTACAGTTTCTGAGCTGTGCTATTATTTGTTAACAAATTAACATGATTAGAGGAAACATAACAAAAAAATATTGTTAGCATTGTTTTTTAATCATCTCTGTACATACGACGATAGAATCATATGAAAAGGATTTAGAATACCTACTGTTCCAAACAGGTAGTTGGAAAAAGGGACATTAAACGCCTATGTATAGATTGTAGCGTGAATATGGACTTTCATATTTATTTGTACAAAAATATATCCACAAAATCTTATGAATAATTAATATGTGGTTGGATTAAAATAGTCAGAAAAATACCTTTGGAAATAGACACAAATCCAAAAATAAACGGAATACTGTCAAAAGTACAATCACGTTTAATGTAATTACTCCATATTTAGTAAATACGTATCAAACTTATCAAATCAAATATAAACCAGAATGGGTAATGTCAGTTTCCAAAAAAGATAAAATTCCCACATGCTTGACATGTGTCAACATTCGACTGAATGGAAATATGTTTATCGGCGGCGCTTTGAGATATTTTATCAGAAACACAAAACGCAACATAACGTTATATCGTATCAGATATTATTTATTTACACTCTTGTCATACAGAAAGATAGTGTAAAAGACACTCAGAGACAGAAAATGAGAATGAACAAGAATAACCATATTTAATCTACACTACAATTATTTTGACAATATGCTAGAGCGATTTTATTAGCTATTGTAAGCCTACCCTTAGTTGTTTCAAACATCGTTTTATGAAAAATCTGTTCACATGCATTCTAAAAAGAATTATCATTGTTATATTATTAATATAACGTTACTGTAAACGGAATAGACAATCAGTAATGTCATTATTTTCTATGGGGAATAAAGAAAGCTAAGAGAAGACAATGATCAGATATAAAATATAACGGGGCAAGTCATATCTTGCTTCATTTATGTTTCCTGTTCGACGGATTGAAGATATCAGAGATAATCAACGTCTACATTTGTATTTGATGGAACTCTTCCTGTTCTCTACATATTCTGCGTTAATTGATAATTAATTAACTCATTGTTTTCAAAGCGGATATGTGAAAGAACGTATGCTTTTTTCTATTTCTAATTTAATAGTAAAAATGATTCGAGTTAGTATATATGTTTAGTATTATTTACTATGGTACGGGACTCAATAACACTTGTACTATTAAAGATCGTTTTAGAAGAGAAATCATTTGTTAGGCGCTGTGCATCTGTTACTACATAAAGCACTGGCTGGTTACCCGCAGCTTCGTATGCGTTGAATTGTGACTCACATATAACAAACATTTTTTATAAGTATTGCTATAATTAACGTCACAAACACCGAGCTGTTACAGTGTTGCAGTTTTTTCGAATTCCCGACTGCGTGGATCGAATTATCTTGAAGGTAGTTACGTGCTGCATTAATTGCACATATGCAATTTTTTGTGATATTATCGATAACAATAAAAAGAGCTATAATCACCAAGCATCAGTTTTAGCAAGTGGCCTAACGTACGCGGCTTTCCAAATTTTAGGATTGAACAAGCGAATAGCCAATTATATGAGTAATTGTTTTTTAGAAAACACTAGAGTTAATATATTCATATAAAAATCATCTCGTTCAACCACCTCAGATTTTATTTTATTGAAAACATTAAGTTTTTTTCTTCCGCGACCCGCTTTAATCGAAACAACTTTTCTCTAGATCGTAAAACGTTGCTATTGTGATGCTGAATAACAATGTTGGCCACAGAATTATTTGGAATGGAATTCAGAAAATATTTATTCGCAAAATCAGGTGGAAGTGTGCGATCTGCAGTATCTTTAATAGGGTTGTATATTCCTAGTTAAACTAAATTTCACATTGTAAAATGGTAAATTTTCGGTTACACAATCCATTCTTAGCATAAGAAAAAGTCTACTCTAAACAGAACCTCATCGTTCATTTAGATATTAGGAAACTCCAAATAATTTCCGAGATTGGTTTGCATCTTTTCGCTTTTACATATATTTTCCCTTAGCTCCCGTAATCCGACCCTGTTATGAAATCCATTCTTAACTGACATATTCTGTCCATAAACCACCTCCCTGCCAACTTCTATTTTCCTAGGTCAGGTAGTTTTCTAGCATTGGTGATTGATGCGTATCAATTCCCTCATGTAAATATCCCTAGTATTCCATCCCAGTTTGATAATATGTTTTTAGCTGATTTGTTTTGTGCATACACTACCTGTCTGCAAAGTTTAATGTTCATAGGTTAAATTGTGTTTTCCTGACTTTTTGCATTTGTATATTTCTGTCTATAATCCCCCTTGATCTAGTACTTTGCAAAATAAGTTCTTGGCTGCCATAAACTGCATCTCTGCCAAATTTCATGTTCATAGATAAATTTCTACAAACTTGAAAGGTGATGCCATAGAAATATTCAACCCCCTCTCGAGTATATAATTCCTAAAATTGTTTGCTAATTATTTTAAAGATGAAATTGAATACATGCTCGTAGTTTTAGGCTGATTTCATTTGGAATATTCTAAATTTTCTACCGGGGTGAAATTTACGCAAATTCTTTGTAAGTGTCTATTTTTACACTTTACCAAAGAACAGCGCATATGAAATCTATATCTGTATATTTGGCTTTAAAAAATAATAGTTAGTAGCTTGTACCCCTTATTTCAACCCGTTTCAGTCCAATTTTTACAACAAAAGGTTCTTAAAGGTCGCTTATGCCCATCTTCAGGGTCTAGTCTATATATGTGCTAAAATTCATTCAATTTCACATTTATAATATTAGTGACTTATGTTTTAATACCAAAACTGAAAGTAAGGAATTAGAGTCTACTAGAATCTAAAATTGCCACGTTCCTTATGACGTCTTTCTATTAACTAATCCAGATTTCTATGAGTGAAAACATTTATCAAACACTATGATTTTCGCTTATCAATGACACCTCAATTCATCACCAAATTCTAAGAGCAATATCTATGAGTCCAAATACCTTTCACACACCTTTCATGAGACGGCCAATATACCATTTTTCATTCAGTAGCGTTTGGAGTGACGCTAAGTGGTTTATTTCTATTAAAACGTCACCCAGGTGGTGGGTGTTCCATTCAATTGGAAGGTGGTGCAGTGAACAGTGAAAAGGTCGAAAGATGAGTCAGGTAAAGAAGGTGATTTTTGAAAACAACCGCCCACAATGCGCGTGGCGCAGGGACGGATTCGCCCTTTGTCCTTTGATTTCCAATTAATATTATTTCTTCATTCAACTAATCATCAAACGATGTCGTGGAATGCGTTATAAGAAAAAGATAAAACTCATGAGCATGGTCTGGCCTTGGTATCTTGTCTCTGTCGTGTTGAATTTATTCGCTGACAAGTAGACCACATGTACTTTACAGCTAGAATCGTCAGCCATCTAACGGTCACGTGGTGACTGAGCTATTAAACGTGAACTAAGATCCCTAACATTTACTAACTAATAGCAGCTACGCGCTTTCCGCAATGGTCGCTTATGGTGTCATAGATGGCGTTTTATTCTGTCTTGTTTTAACAATACTGAATTTGACATTACATTGCATTACAAAATGAAAAAGTGGTGTATGCTGAGGATCCCACTATATTTTTCTCATGTGCTTATTCCGGCTGAACACAAGCCTAAAGTAAGAATTTGGAGTCGATGGACAAATTTTATAGGAATCGCGTAAAAACGATAAAAATGATATTAAGGAACCCAAAAAGGAAAATAAAAATGGAAACTGACTGTATTTTTCAAGCTGAACATGAATCTGGAGTCAAAATTGGGGGTTCATGATTAAATATCAAGTGATTTAGACATCAAAACTACAAATTTTGGTGAATGTGTATCTCTCAAGGTTTTCTGAAGAGATTCACATCCATCAAAAATACAAAAAAATTGAACGTAATACTTAAATTATATTGATATTTGTCCAAAGATCCCCAATTCTAATTCCAGACTCGTGCACAGCGGGAAAAACGATATGGTAAAAATACAGACCTAACATTTATTTTTCTTTTTGCAGACCTGTGATATTTTTATCGTTTTTACGCCACTGGAATCGCAGAGGCTTCAAGACGAAAACTGCATCATAATGTTTGTCAACATCAATGTAATTTCTTTTCAAAAATTTTTATAAGTTCGGTCCAAAAAAATTGTAAAGCTCCTTAAAAACTCGTTCACGAGCTTCAATTTTTTTTCGCGTTTTGAATGAGACCACTTTTTTATTTTTTTGTGGACCTGTTATAGTATTTTTATCGTTTTTACTCGTTCTGTCTGAAACGTGTTCATCGAGCCCCAAATCTGACTACAGATTCGTGTTGAGACGGAAAAATATAATAGGACCATCAGCTTACGACACTTTTTTATTTTGTGTCGCTGTGTTATCATTGATACAGGATGTTAAATCTTCTGAAATACAGACTCACTGCTTATAACGCTTCTGAAAACTGCTAATTTTGCGTTCACGGCTATTGGAACAAAATACATTTGGGTAAAAAAACACGTTATTTTTTGTTATACAAATATGCCGTAAAGATTGCTTTACATTGCACTTTTTCTTGTACAGGATTTGATTCAATTTTGGAATCAATAACTGAAATAAAAGCATGGTTTATATGGATAATTGTATGTTTTACATTTACGGAATTTATCGTACAAAAAATAGTTTACGATTATGAGTAAT
Organism: Acanthoscelides obtectus; assembly: GCA_963669975.1. Classification (NCBI taxonomy): domain Eukaryota; kingdom Metazoa; phylum Arthropoda; class Insecta; order Coleoptera; family Chrysomelidae; genus Acanthoscelides; species Acanthoscelides obtectus. Next base: position 2,195,799 of record CAVLJG010000006.1, read on the forward strand.
AACGTCCTGGTTCTCAATAAACCACAAAGTGATTTCAAATGCAAATTGACAGTGTCGTCACTTGAAGGTAAAAAATTAAAACAAACGGATCGTTTTTGGGTTACACCCGTTCCCTTATAACTTATCTAAACGCCATTCCACAATGGTCTGACGCTACAAAATACAAACAAAACGACCCGGTGAAAATCATATTAAAATTACGTTTTATATTCGAAAAACTTCTTGTTCAGTTTACATTTTCCATCCAACTTGCTATATACATATGATCCTACCCGTTATTCATTGTTCAAGAAATTGAACAAAACCTTATACAAGAAATTATACCAACTGATTCAAACTGTTGAGGTTCAAAACATCTAAAAATCATCTTCAAAAATAGTCTTTCTACAATTGCAAAAAACTATAAACGGGTTAGTACGTCTCTGTATTCTACACCACTACCCGTGTTTGTATACCGTCAGTCATCGAGGGATTTGAATTACCGCCTCTTCGACTTCCTGAGTATCAGTTTCCTGTTTCTAATATTTTGAAGAATGAGCAGGGGACAGCCGACTGGCTTGATGAAAAGCACATCCATTCAAATTATTACGAATGGCTGCGTTTACAAAAACTGGCATTTTTAGTATCAATCTGGGAATCTTTTCTTTCACTAGTATACCTACTTATGTTTCCGGTACGGGTAACATTATGCATAGTTGGTAGAGCTCGAGGTGGCAGACGTAAATTGTGGATGGTTATAGCCATTATAGATAAATAAATACCGCGTTTGAAGGTATGACATATGGCTGACAGTTGGTTGAATCATTACTGTTTTATGTCATTACGATTATTCTGAATTATTGAATTTCTGATGAAGCTTTAACTGGCATTATTCTTGTGTAAAATAGTTCGTTCGCGAAGTGAGCTATTGAACTAGATCACCGAAATGAACTAAAAAGTACATTACTATTTTGCGGTTCAGGCAAATTTTTTGCAGTAAATCGTGAAACGTAGAACAAACTTTCTTTTTGGCCTTCTGATATATTGTGTTACGGCTGCAACCTTAACAGTTCTATATTGCATAATTCGATGACTTATTGTGTATAATATTATCCCGTTTTTTCCATGCGTCATTTATATTATCCTAACACGTTTTACCTCAAGATGCCCGATTAAAATATGCATCAAAGAGGCCAAAAAGGAATTGGAGACCAAAGCGGCATCTATGAGCCAGTAGCAAAAGCAAACATAAACTTTTCCAAAATAGATTTCTAAATTCACTTTTGTGCTCAGCGCTATTCTCTTTCAGATCCCTTTTTTTAGACACCAACAATACAGTTGATGGTTTTTTATCTTCAAATCAGGTAGAATACGAATACAACAAACACATTTTGCTGTCCCTACCTGTCCATACTCATTTATATAATAATTTTACGCGGTTGAATACGCACTGTATATTCAAAAACCCTCGTAGCTATATTTTACTATCATTGTATACCGCAGAACTGGATCAAACAGCCATCAATCCAGACGTACACCCCCATGAGTGTATGTCAATGTCATAGTGAGACCAGGAAAGTCATATATCCACATGGCAATGGGGAGTGGGGGTCGCGTTCCGTTTTATTTCCCATTAAACGGAAGCGTTCGCCCATGACCACCATTATGATGGGAATTAATAGCTGCGTCCAAACAAACGCAAATCGAATTAAGTCGCGCACGCATCCATCATGTCATCCATGGTTGTGGCGCGCGCCGCGCCGCCTTGCGGTCAACCGTAACAACAAACATACGGTGCACGAACATTATGGTACGAGGGTTCTGTGACGTTCCCGTTTTCTCCGTCTTTCCTAAGGTTTTTAACATTATACGGGTATATAAAGAAACAAAGTGTAAAGTTAGATAACATTCAGGATTTGACTGGACTGATTACTTTATTAGTTATTATATCTGGAGATACACTTTGGTGTATTTAGAATCAGTAAATATTACAAGTCTCCCCAGAGCAAGGATGCTGGTCCGCTGCTTCGTTATCTGTCACGTGTCACCCTGCAATACCATGTTGCCAAGCACCTAATATGATTCATAAGCAGGCTGGATCCTCACAGAACACAAAGCACAATCGTGGCCGTTGCCGCAATAAAGAAACAGGAGCAGATATAGAAGGATTGGAAACCCGAGCGACGTACGTTTCTGTTTATTGGCTTCATCAGGCCCAAATGTATGTGCATCAACGTATGCCCATCACATCTGGATATAGGTGTAACCTGAAGAAAAACAAGGATGGAAAAGGACGATACAACTAGAAGCCTCCAACAAAAGCCACCAGGGACTTTTGTGGCTTTGGTCAGAATACCTTATTTACGAGGTACCAACCAACGTCGCCTTGGAGGCCAGCTATAGCTATCTGCCGTGGTACTTCAAGATCATGAGTAAATACAATACAGTCACATACCAAGAAAAAACCTCTGAACCCAGCAACCCTGCTCCGAAAATCCCATAACAACCTTCAGAAACTGGAGACGTCACACTTGTATGCGTCAGTTAATTTCCCTTTATTTATCGCCAATTGTGGTGCCCGCAAACCAATAATAAAAATATTCAGCTATTGCTCACCTTTTTGCTGAACAAAACACTACAACTCATAGTACAGCAACTCTCTAATTACGCCAGTGAAAGTTTACCCTGGGAAAAAGTGCCCATACGAATGGAATGTATAACGTAAACAGGCCTAAGGGCGGTGACATTTTTAACCAGACTTGTGAACCTCCTGAAAGATACTCGTGTGATACAAAAATTGCTTTAAAATAAACTAAACCGAGAAATACTGATTTACCAACGTGTCAATTATTATATCGTTTTACAGTTCTCCATACCTGAGGGAATGAGTAATAACAAGACGACATTGTTGAAAGCTGGAATTCTTTCTAGGAAAGAAAGCCGGACACCGAGAAATACTAGACCAGATGTTTATCTGTGTCAGAAACAATTCTACAATTGTGTTTCATTTCAATACGTTTCAGACGAATCAACCGTATTTCAATACCTTGCAGACTGCATGCAGCGTCTACTCTGATAACTTGTCATGTTTATGTAAAACGGAAATGACGGACTGGTAACACGATCCCAGAAATGTTACACGCTATGCATTTTTTAATTGCACATGAACTTCACATACATGAGAGTCTAATTATGTTTTTATTAAAATAATCACTTTCAACTGCATATACTGAAGTTATCTTTACTGGATATTACTAATAAGGTGATGGATAAAATAAAGCGTTATTTTGGATGTGGAAGTATTCAAAAAGAAATTGGACCACTAGACTACTCGACATTTGAAAATAATCTTACTAGCATAAAGCATTAGCAATTTTTTGACTATAAACCATAGATGTCCATTAAAAAAACGGTTTTTTGATCATCATTTTGGTCACTTATAAATCTTTGAACCCACAGTTTGAAAAAATCGTGTATGATAGACTTTATTTTGTCATACAAAAGTAGCTGGTTTCTCTTCTAAAATTTAAAACAAAGAATCAATTAGTTATGAAACCATAAAAAAGTCATAATGTATCACTCAAAACACGTTCTTACCCTTCTTTAATATACCTATTTACTTTATACAACATAAAGAATGGTATATATGCGTCCATAGTGATTTATCCGCGTATCTATTCACGCCGGAAATCTTGATTTAATACCCTATAATCTTCCAGCGATTTTTTCCAGCCCTATATAAAAATTCATATTTGCCGAAAAAGCGTAATTCTCAAAAAAGAGAGGAAAAGGTTCCGGTCATAAATATCCTGCCCACACCCGGGATATTAATACGTCCAAAGGAAATCGTAAAGGTATATTTTAGTGTGTCATAGAAAAGCGGTAAAGGGCAATTCGAATGACAAAAGCCCGAGGCAGGCCCTTTTTCCAGGCGCAGGACTGCGAAGGGAGCAGCCAGCTCTCTTTTATATATGCCCGTATTAAATATAATTCAGCAGATGGTTGTTGGTCGGGACCCTCCCCGGGCCCGGTAAGTGTTAGTAACGCCGAATTTCACCCATCAAAATAAATATTAAATCGGTATAAATCAGAAGGGCACGCACACACAAACACGCAGGGTCGGATTTAGCGCGCAGAGGCGTACGAAAAAATCGATCTAAAAAAGGGACACCTCCTTCATATACAAAAAGGAAATTTTGACATTTTTGATATTACTATTTGCTTTATATTTTATTGATTTAACTTTAGTATTATATAGAATTATATCTTGACGATTTACCGACCAAATTTAATGATGTAAAAGAAAAGAGATACAGTATAAAAGGCATCTTTATAATTTTGTATAAATGCTTTTTGTCAATGGTTTTTGTTATGCGGAAATCGTCGATAAAGAAAAATATTAACCTCCAACTATCCACCCCTTAACGCTTAACCAATAACGAACTTTTGCGCTTTAATCGACATTTCGAAAAACAATCATGCATAAAACATAGAAGCCGCATAATGTGATCCCTCTTTTGTTTATTCTTCAGTAAGTACACATGTATGTAAATCAACAGCTCATTGTCTGGGGGCTTCCATAAAACCGCACATAACAGTGGCAGAGACATGTACTGCTGTTGTTAAATTCGATGCTCTTACTGGCCCCTTGAAAACAATTAAACAATAGCCGTTTGATACCGATAAGGAAAGGTCAAGAACCTTACGAAGCTCTTATTAATTCTTCCTACTGCATTGAAATACTACACGTGTTTATAAAAGCAAAAAATAAACAACATGTCGCTCAAAACGTTTTAATTGATAGGTGTTTGCGATTATCAGGGTCGCATTCACGGTTTCAGCGAAAAATTGGTGAATTTTGTTGACCCTAAATTGTTTCTTTAATATCGTTAAAACGGAATGAAACATAATCTACAAGACTGATGTTATGTATTGACAATCCTGAATATAGTTTATAACAAATTGTTTCTTAGCTTTAGAGAGTTTGCATGGAGCCTAATAAAGCTGCCACCTCACACCGTTTCCAAAAACACAACCGGCCTGAAGTAACATCTAAGGTAAACTTATAATGAGACATGGCCAATTATCTTTCTTCTAATTCAAAATACGAATATTTGATACGAGATATGCTGGATTCACGTACATTATTATCGTGAATTACCTTATATCACGACCCTGCAGATAGTATGGTGGAATATCAAACTGAGAATCGTAAACGATTAGTTGTATTGCAGTGCAGATACGCTTGTCTGTTTACACTTGTAAATGTAATTGTTGTATCGTCGAAGGATATGTTTTGTGCGATTAGTTACGTTTTATCGTGTATACTAACGACACGGGTGTTCTTATTTTCATATGGAGACAATGTTAAACAAACAATAGTGTCAACAAAAATTCTATCGTCGATAATGTTCGTCGTATATCATAACGCCGGTGTGGGGTCGTCCAAGAATAGTTTGTTATGGAGTTATTAATACCGGTAGATTTCAATTAATGGCGTTGTGTTCTAATAAAAGAACTGATACCGCACAGAGACGAGAAAGCATTTAAACAGCAAGAGGTAATAGGTTTCCAGATGAAAGTATCCCACCGACGCGACAGGCCCGTTGGCGATCTAGCAGTTTTCTGCCGCTATGTCAATGAGTTTTGTTCCTCGAAGCTCTCCTTCGTCCCTAACCGGGTCGAATTTTGTACATCCAGAACTGACCGATACGTCCGCTCCCTTGTCCCTAGTGTATCAAATTTTAAGAAAAATCAGTCTGTAGAGGTTTTTCAAAGTTCTACTTGCCTTAAGCGGATAAATTGTCTTTATAGCAGTCCCGATGGCTTGGTATTTATAAAAAAAATCATATAATTCCACAGGGCATTACTTAACCTTCAATCCAAGTCAAACATCAGTCAAAAACCTACTTCAGAAAGCAAGGTACAAAAGTCCTCAAAATTTTATAGACTTCTACCCTTGAACCTATCGAAGTGTTGTGTCTCCTCTGGAAAACGAATCCACGGCTCGTATATGTCCAGTTGTGAAACTTCAATAAAAGATATTTGTAGATTTTAAATTTGTATTCAATATTTCTTACAAGACAGAATCAATGATAGACCAATTACTGACTAATACTTGACATTGACATATGCCAAATCGTTACACATATAATAGACTGACACACCAACAGTACACAAGATCTCTAATCGCACCATCGAAGCGGCCTTATCCTGGTCAGAGCATGTACACCACGTAACAACCAAAGCTAAGAAGCTTCTATACATGCTGGAGATGTTTTTGCTGGCCCTGTGTGGGAAACTGTGCTTATGCGCGACACAAATCTCATTGAAGCCGTCCAGCGTTGAGCAACTGGAATCCCATTTGGCGTGTGAAGATCGCCAGGAGATGAAAATCAATTTTATCTGGTTATATTTATTATTGAAAAAACGAACCTTCTGTGATATTCAGCTCTTGAAGATTTCTTCAAGTGCCTGTTGTTACTTCAATCAATGTGGCCCAATTCTGGAATTCCAATTTTCGATGCGACATCCGAGAACTTTGTGCGGTATTAGGAGCCACAATGACGCACTATTTGCTGCCTGGAATACAACTTGATGATCTTCAGGACATTTGGTTTCAACAAGATATCGCGGTGTTGCTTGCAGCACAGCCCGTAAACCATGGATAGCCATCCATCCTAAATTATTTTTTATGCTTTTGGAAAAGATAGGTCTGGAATGAATTCTTCTGCAAAAAAGATCAATTAAGCTTTTTACCTTCCGCTTCTCAAACTTAACCAGTTCGCATATCAACAAACTCCCTATAACTTATATATGTTTTACTGTGGTTTGTGTATAAAAAAAAATTCTTTATGCGTTCGCACACTAATCCCTACCCGTGTAATACATCACCGGATTAAAGGAACACCAAATCGTATATAGGACATTAAAAAGGCAGGTCTGAACCGGAACCCACCCCTTTTTATTAATCGCAATGTTTTCTGGCACCGGCAACGGACCGGCTTGAAACGACCTCCCTGCTTCGACATACTGCAAACACCCCTCTTCCACCTTTCGGTCTTTGTTTGCGAACGTAAAATCGTCTGAAATTACCAGTTTGGACTGTAAAGCACGGCCTTAAAAGGACTAAAATGCTACACGGTGATGTTTCGCCTCTTCCAAGCTACGTTGCATTTTAGAGCGGGAACAGGGAACAGGGGTGGCGCTAGAAGGGGAGAACGTTTCAAATCGGAAGGTTCTTCTGGTTTCAACCAATATGTCGAGCTAGGGAACCGTTCAAGCATTAAAATAAAAAAAATATTGCTGACGTAGACCAACCTACATCCCTTGTGTCATCAAAAATAAGCAAAGCAAGACCATATCGCCCCTCTTTAGTACTTACACAATTCCTGAATTTGGAACCTGTTTTGCCTTGTCCTACATATTTTTCGTTAGAGGAAAGGAAGCATAACAAAATGCAATGCGTAATTTTAGTGGTGATCCATCTAAGGACTACCGATGAATGTTATTTCACATACGACGGTTTTCAAAGGCACAAAAAACGCACGAGAAATTTGGGCTAAGAGCAAGATTTTAAGGACATTTGTCGAAAAGTCTGGTTCAAAGCGAGGACCGGTTTGTTTTTAAAAATGAGGTTTCATCAGTGAGCATGCGGGTGTTTATGTATTATTTGTGGTTCGTATACATTCAAAAAACAAAGGTTACATTGACCAATAACTGAAAAACAATCTAACCTTTGCTTTCAAACTAACCTATGCGATTTTTAACTACACTGATGAAAGGAATACAAACAGTCGCTGACTGCGGAGCAAAAATACGATCCCAAAAATCATTGAAAATTACCTTTAATTTGCCTTTAAAAAAGTCTTCAGGAACATATCACGTATTTTATAAATATTTTTCATCACATTATTACTATGATGACCGGGAAATTTTGTAAATATACAGCCAAAATCATCCCACGTGTTTTTAAAGAGTTTGTGAGTCCAAAAATTGTGGATTCATCAACTTTCTTCTACTAGTCGATAAGATGCGATATTACCCTTGGAATTTGAACAGCTATATTGTTCTCATTGTGAGATTTCAATCGTTGCCTCTCTTGCAAAGAAACGGAATGTTCTGCCACTGTCTAAACTCAGCAGGGCGTAATAACCGCACTAGCGCAGTTGCTGGCACGCTAACGCTATGCCAAATATTGCACGTTGATGTCTTTATTTAAAACCTCACGTAGCGCAGTTGCTGGTATGCTAATGCAATGCTAGCGATAACTTTATCCCTATCTCTAATCATTTTTTATCCTTTGGCATCTTTGATCTGGTATCTGGTATCAGGTATCTGGTATCTGGTATTTGGTATCTGGTGTCTGGTATCTGGTATCTGGTATCCGGTGTCTGGTATCTGATGTCTGGTATCTGGTATTTGGTATCTGTTATCTCTTTATCTGGTATCTGGTATCAGGTATCTGGTATCAGGTATCTGGTATCTGGTATCTGGTATTTGGTATCTGGTGTCTGGTATCTGGTATCTGGTATCCGATGTCTGGTATCTGGTATCTGATGTCTGGTATCTGGTATCTGGTGTCTGGTGTCTGGTATCTGATGTCTGGTATCTGGTATCTGGTGTCTGGTGTGTGGTATCTGGTATCTGGTATTTGGTATCTGTTATCTCTTTATCTGGTATCTGGTGTCTGGTATCTGATATCTGGTGTCTGGTATCTGGTATCTGGTATTTGGTATCTGGTGTCTGGTATCTGGTATCTGGTATCCGGTGTCTGGTATCTGATGTCTGGTATCTGGTATCTGGTGTCTGGTATCTGGTATCTGGTGTCTGGTATCTGGTATTTGGTATCTGTTATCTCTTTATCTGGTATCTGGTATCTGGTATCCGGTGTCTGGTATCTGGTATCTGATGTCTGGTATCTGGTATCTGGTGTCTGGTGTCTGGTATCTGGTGTCTGGTATCTGGTGTCTGGTATCTGGTATCTGGAATCTGGTATTTGGTATCTGTTATCTCTTTATCTGGTATCTGGTATCTGATATCTGGTGTCTAGTATCTGGTATCTGGTGTGTGGTATCTGGTATCTGGTGTCTGGGATCTGGTGTCTGTTGTCTGGTGTCTGGTATCTGGTGTCTGGTGTCTGATGTCTGGTGTTTGGTATCTGGTATCTGGTGTCTGGTATCAGGTATCTGGTAACTGGTATCTGGTATCTGGTATCTGGTATCTGGTATCTAGTGTCTGGTGTCTGGTATCTGGTGTCTGGTATCAGGTATCAGGTATCTGGTATCTGGTATCTGGTACTTGGTATTTGGTATCTGATATCTGGTGTCTGGTATCCGGTGTCTGGTTTCTGGTATCTGGTATCTGGTATCTGGTGTCTGGTATCTGGTGTCTGGTATCTGGTATCTGGTATCTGGTGTCTGGTATCTGGTATCTCGTATGTGGTGTCTGGTATCTGGTGTCTGGTATCTGGTATTTGGTATCTATTATCTCTTTATCTGGTATCTGGTATCTCGTTTCTGGTATCTGCTATCTGGTGTCTGGTATCTGGTGTCTGGTATCTGGTATCTGGTGCCTAGTGTCTGGTGTCTGGTATCTGGTGTCTGGTATCTAGTATCTGGTGTCTGGTATCTGGTATGTGGATCTGGTATCTGGTATCTGGTATCTGGTGTCTAGTATCTGGTATCTGGTATCTGATATCTGGTGTCTGGTATCTGGTATCTGGTATCTGGTGTCTGGTATCTGGTATCTGGTGTCTGGTATCTGGTATCTGGTATCTCGTATGTGGTGTCTGGTATCTGGTGTCTGGTGTGTGGTATCTGGTATCTAGTATTTGGTATTTGGTATCTGTTATCTTTTTATCTGGTATCTGGTGTCTGGTATCTGGTATCTCGTTTCTGGTATCTGCTATCTGGTATCTGGTATTTGGTGTCTGGTATCTAGTATCTGGTATCTGGTATCTGGTGTCTGGTATCTGGTATCTGGTATGTGGATCTGGTATCTGGTTTCTGGTATCTGGTATCCAGTGTCTAATATCTGGTATCTAGTATCTGGTATGTGGATCTGCTATCTGGTATCTGGTGTCTGGTATCTGGTATCCGGTGTCTGATGTCTGGTATCTGGTGTCTGGTATCTGGTATCTGGTTTCTGGTATCTGGTATCTGGGATCTGGTACCTGTCATCTTTTATGAGTTTTCATTTTTCGTTTTCCGTTGTCCGTTTTCCGTTTTTCGTTTTTCGTTTTTGGTTTTTCGTTTTTCATTTTTCATTTTTCGTTTTTCATTTTTCATTCTTCATATTTCATTTTTCATATTTCATTTTTCATTTTGCATTTTTCATTATTCATTCATTTTTCATTTTTCAATGTCGCATGTGTCACCATTAATAGCACACAATGGCATTATAAAATCTTCGATATAGCATTAATGCCCTCTACTTATAAAATTGTATGACAAACTTAGATTTATGTGAGGAGCCGGCAACGTCGCATGTGTCACCATAAATAACACACAAAGGCATTATAAAATCTTCGATATAGCATTAATGCCCTCTATAAAATTTTATGACAAACTCAGATTTATGTGAGGAGCCGGCAACGTCGCATGTGTCACCATCAATAGCACACAATGGCCTTATAAAATCTTCGATATAGCATTAATGCCCTCTATAAAATTGTATGACAAACTCAGATTTATGTGAGGAGCCGGCAACGTCGCATGTGTCACCATAAATAACACACAATGGCATTATAAAATCTTCGATATAGCATTAATGCCCTCTATAAAATTGTATGACAAACTCCGATTTATGTGAGGATCCGGCAACGTCGCATGTCTAGCTACCGCACTTACAAAAAATGGCGCTTGACACTTGACATATGTGAACCGTGTTCGCCTAAGGATAGCACGCTCTTTCTTCAGTGTAAATGTTTTATGATTTGACAGGAATGAAAATTATTTTACCTTATTTAAATCTGCTGACCATTAATAAGGGTACCTCTCAAACTTCTTCAAGGATGAAATACATTATCACGATAGATATACACTGAGGCACTTCGTCTGAACCGAAAAATTGTAAACACTAGGCACCGGGTATCACTAGACTGTTGTTATTTGTTATTATATTATGCTATAAGCACAAAGTCTTGCTCAAATGTTGTGGATTTCTGGTCTCTTCAGGAATTGATCTTTGGCACTAATTAGGTCTTACAATCATATTTGTCGTATTTAAGCTGATGATGACTTCTACAAATTGCTAACCGTCACACCCGATTCCACTACATAGTTGGGGGTAAAAGACAGGAATGAAAATTGTTTACCTCATTTAAATTTGCTGACGATTAATAAGGCTACCTTTTAAACCGCTCTCAAACGTCTTGAAAGATGAACTAAATTATCTATAGATACACTGCGGTACGTCGTCTGAACCGAAAAACACTGCACCACTAGACACTTGCAAGACACACTGCTATAAGCACAAAGTTTTGCTATATTGTGGACTTGTTGCCTTTTTAGGATGGATCCATATAAATGTTCATCTAAAATTATGCCACTCATTAGGGTTTACAATCATATTTATCGTATTGAAAGTGATGATGACTTTTGTAAACAAATCGCTAAACGTCAAAGCCTAAATGCTTAGCTGCCGGTAAAATTACATCGTTGCCAAGGCATACTTGATTATCATTATAATAATGGCTATAGTCCGGTCCGTTTAGACTATGAAATATAGAAATTTTGAATCTTTTCGAAAATGTTGATTTTCACGCGTAAAAAAGGACAATTCTATTTGGCGTGATCCAATATTCGATGAAGCGACCAACATAAAGCCGAAAATGGCACGTTTCGGACGTTCCGCTCGCACTCGCTCGCTTTCGTAATACGATTATACCTACATTACCCCGCCTAACAGGAATCTGGGGATCTGGAGGGGAAATTCAAAATTGAAACTTCAAACTAAAAATATCTGCATATCTTTGAATTTTCTAATCTGCCGAGTTTAAAAAATGCGATCGGGTAACGTGCCGTATGTCGGTTTAATCAGGAGACTTTGGTCTTTCGTTTTGCGAAAAAAAATCGTAGCTACGTCGCTCCGTAACGCAGGTGCGTATCGACGAAGACAAAGTACGCCGAAAAACGGTTGTCATCGGTACTTTTGAGGCGCTCAAAGTTTACTTTCTCGAAATTTGACGGTAATTCTGACGGTCAGAATCGTTTCGTCAGCTCATTATCGTTATTTTTCGATAGCTGTATAATTTTTACTCGCTCACGTACGGTAGTAATAAGCGAGGACAGAGCCGGATGACAAGGTGACTTTTTCACGCGTCGAAAAGTAGCGTGTTGTCGGGCAATTTTTAAAAAATCGAAACTTTCGAACGACAAGGGATAAAGGAAAAAAAAAGACGCTATCTTTGAGTCCGATTTCCGGGCTTTCTCACGCAAAAATCGTCAGGTTCGTAGCTCCTTTATCTTCGGAGGAGATAGAAAAAGCGCGTCGAACAGCACGAAAATCTACCGATTTTTCAACTTTACCGGCCATTTTCGATCGCGTTCGTTCCTCCTACCGCGACAACTCTCACTCCACCGTAAAGCGCCGAGTTTCTAGTTTCCGAAACGGTATCGTTTTCCTTCCGAACGTTCCGCGAACCCGGAAAAAAACCGGAAAAATCGGAAAGTAGCGCGTAGTCGAGGAAATCAAAAAAATCGAAATTTTCGAACGAAAAGGCATAAAGAAAAAAAAAGAAAGCCGCTATCTTTGAGCCCGAAGCCGGGGCTTTCTCGCGCAAAAATCGCCAGGTTCGCAGCTCCTTTATCTTCGGCGGAAACCTATGTTGAACGTCGGACAGAACGAAAATCTACCGGTTTTTTCGACTTTACCGGCCGTTTTCGATCCGATCCGTTCCTCTCACCGCGACGGCTCCCGCTTCCCGGTAAAGCGCCGAGTTTCTACTTTCCGAAACGGTACCTCTTTCCCTCCGAACGTTTCGCGAACCGGGAAAAAAAACGGAAAAACCGCGTCGACGTCATACGACAATTTCCGAACCACTACCAATTATACCTATTACTACCAAATCGAACAAAAGATCACCGCTTAATATTATCGATTATTTATTTACCCCTCAGAGTACGCGTTCATGCGATTGCACTCTCTTACGCCATTATTAAAAATAAATCTGCTTTCGGGGACTCTTCCTCCTGTCTCTCTCCCTCCACCTCCCTCCCTCTCGTCTCCCGTGACAACCCTCAAACAAAATCCTGGAATATTTGAGCGGAACGGTTGCGAAAATGGCGACACATGTACGCCATGAATCGGTTTTTGTTGTTCTGCACGCTACCGGGATACAATGTCACAGACGCTCCGATTGTTATACGTACCGAGCTAATTTTCCTTTGTTTAGGGTTGCACAATGTGCGGCGGCATGGATGTACGCATGTTTGTGCATGTACGTTCGAAATAAGCATTGTTTTCTCTCGTAGCTGATGCTCCTTTGAGAAATCGTCATTTGTTGAACATCCGGAGCTTTGGACTCAGTTCTGTTATCGAAACTACTACCGTTTGTAAACGTATTCACAAGCTCACTTGTATTATCTTCTTATGTTAATCAAACTTTGTGCAATAAACCCACTGGTCAAAGAAAATTTTCTATACAAGTTTCCACACTGAAGTTGTTTCCTTCCACAGCAGGCGTACAAGATATCTCTCGATAAAGATGACCGTTTTAGATACTGATATATAACAAGGCGTATCCCCTGAAGCAGCATCAATTATAGAAGCATTAAGTAATGTCCAAGCTTTGCGATTAATTTGTGCAAAACGTGAAATCCACCAGAGGCAGTACCACTATCAGACCAGCTGTTGTGACGTCTCAGGTTTCACCTGAACCGTATTACTCGCCGCTGCGCTGCGCTGTGAATATGTTTATGAAGCACTTCCTGTTCATATTAGATTCGCGATAAGTACTACCTTCGACAACACCACCTTACACTGAGAAACAGTCATGCTTCGTAAGGCGTTGAAATACTAATATCAAATATAACTAACGCGAACAAGTAATCTTAAAATCTCATATATCGTCAAAATAAGACTACGTTTACTATACCGCCAAAATCGTCAGCCTCTAGCGGCCAAAAAATCGGTGTGCATGGAAGCGAATCCAATTTTGTAAATTTAAAAGAGTTTTTATGTCGTTCTGTTGAATCTGCTTCTAAACACATGAGAGTTTACGTCAAAACAACGACAATATATAAATTTCAATTTTGAAAAAAAAATTGTTTAACATGAAACGGTGGCCATGATGTGACGTCATACAGATAGTAAATAAAGAACCGACATCCGTAGGTCACTCGTGGAATAACGTTGTCTTCTTTAGGTATTTCTAAAAAACTAATAAGCGAGGCAAAAACTGATCGTGTTCTCCTTTTGTTGGAAAAAACGATCGTCGACGTTGCATTCGTAAAAGCAGAAAGTACAAATTTGCCGAAAATTGACACATTGATACTGTCAGCTGCTGTTTACAAATGGTATGACGTCAAAGCACATTAATATGTTATAACCAAACATGGCGGATAGCAAAACAAAACAAATTTTTAACTTAATGTTTTACGGTCTTTTAGGTCTAAAAAATATAGTATTAGTTTTTTCCTAATAGAATAAATGTCAAGTATTTCAGAGCTGCTTCAAAAAATGCTTAACTAGCCTCTTAATTTTTCAAAATACTAGTTTTAAGCTTTAGTCTTACGTCAAAAAAATTGTTACTATTCTCTTTCTTAAATTCTCCATGTTCTCCATTATTGTTTAAGATATTCCACCACAAGCCAATTTGGTTGCCTGAATATAAGTTTGGTATTCCTCGTCAGTTTCATGTCAGCATTAAAGAATCAATTAGGTACTTCATGTAAGTTAATATTTTCAAACAGAACCATCTGTGTGTGAAATGAATGCAATTCGTTCTGATTTCCTGTCTGTCTAGCAAGTTTTCTTGGTGTACTCACCGCCACGTACTCATTACATCCTGCCATGAACACTATCATCATTTAATTAGTTTTTAAAATAACGAGTTTATTATTTATAACACGACGTAAGCATGAACATGAACATCAGGGAATGCCTCCTTGTTTTCTGCACACTGACTCGATTTGTATGCTCGTTGCGTTGTTCGTTTTATACTAAGAGAATGTCATGCCAGTATTTTGTCACGAGCTGTGGATTTATGGTACGTGGTACCCGCTTTGTATTGTCGTTTCGGACACATACTACAACTTTACCGAAAACTCAAACAAAAGCTTACACGTTTTGACTCTGATTTAGTACGATGTACTGTTAGGCTCGCGATGCCGAACTACAATGGAAACAATTTAACTCATTTGTACCTTTTTAGAGGGTGAGTAGAACCTGCTGACCATTGACAAAGACACAGGATCTATATGAAAAGAGTTTTTAAACTTCGTATGTTAAGTATCATGATTATGTTTATACCATTTTACCTCATAGCATTCATGAAGTGATACATCAAACAGAAGACCGAGAGCTTGAGGACGCAACGATCTAGTACGGTTTAATGCTTCCAAAACAGAATACTGTACGTTAACAAACAAAAAGCGTCCTAGCGCGCTCATCCGGTTTAGATCGAACGCCGACCTCTGCCAAAAAGGTCCAAGTCCAGCTCACCGAGGACTTCATCTGACAAGAAACTCATCCCGTCACTAGGGGCGTCGTTTCATCCATACCTTTATGAATTTTTTTTATGATTCATAAAGTACTGAGCACCGAAAATCTATTCCACTCAATCATTGCACTACGATATCGTGACAAAAACGCGCATGAATAGTTAGATCGGTGACGGATATCTGAACGAGTATGATGAATATTTCTGTTCGTTTTCTGTCAGGGGTGAATGCGTATTGTGTGACGTTTGATTCCGGTTATCGAGGGCGGTGAAATATGTATATGAGGAGATATCGGTGTAGAATTGATGGCTTTTCCGGTTGTTCCAACAGTCAATGGGATCATAAAACGGGAAATTAGGAAAGGTTGTTGACTGAATCAGAGTGCTTTAAATGTAAGCGAAATGAATTATGTTTTTATGGAAGCGATGTGAAGACAATCCTATCGTAGAAGCTACTTCTATGTTTTTATTTTATTTAGCATTTAGTTTTAATAGAAAAGGAAGTTGAAAGTTTCTCGGAATGCAACGTACTTTATTGCACTAATCATAATGTTAGATTGAAAATTTATTGCAAAAACAATTTTTTTGCTCTAGCTCTGAACCCCTATCAATCTATTGTTCATCATTCTTTTGAAATTCCTTTGAGAAAGGAAACAAAGCCCTTCTAAAATTGTTAAAGCTAATGAACGAGCTGCTCAGTCAGAAGTAGGCCCCTACGTTTAACGACGGGTCGATGATTCTGAAAATTAGTGCATAAAACAAAATTTTATGTAATCCTTCGTTACATGACCAAATATCTAAAATTATCCCTATTAATAAGAAAGAAGACAGATACTCCGATGATGATTACAGATAAATTGCAATTATGTGTGACATAACGAAAGCAATTGATTTTTTCAATTCAGATATGCTGTTGAAAAAACTAGAATACTATGGTATAAGAAATACCGATTCGGCATCATTTGTTTCATATTTGCCAAATAGTACGCGGTCTGTAAATTCTAAGGACACTGCCTCTAACCTTTTGCCTATTTGCAACGGGATAGCACAGGGATCAGTAATTGGCCCGCGATTTATAGTAGATATATCAATGACGTGCCCTCGAGTATTGATAACGGATCCGGGCTTCCTATTTGCAGACGATGCCACCTTCCTGTCTGGACCTGGCCAAAACACGGGTGTGGATAGTCTGGAACAAGCCCAAAGGATGGTTTTTAGCCAAGTTATCGAGATGAAAACGACATATCATATTACGTTTTCATCTGACCGTTGGGTTGTTTGATCTGGATCAGTAAAATGTCTAGGAATAGTACTCAAAACCAAAATAAACTGGATATTCCAAATTGATTATTTAGATTCTAGACTGTCTACACAATTATTTTTTCTTAGGCAGTTAAGCATATGCTTTGATAAATAATCATACTTTGTTAGTAGAATATTTCATAGTCACGTTACATAAGGTATAATGCTCTGGAATAACTCAGTAGCGATTTTGAGGAGTTATGGATCAACGTGCAGAAATTCCTTCAGACATCTACAAATATTACTACTTCCGTCAATTTATATAAGTCCTATGATATGTCCACGAAAATCTAAACAAGTGTCAAACCTCTGCAGAAATATACACTCATGTACTCCGTAACTGCCCAAAAATAATAGACCTTCGTTAAATTATATAAATTATTCATCAATGCGGATGAAAAAGAATTTTGAAAACAATCACTACATCTCAAAGTTTGCTAAAGAAACGTTGCTTAAGCACCGTTTCTATTCAGTTGATGAGTGCTTTGATGCTACGACGTCACTCGAATAGATAAATCGTATGGTACTGTATGCTATATGTACTTTAATATTTGTTTCAGAGTTCGGTATCATCAGGCTTGCAGCAACCTCCGTCTTCATCATCATCTTCGAGCGTTACCGGCGCAACAGGTCGTCTTCAACCGTCGTCTCCTGCTTCCGTATCTCCGCCCGTCAGCATGGCCGTGACGTCATCGTCCGCCGCCCCTGGGGCCAGCCCTCCGGCAGGGGCAGCCGCCGCGGCCCCTCAGCGATGTTGCGATACCGGCCGGCCCCTGTTTACCGATCCCCTGACGGGGCAAACCGTGTGCTCGTGCCAATACGAACTGTTAGGGTACCAGAGGCTCGCAGGTGCAGCAGGAGTGCCCGCTCTTCCGGCTCTGTCGATGTACAGCGCCCCTTATCCCGAAGGAATGGCGGCGTATTTTCCTGCCCTAGGAGCTGACCAACCACCTTTCTATACTTCGGCGGTAAGTCTTCATTTTTTGGAAAGATATACCGATATTTATTCGTCGTATTGATACGGTTGCTGTATTTCATCACGGTGGTCGGTGCTGT
Organism: Acanthoscelides obtectus; assembly: GCA_963669975.1. NCBI lineage: Eukaryota > Metazoa > Arthropoda > Insecta > Coleoptera > Chrysomelidae > Acanthoscelides > Acanthoscelides obtectus. The sequence goes on from CAVLJG010000006.1 coordinate 2,213,800, forward strand.
ATCATAGGAGATCATGTTTAATAAGAATATAATTTGATAAATTGGTAAATTCATCAAACTGCAGTATTTTCGCTATATTTAGAAGTAAAGATTTCACCACCATAAATTCCATAATGCTATAAAGATTATGGCCCAGCCTTACAAAGCGTCCAATAAACTACAAATAAGGCAACACACATCATTATCGATTAGCAGTTTCAGTTTACGTTGAATCCAGTAGTTATCTCTGAAAATGCGCACATTCCCAACGTCTCATGGCGAAGCTGGACATAAATCTTGGATCTCAACGTGTTCGTCCTCCTGATCGAGGATCCTAATGAATTTGAGTTATTCATACGTTGACTGGCATCATTAACATCTGCTCAGAATTATCATAAATGATGTTATTTCCTATGCGGCAAAGACGTTATGGCTAGATGTAATAGCCGAAGGAACACATTGGATTTTATAGGCGATAAACACTGTCGAAACATATTTAGATTCAAACCCGCTAACAAGTTTTTTCAAACAAGCAAAATTATGTATTTGATGTTCTATTTTTAAAACATTTTGTTATATTATCGCTACACGTGCCTCTACTTATACAACTTATCTGCGACAATAATTCATTAGCGAGAAACATCAGTTGCATAGTTACAATATATCGTACTTACTGATAGGATTCGTAATAATTACTTTTTACTTCGCAGGATAGTCACTTACACGCGTTTCTGTCCAATTATACATTAGGTGCTAGTATGTACAAGGTTAGCGTCAGTAAAAACATTATGTCGAACAAATTCTTTTCGACAACTATTAGTCAAGTAGTCAATCCAAGGAAAAACCGTTTCTCGTATTATTTTTAATCTGTATGACTGTCAGATCACCAAAGTCGGAATATATTAAACCCACAGGCAACGCTTTTCTTGCTATTTTAAATGTCAAAGTTCTCAACTTGTTTTCTATTGCATTATGCGGTTGTTCACATTTTTACAGTTCGTTCTGAAATTATGTGCAACAAAGTATTTAATGATGTCTCGGTATATCTTTGGATATAGGTTATAGACTGCAAACTATATAGTCGTTTAATTTTTTAAACTGTCATTTTGCTGTTACAACCGCCTGTTGATAAGGATGATTGGTTATTGCGTGCGACCTTAACATGTGTACCTTACTTTCTTGCTGTATCCAATGTCACTGCTGATAGCAATTACAGTTGTAGACCACATGAAGTTTGATGAGTATTTTCATGTTTTCGGGGTTGAATCTTGGCATACGGGTATTTTGTTTTAATCTTCAAAACATTGCTTTATTCGGCTTAATCTCCACGGTTTTGACATGAGATGCAATTGGCCAACGTAGGTAGCGTCACCAGCAAAAATAAGATGAATAAAGACTATTTTCTTGTTCTTTTAACAAGAAACTGATCGATTATGTAATAGATAAGAATCCCATTGATAGCTTTCCCTTCAAATGTTGCACGATTTCAGGCTGAAAAGAAAATGCATTTGAGCAGAAATACGAATCCGCCACTTTTCAGCCGGCAATTAAAGTAAATTAACAGGCGTGAAAATATAAGTTTATAGAAGCTATTAAGAAGGTGATGATGGAGTCATTAAACAATTATTACTTCTGCACTATTTGCTTTTTAATTGCAAAGCGGAACTCGGATATTTATTACATATATGATTCCAGCATAAACGTCGTACATTATACCTACATATCGCCACTATTTTTCTTTAATTGCTGCGTAAGCATTAAATACGACACCGCATGCAGACAATATTATTCCAGACGAGCCCGTTATGTTCAGAACAGTTTTAAATGTAACTCATCTTAGAGATATAATGATTCAGAATTTGATACGTTTAAAAACTTGTATCTATATGATGCTATTTTTATATCATTTCAAAACTGCTCAGTTGGTTTTCCCACCCCCTGTACTTTCCGTATATGATGCAGTTGCGTCCTTGATTGGAATCATTCGTTGCTATTGATATGAAGTCATCACCAGAAACTTTTATATACTCAAGGGTGCCTCAAGGCACAGTGCTTGGACTACTGCTTTTCATTGATTACATAGCTGATATGCAAACAATTCTTTGCCGATGATTTTCAATTATACAACAATTTCAATAATGACAAAATTATAGTTGCAGAATCTTAAATAAATGAGGCTTTAAAGGCTATTGATAATTAGAGAAAAAGTCATAACGTCAATTTTAATCTTACAAAATCAAAAGGTATCACTTTTTTTCACAAAAAGTTACTTATCTTTAACTTGAATATGTATAATAATTTTGTTATCTGTCTTATTGCCATTTATCTAGTTTATTCACGTTTGTATTTATCTTTGCATGGACTAAGTGGATTAATAGACTAATCTTTAACTCAAATAAAATACTATCATTATGATATTTATTGAAAATAATGGTGATGTTATTAAGAAAACTAATTATAGTTTGTTACGCTTGTTGACTCGTTGACTTACAGGTCCTCTTCTGTGTAGACCTTGCCAAAAATCTATTGTAAGCACATCAAAATGAATTATCACAACGACGAAAACATAAAAGTTGTGGTTTCCGCTAGACGTAAGGAAATGATGAATTGGCTGTAAAACGCCTACAATGTTAACAACTTGTTTACAAAGTCGCAAGTATTAATTGATATCTATTTGTAACTGAACTATATGCAAATCTCCTCAATACCGCAACTTTTTGCCGCAGCCAATTGATTGCAAAGCTATTAGAAATGTACTGGACATGTTAAGACATATGTCCAGTTATTATTTTACAAATTTAATATGAATAATTAATATGTTTTTAACGCAAGGTTCTTTATTAACCGCCTATCCGAGCTTACAGGTAGTTAATAGGACTAGTTTTTTCGTTTAGAAAGCACCGTCGGCATTCTTCGGCCATAGTGAATATACAGCACAGATCTACTTTCATGGATGACATGTTATCCTCATATTGACGTTATGTCCTTCCTTTCAATCGACTATATTAAGCGGTGATCGATTGTTTTTGAATTGGTAGTGATTGGTAGTGGTTCGGAAATTGTATGACGTCGACGCGGTTTTCGCGGTTTTTTAGGAGGTTCGCGGTACGTCCGGAGGGAAAGAGGTACCGTTTCGGAAAGTAGACGGTCGGCGCTTTACGGGCGGGCGAGAGCCATCGCGGCGAGAGGAACGGATCGGATCGAAAACGGCCGGTAAAGTCGAAAAATCGACCGTTTTTCGGACGGTACGCGGCGTTATTTCACACTGGTTTCGCCGTTTATCGAAATATCGACTCGAGATCGGTCTCGTTCGATAGCTAAACGAGAAATACGTGCCTATTAGCTAAATCTGTTCGGTTCCGCGTCTCGGTTTTTTTTCTAGAAACGTTCGAAAAAAAGCGACAAAAATGACGAATCGCCTTGAAAACTACGATATCTCCCTTATGCCGAAGAGAAAAGGAATTTCGCGTGCCGCGTTTCGTACATCTCGGCGAGCGCTACGAATTACGCGGAGAGACGTTTTTTCGTTTACGGTACCCGTTTCGAATAAACGAACCTCGAACGTCGTCAAGAATGACTTTTTTGCGTATAAAGCGCGCTGCTTCCCCGTATATCAGCTATCTCCTCCGAAGATAAAGGAGCTACGAACCTGACGATTTTTGCGTGAGAAAGCCCATGCTTCGGACACTCTTTTAATACTATTTTCATCATCATTATTCGTTTACGTTGAAAAGTTTCGATTTTTTAAAAATTCCTCGACAACACGCTACTTTTCGACGCGTGAAAAAGTCACCTTGTCATCCGGCTCTGTCCTCGCTTATTACTACCGTACGTGAGCGAGTAAAAATTATACAGCTATCGAAAAATAACGATAATGAGCTGACGAAACGATTCTGACCGTCAGAATTACCGTCAAATTTCGAAAAAGTAAACTTTGAGCGCCTCAAAAGTACCGATGACAACCGTTTTTCGGCGTACTTTGTCTTCGTCGATACGGACCTGCGTTACGGAGCGACGTAGCTACGATTTTTTTTCGCAAAACGACAGACCAAAGTCTCCTGATTAAACCGACATACGACACGTTACCCGATCGCATTTTTTAAACTCGGCAGATTAGAAAATTCAAAGATATGCACACATTTTTAGTTTGACGTTTCAATTTTGAATTTCCCCTCCAGATCCCCGGATTCCTGTTAGGCGGGGTATTGTAGACACGATCGTATTACGAAAGCGAGCGCGTGCAAGCGGAACGTCAAAAACGTGCCATTTTCGGCTTTATGTTGGTCGCTTCATCGAATATAGGATCACGCCGAATACCATTGTCCTTTTTTACGCGTGAAAATCAACATTTTCGAAAAGATTCAAAATTTCTATATTCCATTGTCTAAACGGACCGGACTAGAGCCATTAAAATCGTATGAATCTAGTAGTTTTTTATGTTTACAGATTGCGATGTCTACCGCCAAAGGCTGCAATTATTCTTTGACGTTCATCAATTTATTGAAATCATCATCGGTTTATAAATACTATAAAAATATGATTGTAAGCCCCTATTCATGTTATAATTTTACAATATGGCATAAAGCTCCGCTTTTCCAACCGATTGATATAAAGCGTATGTCTGATTGCATCACCTCCGATTTCTAACCTACAATGTATGAATGTAAACATTATCGAAATCTTAATAATGAGGCTCCCGTTAATAAGGATTAATTAGAAGCTTAGAACAAGCAATCGCAGCTACAAATAGTGACAGTGTTGTGAAGTGTTTACAGTTTATGTGTTTCTATTGCAAACGTAAGTAGTCAGTCACTTCTATGAAGTTCAGTAAGAGTTCAGTCTTGACCCTCAGTTCAATTCATCTAAATATGTAGACTTATTAGCTGGCTAACAGTGGCACATATTATCAAGCAGATGAAGGAATATGCAAAGCGCTGAAAAATAGCATTGATAATCATATCTACTACCAAAGTTTTCAAAATTACTAAGACTTTCACAGCCACTGCAGTTGCTTATTTTGATCTCAATGCAGAATGTATGTACTTCGATTTAGAATGTAGCTGCTTTAAGGACTTGTCACTTCCAAGACTTGTCAAAACAACAGACACCATTACTTGTCAAAAAACTATAGCACTTGATGATTTCAAATTTCTATTCTGTTTTTAAAGATGTTATTATTATATGTCTAATTTCAAGGATACTCACATCTGTCCTGTTTCTAAGACTGATCTTAATCATAGATTACAGAAAAATTCATTATTGAATCAGAGGAAACAGATTACAAAATTTGATTTTCAAGCGATACTATTACTTACTGTCCAACAACTATAGTACTTAATAATTTCAAGCTTCTGGTCTAATTTTTTGAGATGTTATTATTATATGTCATGTTTCTAATTGATTGATCATAATCATACAACATTAAAAAAAATAGAGGAAATTTTATTTTAAAGCGATAGCACATTTTTCTCCAGATCATAAAGCGAGCATTGTTCATCTGCTTCTGTTGAATTTTTCCCAAACGAAGAACTTTACCACCAACAAACTCATAAATATTGTAAAAACCTTGTAGTAGTAGTATCTCACCTGAGTAGTATGTATAAATGGAAAATAAGTAAACAAACTTGTCATCTATCCCTTCGATTGCCAAATATTATCAAGCAGATGAAGGAATATGCAAAGCGCTGAAAAATAGCATTGATAATCATATCTACTACCAAAGTTTTCAAAATTACTAAGACTTTCACAGCCACTGCAGTTGTTTATTTTGATCTAAATCGATTTAGAATGTAGCTGCTTTAAGAACTTGTGACTTCCAAGACTTGTCAAAACAACAGACACCATTACTTGTCAAAATTTGTAAGATAAGTACTCTTGCACAGTATAATCGTAACTTGGTATAGACATATTTGTGATATCGCTTAGATTAAGCCTGCCAGGGGAGTGAAAGTTACCTATACGAGTACTGAACTCTACATTAAAATAATTTATGATGCCATGTGTTGTATCTAAACTATTTTTATTTTTGCAGATCACATAATTATTACATACATCCCTTAAAAGGGCCCAATTTGAAGTAACATATTATAGAGTTCAATTTTCACATTGTTGTTATTTTTACGGGTTCTTCTTTCTGGCGATGGAAAGTTCAATTGCTTCTCCCTATTATACCTAAACAATGTAGGTCTATTTTCTTTTTTCCCATCCACAAAGTGACAACTACATAAGTATGCACCAGGACCTGGTTCAACTGTTCTCCTGCAATAAATAGTAAAAATAAGACAAAAGTTCAATCTGAAAATATCCTATCAATATCCTATTTTTTATAAGCAAGATACACACACATTAGCGGATCGCTCAGTTACATACCTGCTTGTAAACTAACGGCCTTATTTTCAACAAAAATTGTTTTAAAACTCCACTTTAACCACTTGATACGGAAGAAGTTTTCTCAAGGTGTTTATGTTTACTTTTTTTTTTAGTTTTACGGATTTCCTTACTATGATATTTAGGAATTAACTTTCAGAATCTTAATTTTTCCTTTCATTATGTTGTAGATGCACACATCTCACAATAGGAGTTATTGAATTTTAATTTTAAACAAAATACATTTCATTTTCCAGGTTAGAAAAAATTACCTATGACAATGACATTGACATTACAAAACAGAAAACATATACACTGAAGAAAGCATAGTCCACTGCTATCCATAGACGAACACGGTTGACATATGTCAGTGTCAAGCGCCATTTTTTTGCAAGTCGTGTTATAGCTAGATTTATGCGACGATCCTCATATAAATCTAAGTCTGCTATACAATTTGCTACATGGAAGATTTTATAACGCCATGTATGGTATTAACAACAACACATGCGACGTTGCCGGCATCTCACATAAATCTGAGTCTGTTATACAATTGTATACAGGATATTTTCAATGCTATATGGAAGATAACAGACAACAGATAACAGGTAAAAGGTGGTAACAGGTAACAGGTGGTAACATATAACAGATAACAGATAACTTATAACAGATAAAAGATAAAATATGACAGATAACAGATAAAAAGTAACAGATAGAAGAAAACAGGTAACAGATAACAAATAACTGATAACTGAAAACTAAAAAATGAAAACTGAAATCTGAAGAATGAAAAATGAAAAATGAAAAATGAAAAATGAAAAATGAAAAATTGAAAATTGAAAATTGAAAATTGAAAATTAAAAATCAAAAATCAAAAATCAAAAATCAAAAATCAAAACTCAAAAATCAAAAATCAAAGATCAAAAATCAAAAAATCAAATCGAAAAATCGAAAAATCGAAAAATCGAAAAATCGAAAAATCGAAAAATCGAAAAATCGAAAAATCGAAAAATCGAAAAATCGAAAAATCGAAAAATCGAAAAATCGAAAAATCGAAAAATCGAAAAATCGAAAAATCGAAAAATCGAAAAATCGAAAAATCGAAAAATCGAAAAATCGAAAAATCGAAAAATCGAAAAATCGTAAAATCGTAAAATCGTAAAATCGAAAAATCGAAAAATCGAAAAATCGAAAAATCGAAAAATCGAAAAATCGAAAAATCGAAAAATCGAAAAATCGAAAAATCGAAAAATCGAAAAATCGAAAAATCGAAAAATCGAAAAATCGAAAAATCGAAAAATCGAAAAATCGAAAATCGAAAAATAGAAAAATAGAAAAATTAAAAATTAAAAATTAAAATAGAAAAATTAAAAATGAAAAATTAAAAATTAAAATAGAAAAATGAAAAATGAAAACTGATAACTTATAAAAGATAACAGATACCAGATAGCAGATACCATAAACCAGATACTAGACACCAGATACCAGACACCAGATACCAGATACCAGACACCAGATACCAGATACCAGATGCCAGACACCAGACATCAGATACCAGACATCAGATACCAGACACCAGACACCAGATACCAGACACCAGACACCAGAAACCAGATACCAGATACGAGATATCAGATACCAGATACCAGACACCAGATACCAGACACCAGATACAAGATACCAGATACCAGACACCAGAAACGAGATACGAGATACCAGATACCAGATACCAGACACCAGATACCAGATACCAAACACCAGATACCAGATACCAGCCACCAGATACCAGACACCAGATACCAGACACCAGATGCCAGACACCAGATACCAGACACCAGATACCAGATACCAGACACCAGACACCAGATACCAGACATCAGATACCAGACACCAGATACCAGATACCAAACATCAGATACCTGATACCAGATACCAGATACCAGACATCAGATACCAGACACCAGAAACCAGATACCAGATACGAGATACCAGATACCAGATACCAGACACCAGACACCAGATACCAGATACCAAACACCAGATACGAGATACCAGATACCAGATACCTAATACGAGATACCAGATACCAGACACCAGATACCAGACACCAGATACCAGACATCAGATACCAGACACCAGATACCAGACACCAGATACGAGATACCAGATACCAGATACCAGACACCAGATACCAGATACCAGACAGCAGATACCAGATACCAGACACCAGACACCAGATACCAAATACGAGATACCAGATACCAGACACCAGACACCAGATACCAGACACCAGACACCAGATACCAGACACCAGACACCCGATACCAGACATCACATACCAGACACCAGACACCAGATACCAGATACCAGACATCAGATACCAGACACCAGAAACCAGAAACCAGATACCAGATACCAGATACCAGACACCAGATACCAGATACCAGATACCTGATACCAGACACCGGATACCGGATACCAGATACCAGATACCAGACACCAGACACCAGATACCAAATACCAGATACCTGAAACCAGATACCAGATACCAGATACCAGACACCATACACCAGATACCAGTTAACAGATCAAAGATGCCAAAGGATAGAAAATGATTAGTGATAGTTATCGCTAGCATTGCATTAGCATACCAGCAACTGCGCTACGTGAGGTTTTAAATAAAGACATCAGCGTACAATATTTGGCATAGCGTTAGCATGCCAGAAACTGCGCTAGTCGATAATATTAAGCGGTGATCTTTTGTTTAGATTTGGTAGTAATAGGTATAATTGGTAGGGATTCGGAAATTGTCGTATGACGTCGACGCGGTTTTTCCGTTTTTTTCCCGGTTCGCGAAACGTCCGGAGGGAAAGAGGTACCGTTTCGGAAAGTAGAAACTCGGCGCTTTACCGGGAAGCGGGAGCCGTCGCGGTGAGAGGAACGGATCGGATCGAAAACGGCCGGTAAAGTCGAAAAAACCGGTAGATTTTCGTTCTGTCCGACGTTCAACATAGGTTTCCGCCGAAGACAAAGGAGCTGCGAACCTGGCGATTTTTGCCAGAGAAAGCCCCGGCTTCGGGCTCAAAGATAGCGGCTTTCTTTTTTTTTCTTTATGCCTTTTTGTTCGAAAATTTCGATTTTTTTGATTTCCTCGACTACGCGCTACTTTCCGATTTTTCCGGTTTTTTTCCGGGTTCGCGGAACGTTTGGAAGGAAAACGATACCGTTTTGGAAACTAGAAACTCGGCGCTTTACGATGGATCTAGAGTTGTCGCGGTAGGAGGAACGAACGCGATCGAAAATGGCCGGTAAAGTTGAAAAATCGGTAGATTTTCGTGCCGTTCGACGCGCTTTTTCTATCTCCTCCGAAGATAAAGGAGCTACGAACCTGACGATTTTTGCGTGAGAAAGCCCGGACATCGGACTCAAAGATAGCGTCTTTTTTTTTCCTTTATCCCTTGTCGTTCAAAAGTTTCGATTTTTTAAAAATTGCCCGACAACACGCTACTTTTCGACGCGCGAAAAAGTCACTTTGTCATCCGACTCTGTGTTCGCCTATTACTACCGTACGTGAGCGAGTAAAAATTATACAGCTATCGAAATATAACGATAATGAGCTGAGGAAACGATTCTGACCGTTAGAATTACCGTCAAATTTCGAAAAAGTAAACTTTGAGCGCCTCAAAAGTACCGATGACAGCCGTTTTTCGGCGTACTTTGTCTTCGTCGATACGGACCTGCGTTATGGAGCGACGTAGCTACGATTTTTTTTCGCAAAACGAAAGACCAAAGTCTCCTGATTAAACCGACATATGACACGTTACCCGATCGCATTTTTTAAACTCGGCAGATTAGAAAATTCAAAGATATGCAGATATTTTTAGTTTGAAGTTTCAATTTTGAATTTCCCCTCCAGATCCCCGGATTCCTGTTAGGCGGGGTAATGTAGGTATAATCGTATTACGAAAGCGAGCGAGTGCGAGCGGAACGTCCGAAACGTGCCATTTTCGGCTTTATGTTGGTCGCTTCATCGAATATTGGATCACGCCAAATAGAATTGTCCTTTTTTACGCGTGAAAATCAACATTTTCGAAAAGATTCAAAATTTCTATATTTCATAGTCTAAACGGACCGGACTATAGCCATTATTATAATGATAATCAAGTATGCCTTGGCAACGTTGTAATTTTACCGGCAACTAAGCATTTAGGCTTTGACGTTTAGTGATTTGTTTACAAAAGTCATCATCACTTTCAATACGATAAATATGATTGTAAACCCTAATGAGTGGCATAATTTTAGTTGAACGTTTATATGGATCCATCCTAAAAAGGCAACAAGTCCACAATATAGCAAAACTTTGCGCTTATAACAGTGTGTCTTGCAAGTGTCTAGTGATCTGTTTACAGTTTTTCGGTTCAGACGACGTACCGCAGTGTATCTATAGATAATTTAGTTCATCTTTCAAGACGTTTGAGAGCGGTTTGAAAGGTAGCCTTATTAATCGTCAGCAAATTTAAATGAGGTAAACAATTTTCATTCCTGTCTTTTACCCCCAACTATGTAGTGGAATCGGGTGTGACGTTTAGCAATTTATAGAAGTCATCATCAGCTTAAATACGACAAATATGATTGTAAGACCTAATCAGTGCCAAAGATCAATTCCTGAAGAGACCAGAAATCCACAACATAGCAAGACTTTGTGCTTATAGCATAATATAATAACAGATAACAGTCTAGTGATACCGGGTGCCGAGTGTTTAGTTTTTCGGTTCAGACGAAGTGCCCCAGTGTATATCTATCGTGATAATGTATTTCATCTTTGAAGAAGTTTGAGAGGTACCCTTATTAATCGTCAGCAGATTTAAATAAGGTAAGAATAATTTTCATTCCTGTCAAATCATAAAACATTTACACTGAAGAAAGAACGTGCTATCCTTTGGCGAACACAGTTGTGTCAAGCGCCATTTTTTTGCAAGTCGTGCGGTAGCTAAACTAATGCGACGTTGCCGGATCCTCACATAAATCTGAGTTTGTCATACAATTTTATAGAGGGCATTAATGCTACATCGAAGATTTTATAAATAAAAAATGAAAAATGGAAAATGAAAAATGAAAACTGATAACTTATAAGCGCTTTTGAGCCGAGCATTCCAAGTGAACATTCGTTGGATACAAATCATGAAATTTGTAATGTAACACTTGATATGAGCATTACATTACAGCGCTCGGCTTCAGTCAGTCGACGTCTTTTGACGTTATGTACAGTTGCGTGCAGTTCATATGTATACAAATTCAATTATCAAGAATATCCATCAACACGAAAACATGAAATCTGGCAACATCGCATATAGTAAAATATTACAGAACTTTCATGTTTGCGCACGTTTTCAGTCTCATTTCTTTCATCTACATCCAAACACTAGGGTTATAAATCATTTTTTTATCAAAAACGGAGCTAGAGAATTGTGGGAACAACTAGCGATGCGGCCCTGAGTCATCGATAGCTCTCTGTACCCAGAACTAGATATGAGCAGTCAACTGTCAAGGGCTTGCCTAATTTATCCATTTAGGTTGGCTAACCTCATGAAGAAACATATGGCAACACTGGTTTCGCGAATATCCACCATTTTGCTATTGTATGTTGTATGGACCAACCGTCTCTGAATGTGAAATACAATTTACATGCAAAATTTCTCCGAAAATTGCTTTTATTTATCTACTAACACTTTAATTTTCAGCTTTTTCTCTTTAGTAGGTATATTTAAATTCTTATATAGCAAAATGCCCAAGAAGAAAGTAGGAAATAAGTGGTATGGTAAGAAGCGTACCACTGTCGTGGACCCTGTATCTAGAGATATAAATGATACCTTTCAAGATGCATCCCAAACGGAACATTTAGTAGAGTCTTCAAATGTAGAACAGCCACAGCCTGGTCCTTCAACAGTTAGGTATGTATTTATATTCCCATTTTCATAGTAGGGGTGTGGCTCATCCCTGGTAATTCAGTTGGACCTTAACATTTGAACAAGTAGCAAGATTTTTGTGTACAGTATTACTGTTCATTTTCACAAAAGATTTAAATTCTGATATAGCAAAATGCCCAAGAAGAAAGTAGGAAATAAGTGGTACAGTAAGAAGCGTAATACTGTCGTGGACCCTGTATCTCAAGATATAAATGACACCTATCAAGATGCACCTCAAACGGAACATTTAGTAGAATCTTCAAATGTAGAACAGCCACAGCCTGGGCCTTCAACAATTACGTAAGTGTTATATTCACATTTTCATAGTAGGGGTGTGGCTCATCCTTGCACCTGATAATTGTCCTTAATTTTTCTAAAAATGCATTCCATGAGCAACTAAAGGCTTGTATACAACACATTTAATACACAATGCTTGAAAGATCAACAGTTCTTACATTTCCTGGTGTGCTTAAGGTGCAATCAAAATAAATAAAAGGAAAATTATATTTTTAGAAAAAAAATTGTATACACTTGAAAATGCTTCACACCTTCAATATGTTGCAATTGATACCTCAAAAGTATCCATTGAATCTTGCAATGCAAAATTTTCTATTTAGAGATCTGTTTTAAAATTATATTACTGCATCGAAAATAATCTTTTGCGTTCTCAAGATTATTTATTAATTGCAATAACATATTGAAAACCCAAAACATCTTTCAAGTGGGTATGAATTTTTCAAAAATACGACTTTATCATTTGTTTTGAGCATGTCTTGCACAGATTAAGAAATATTTGAATGGTATGGACTAATACTAAGTAGCTTCTTTTATGAATTCTTGACCATTTCATATACAAATTATTTTATATACAACCTTTGCGAGTAGAGGGTATTGTATTGTTTTGGTTTGCTTCAAGTTAAGGCATACTCATGAAAAATTTGTGAAAATAAGTATCGATTCAATATATTTGCCTTTGCATAATTTTTTATACAACTCTGATTCCCTCCCTCATTCCCCTTACCACTAAGAAAGTTGTCTAGCTCCTGCTGTTCAAAAAGTAGTAGAGAGACACGCTTTCATAAAAGATTATTTTTGGTTAATGATTGGTCTATTTTTGTAAAATATCAGGTATATACAGGGTGGCCAAACACGTGACATCATAAAAAAAAAATTAGATTCCCCACATCGAGAGGAACCCAAATCACCCCCATATATATGGTCCGATTTTGTTTAGTTTAGGAGTTATGATTTTTTTTTCGGATTTTTCGAGAATTTTTGAGTTCTGTGTTTATTTTTACCATAACTTCGTTAATAATTGTGATAAATGCCTGCTTTTTTCACGATTATGTAGCTAAGACCTAAGGCTTAACTATCATATAATCATTCAAGTCATGTAACTAATACTACATTTTAATTTTTTTCAAAATCTTCGAACATAACAAAAAAGTAAAAAAGTGCAACAACTTTAAACGTTTATAAAAAATTGAAAAAACATGTTCTTACTATTCGTAAGTATCTTAAAAACTTCCTTACGGTATCAGCTATTTACCGTAAAAATTTCATCAACCTAGCTTTACTACATGCTACCGTAATTGTGGCTCAAATAGAACCGAACCCAAAATTGGATAACCCTCTGCTCAATAGAAATTGTTAGTTTCGGAAAAAAAATTTGCAAAAACCACAAAAACACGTTTGATTTTTACTGAACACCGTTTTAGTGTGAACATGTGGTCAGGAATATTCAATATGGAATTTATCGGTCCATTTGAACTGCCGTCAAGGTTGGATTCGGTAGCCTACAAAAGCTTCCTTGAAAATAGCCTACCATTATTGCTGGAAGATTCAAGCCTGGAAGCCAGACGGAACATGGTGTTCCAGAATGATGGTGCACCATGCCACAACGCAACGATCGTGCGAAACTACTTAAACGAAAGGTTCCCAGACAGATGGATCGGACGAAACGGACCGATACGATGGCCTCCACACTCCCCTGACCTCAACCCCATTGATTTTTTTGTTTGGGGATATTTTAAAGACATAACATTCGCCCAAGAATGTGCAAATGAAAATTCATTGAGGAACAAAATTCAAGAAGCGACACATGTGTTGAAAAACAACACACAAGCATTTAGAGATTTAAAACAAAATTTCATACGTAGGAGTACACTGTACATTTCTGTTAGAGGCAGACATTTTGAAAACCTCTTGTAAATAACATAAATGAATAATAATCTGCTGTTCAGTAAAAATCAAACGTGTTTTTGTGGTTTTTGCAAATTTTTTTTTCCGAAACTAACAATTTCTATTGAGCAGAGGGTTATCCAATTTTGGGTTCGGTTCTATTTGAGCCACAATTACGGTAGCATGTAGTAAAGCTAGGTTGATGAAATTTTTACGGTAAATAGCTGATACCGTAAGGAAGTTTTTAAGATATTTACGAATAGTAAGAACATGTTTTTTCAATTTTTTATAAACGCTCAAAGTTGTTGCACTTTTTTACTTTTTTGTTATGTTCGAAGATTTTGAAAAAAATTAAAAAGTAGTATTAGTTACATGACTTGAATGATTATATGATAGTTAAGCCTTAGGTCTTAGCTACATAATCGTGAAAAAAGCAGGCATTTATCACAATTATTAACGAAGTTATGGTAAAAATAAACACAGAACTCAAAAATTCTCGAAAAATCCGAAAAAAAATCATAACTCCTAAACTAAACAAAATCGGACCATATATATGGGGGTGATTTGGGTTCCTCTCGATGTGGGGAATCTAATTTTTTTTTTATGACGTCACGTGTTTGGCCACCCTGTATAGTAATTAACTATATTTTTATTAAAAGCTCTTCAACACATTTTTATTAGTTTTACCTCGGTGGTGTAATTTGTTTCTGAGGGATTCTATATAAAAATGTTTAAGGAAGCCCTACTCATCTGTTGAATCTCAAAAGAAGAGTAAAATTTATGATGAAAATAAGTGCTACAATGTCTCCTTTATATCCTGGTTTAATTACATTCCATGATTAGGGTTTAGTAGGGTTGCCAGCAGGTTTGGAAATTTCCTGTATAAAGCGCAAATTCAAAATTTATTTTCACAATTTATTTTTTCAACTCAACACTACTTTTTTTTCATGAAGCTCACTGCTACAGTATCTCCTTTATATCCTGGATGATGATAGTGGTATAGTAAGTCTTATCAGAGAATACATTTACTTGTATATTGAAACTATTTTAAATTTCATTTCGTACAGGTAACTATCGTGCCTCCTGGTAGGCTCACTGTCTTGACCACAGAATTACTCCGAATATAAAAGAAATATTGTAGCACTGGCTTTCATGAAAAAAAAGGGGTATTGATTTGAAAAAAAATTTCTTGATCCGCTTGGTAGGCACATCTGCCCTAGAATATAAATGAACTGGGACATAAAGCATATATTATAGCATCGACTAGCGTGGAAAAAAGCTATGTCGTTTTTAAAAAAAAATAATTACACAACTTTCGCACCCCGTAGTACTACGCTCCGATTACGGAATTTAATTGTTCTAGAATATAAAAGCAATATTGTAGCATCGACTTACATTGAAAGAAGTGATTCTAAGTTGGAAAAATAAATTGAGAGAATTAATTCTGAATTTTGCATTTAAGTTTCATGTAGGTAGCTTACTATGCTCCGATTACAGAATGTAATTGATCCAAGATATAAAGAAGACATTATAGCACTGACTTTCGTGAAAAAAGAAATGTGTTGATTTGAACAAAAAAATAATAAAAACAATTTTAAATTTTGCATTTGCATTTCAAACAGGTGACTTTCGTGTTCCCTAGCAGACTTCCTATGCCCCGGCTATGAATTGTAATTGATTCGTGTTATAAACGAGACATTGTAGCATGAATTTTCGTGATAAAAAAAGTAGTGTTGATTTAACACAAATTGAAAATAATTTTGAATTTTGCTTTTGGATCTCCTACAGATAGCTTTCGGATCCCATGTTAGGCATACTAGGTCCCGGTCACTGAATGTATTTGGTCCATAATATAAAGAAGACATTGTAGCTCTGAGTTTCATGATACAAAAGTAATGGTGATGTGAAAATAAAAATTGAATAATTCTGGAGTAGGGCTAATAAAAATACAATAATTTTGAGAAAAATTGGAATTTAATATTAGCAATAAAAATGGATTTGAAAAGCTGAACTTTACAACAGAACAGAACTTATTTTAAATTTGAAAATTTAACCAATCCAATATGAGGTGACAAATATTCAGTGCGATAATTAATATAACTAAGTAATTTTAAATGTCATGTAGCTGAAATCAACTTTACTCTGTCACGGAAGAACCTTATTATTCTTTCAAACTTGTAATAGGATTTTATTATTGTTTTCAGACAAATTACTTTATTTGTAATCTTTTGAAATGTTGTATGATTCAAAAAAATGTCAGAAAATAATGTTAAAACATCTTTACATACTTCACATTTATCTATATTTACCATTACCTTATTTCTGATAATAATATATTATATTAGTTGATCTTATTTTATACCTTAATTTTGTCTTAATGATTTGTAGAAGTACTCCAGATCAAGAGCAAGAATCAAACATGTCGGTACGAGGGAAGAAACGCAAATGTAAAAAAAATATGGATGAATGCAAGCCAAAGCAGCATACAGCAGTTCCCACTACTTCATTACACGGTCATGATTCCTCGCAGTTACTTACAACTTTTATTACATCAGATCAACAAACTGTTGCCCA
The DNA here is from genome assembly GCA_963669975.1 of Acanthoscelides obtectus. Taxonomy (NCBI): domain Eukaryota; kingdom Metazoa; phylum Arthropoda; class Insecta; order Coleoptera; family Chrysomelidae; genus Acanthoscelides; species Acanthoscelides obtectus. Next base: position 2,230,863 of record CAVLJG010000006.1, read on the forward strand.
TAACAGTACAGCAATTCCTGTACAATTAACAACAAAGTAAGTATACACAAATGATTCATGCATTGTTCAATCAAATTCTATGCCAATCATTACTATACTGCTCGAAGCTACAGCTATACTAGCTGAAAATTATAACTTCGTTATTACGTGTAAATTAAAATTAATCTTAAAAATGTAACGAACAGAATATTCCTTACTTCGATAATATTTTTATTTCCACTGTGTGATTCATTATTACATGGTGACGCAAACATATTTTTTTAATGAAACAATCTATATTTTATTGCAAATTCAAACAGATCCTACTAAAAGAACCAATTTAATATAACATACTAGAGGGATCTATTTTCAAATTGTTGAAACATTAGGCAATCATAAAAAAAAATTTAACAACATGGCTCTTCACAAGTATTATAACTAAAGAACTAAACTTTTTGTTGAAAATATCTTATATTGCTGATATTTTTCATTGGTAAATAGACCACATTTACTGTTCTGCCAAAGTCATCAGCCATCTGGTAGTTACATGGTGACTTGTCTGATAAACGTGAATTGATTATCTTTCCAGTACAACTACTGTGCATTTTCCATAAATGTTCGATTTAAGTAATAGATGATGCTTTGTTCTGTTTTATTTCCTCTATTTTTACATTATCTACCCATTTTTCCAATATTTCAGTTAGCTAATGCTTATGCCCTTATATTTTCACACTTTCTAATTTCCCTTTTCATACGTTTTTTTTTTATATAAGATTTACGGTGATTCATACAATTGCTTTCCAAATTACTTAAAGGACATATTTACCTCCTTAATTTCTATTTTAATTTTGAAATGCATTGTAATATTTTTTGTTAACTTTAATTTCGATTTATACAAAGGTCAAGTATAATTCATAATTCATTCGAACAAACTCCCATAAATAAACCTTATATTGTGAAAAACCCTGGATATAAAAGGAGAATCCAAAAGTGTAAAAATATATAGGTTCTATCATCTGATAACTTTCAAAAATTCTTCCTTTTCGCATTCCTTATCATAAATGAAAACAATATCTTCATAGGAAAAACATTTAAAATGATGAGATCTAAAATATCTCGAACTGTGGCAGGCATGGATTTACTCTTCAGTATTTCAAAATTCATATAATCTTAATCAATGCACGATTCAACGTCACAATAATTGATACATTTTGATAATTTTGGTACAAGTTATCTGGAAACGTGAAAAAATTAAATTAAGATATCGAATTTTTTTTAGTGATCTTCACAGAAAGGAAAGGCCTTAAATATATTGACTTGATACTTCCAAGGCATTATTATACATTTATTTTCGAATAATTTTAAAATTTCGAGGAACACAAGAAAAACGCCAATAATATTTACAACCTGCTGAATGAGACTTTTTTTAACCTTCTGAAATTCACTTTTCTTCCATTTTATGATGAATTAAAATTTAACTTTTAGGAAATTGCAAGTTGAATAGCATTATATTTTTAAAAATGATTGGAACAATTAGAAATACCTCAAAGGATTTAATTCCATATATCCATCTTTAGAGCAAATTAACTTTTTAATAATTTTTTTCTATAAAATCAAAAAAAGAAAATTATACTCTATGTTTTCTCTCCTGTCATCATGGTTTTCATTATGTTATAAGATATCTACCTAACAACTTACTTATTTATTTTATACTTTTAGGGGGAAAATGGAGAAAGGCAAAACACCATTGAAAAGATCTAAAAAAACAAACCAACCTCTGCAGTCAACATCTATAATCATACCTCAACATCTATCACAAAACTCAACAAGTCAATTAAACGACGGAGTTATTCTTAACAAAATAGCCAGCACTACAACTGCACTCCCCAATAATCCCATTGGCATACCAGGCCCAACAGGACTCTCAAATACAAGGTAAAACATTTAGCTATGTTTCAATATTAATTCAGATCCAAAATCAAATAAAATATAATTCAAAATGAAATAATAAATAATAATACCTAGAATAACAAATATTATTTAGTTACTTATTTAAATCATTTATTTACAATAATTACATTTGTCAATACGCACTATAAAAAGAACATAAAAGAAATTTTGTCAAATACTACCTTTTTTTACATTCATCTACATTAAATAACTGATCCGCATAATGTTATAATACAATATGAACAATAATTGTATGTGACACAGGCTGATATAACTTGAAAATCAATAGTCATATAGGGAAACTACTGAAAGATCTAATGGTGACTTTGGATCTGACCTTCTACAATGATGACCTTCAAGATCATACTAAAGTCAATTCAATTTTTTTAGCCATGAAAGAATCCTGAAGAAATAGTAAATTCAATTTATCTAAACATTACAGTAATTTGAATTATTAAGAAATTAAAATATAATTTTGCTCTAGAACGTATTGTAACAAAATTGTTTATTTTTTTCATTTCCTCGGTTAAAAGTCTAGGATCCTATTGAAAAAGAGTTGCCCTTGAACAACCTTATAGGTCATGACCAAGTTGATATAACTTAAAAATTAGTAATGACATATGGAAACTATCGAGACATTATTTTCATGATCTTCCCCGGATATCCAATGGTGACTTTCGTCGCTCTCTGTGTTGGTCGATTCTACTATCATGTATAGCACTTTGTGCTGTCATTTTCAGAGACTCTACCTTCGAGATAGAGAGTCGTTGGGATACTTTCGTTCGTTATTTAAAGATGAAAAACAAAACCTAGGTCATGCTGATGAGTAGTCCATAGTTGGTTATATTTTCACTGAAGGGACGAAAACATTATGTTTAATATATTTCTAATGTTTCATTTTTATTTTAGTATTGTTACTCAACCAGTTGCATCACAAATAACATGTATTAGCAATCCAGAGATTGTTATCCATTCATCAAATATATGGCCATCCAGGCAACAGGACGTCGACGGAAATGCCTCTTTGCTAACAAATAGTGCTCTTACACAGATGGAAACTGATATATTTGCACAACACATTGAGCCAACGGAAACGTCATCTTTACCAACTTTACATCAACAAGAACAGAATGATGACAATATTACTATGGCAATACAAGACGATGAACTCAATGAAATACTAGCTAACCTCGACATAGACAATATGTTACAAGATACCAACAATATAATAGCCGAAAATGTAACCGAACATATCAATCGAAGAGGAAGTCATTACATGGCAGCAGCTGAGCATTACACAAGTTTATATACATTGGGAACTTTTACTTCTACTTGTTCTCATTGTGGGGCTTTACACTTTTTCTGCGAAAGAAATTCCAGAAATATTTACTCGCAATGTTGTAAAAATGGTGCCGTACATCTACCTCCATTCAATCCATACCCTGAACAATTAAGAGTACTATTTCAGAATCGAGAATTCATGGAAAATGTGCGTTATTACAACATTAGCTTTGCCTTTGCCAGCCTGGGTGTTAATACTGTAATCCCAGCTGGTCGAGGACCTTATGTATTCAAGGTAACCAGTAAAAATAATATATATAGTATGATATAAATGTAAATTAAAATACCACAATGTTACTTGAATGATCATTTTTCAGATCGAACTATTATTTTTCCTAATGCCTTATGAAGGCATGAAGCTCTATAAAATTTCAGTCTTGAAATGAACAGTTCACTCTGAAGACGCACTCAAAATATGGAAATTCGACTAAAATGTAAATTTTAACGTGTTAGCAATCTTTATCGCTACTCCTATCAATGAAAAGTAATAAGCATCGTAATATATATATATATATATATAAAATTTCACAAAGTCTCATACCTCTATAGGTACTTTCCAGAAAAAAAAACCCAATCTGATATATGACCTGCCAAGCCAAGTCGTGGAATTTTAATTTTGACCTATATACACTTTAACCAAAGAAATACTGTGTACTTTTCCTCTCTGTCGCGCGTCTTACAACCTTTTCCATTCAAAATGCTTGGTCAACAATTTTTAGATTAAATATCAACTCTCACACCCTTTTGAAATACCCTGTATATTTCAAAATACTTTCAAGATATACTTTTCATCAACTCACATATTTCTGTATAGATAAAGTTGCTTAAAAACCTTACCAGTTAATCATAACAGACTGTGACACCCAAGATGAAAAACATTATATAAATATGAGATATTAACACAAAATCTTTTTTTAACTATTTAAATTAATTTCTTATCACTATCGCAAAGAAGTAATATATATATATATACAGTATGGGAAAAACCATTATTATACATTATGATGAGGAAGAGAGATGGAAATATACAAAAGTATGTAGGTGCGTGAAAGACACTTGATTGTAGGATCTTATCTGGCAGCGTCGAGTGTGACGGACAACGGGTAAAGTAGAAGAGTGATAAAAGAGAGAGTTGGCAGAACGGGCGCTGGCGCCTACCGCTTAGACGGATGCGCTCGACAAATGCGATTTGTTTCTCCCATTCGCAGAGTTGCCGATACCAATATGTCATATTTCTAAGAAATCTAAGTCTACCCAAATTTCGGGAAAAATAACTGCGGATTCCACATAAGAGTATTCCAAAAATGAAAAAAGGTCAAACTATTAAAATTGTATTAATGTTTCATGGTTCAAATCATATTTTTCATGTTTGTATATTGTTGTATAAATGATTTTGTAATCCCTATTCTTGTTGCCAGTAGAGATACAACAGTATTGAGAGAAATCATGGACCGCTAGATAGGGCTACAACTACCATATAACTATCAAATAGTAGTGATAAACAGGGTTTGTTTATAACACAGTTGCCTGGTGTGGCGAATTTGCGCCATAGGGGCGATTTGACAACTTTGAAGGACAACTATAATGGTTACTATGGTGCCCGGTATTCGGGAATCTGACAATACCTGATGATTCCTAACGTTTATTACGCCAGATTGTTTGCTGACTTGCGCAGTACAACATGACAATCAACGTAACTGAGCACCTGGTAACCCTGGTTTAAGGTGTTATATTTAAAGAGCTTGGGGCACTTAGGTATCTAGGTCACATTTTTTAATGTATTTCGAGAAATCCGTAATGTTGAGTAAATACTAGATCACGTTTCTTGCTTAGTTTGCTGAAAATTCTACAATAGACGTGCATTTTGAGAAACAGAGATTTGGTGACGACAAAATCGTAAAAATATAACGCATTTTCCTAAAATAATTTCTTTGTTGAAAAGACTGTGGCTTGATGACCCATTGAACGAGTATAGTGTTCCGCTCCGCTTTGAATATTCGAAACACTATACTCCAACAGCATTCAACTTCAATGTTATCTTTATGAAATTCTAACGTCTAGGCCATGCTGATTAAAAGCTTGAATGAATCAACACTTAACTCTAAATTCTCCACAATTCGGGAAGCTCTACTCAAATTGGCAACACAGCGTATCCGCTTATTATTCTCATTCGTGATACAGGTCTGCGGTTAACGGAAGGAAATATGTACGAATAGCGATGAAAGTAGATGAGCCGATGCGCTGTTGCCAAGAAATGATTTCCCATGTATAACAATGGTTTTTCCTAAGGTGTATATAATTCATATCTTTCAATCTGTTTTACCTTTTTCTACAATGCTATTTATTTTATCCACATACATTAAAAACCAATTATTTCATTTTTTTTTAAATCAATTATATTATTAATAAATTCTTTATCACTTTTATAATGAATTTACTTTTCTTTCCAGGTACAAGGAGAAATAAGACATCATATCTCAAATGTTTCGACTAATATTCCAAATGAACGCAGACAATATGGCAATTTATATTTTTTGGATACTGAACTGGCAAATCAACTTCGGTCTGCTGGCCCACAAAATCGAGCAGAATTAAATCGAGAAATCGTCGACCTCATCTCTAATTACTTGTACAATCACAATCCATTTGCTCAAGCATATCGATTTCTTAAGGATGTCTATCAACAACAACAACAAAGCAATCGTCATCCAACATTGGAATTGTACATCAATAACAACCGTGCTCGGGATATTAATTTCAGACAATATGGCGCGGTACAGGCCAATGAAATAGCAGCCGTATTTATTTCTGAAGATGGGAGACCGCCCCTGGATCGTTGCTTACATGTTTATTGTCGAGACAACGACCAGACTATCCACAAATTACCATATCTTAGCGTCAATTGCGATGCAATGACCTATCCTCTATTACATCCAAGAGGTGAAGCAGGATGGCAGTCTAGAACACCACATCAAAATAGAAGAGGCTATATATCGTTACTGGAATATTATAGTTTCAGAATAGCTGTTCGACCAAATACCTTCAACCAATTTGTAATGGCAGGCAAGCTGACACAACAGTACATCGTAGATGCATACGTAAAAATCGAACAGAGTCGACTACAATTTATTACTGAAAATCAACCACGTATTAGGCAAGAAATATTTCAAGGATTAATCGACTATTTAGACTCGAGACAATTAGATGTTCATTATCAACCAGGAAATATTTTCATCCTACCGTCGACATTCATAGGAAGTCCACGTGCATTTAGACAAAACTATTTGGATGCCATGTCTATAGTCACAAAACACGGGAAACCAGATATTTTCCTAACATTTACTTGCAATCCTGCATGGCCTGAAATCAGGAATAACTTAGATGCAAATCAATATTCCTCAAATAGACCTGATTTTATATCCAGAGTGTTCAAAAGCAAATTAAAGGAATTAATAGAAGATATTGATAAACGACATATTATGGGAGTTTGTGTTGCTTACGTTTACGTAATAGAATTTCAGAAAAGAGGACTCCCGCATGCGCATATGTTGATTTGGTTAGAAGAATCAGACAAAATATTGGACCCTGCAGCAATCGACCGTTTAATTTCAGCAGAATTTCCCGACCCTATCGCGCATGCCAACTTGTACGAATTGGTCAAAGTACATATGCTTCATGGACCTTGTACCAGTGCTCGATGCTTAGATGAAGAAGGACATTGCAGCAAACAATTCCCGAAATCTTTGCGTGAAGATACCTTATACAATCCCTCTGGATATCCGTTATATAAAAGACGGCCAATAGAAACACCTATACATATAGGTCGAAGAACAGTAGATAATGGTTGGGTTGTACCATATAACGCTTATCTACTTGAAAAATATGAAGCTCACATTAACGTGGAGGCTTGCTCTTCAATGAAAAGCGTAAAATATTTATTTAAATATATATACAAAGGATTTGATAGAGCTCAAATTGTCGTACGAACCGTGGAAGAAGACGGCCAATCAACAACTATCCAGGAACCTATGTACAACGAAATTCAAATGTTTCTGGACGTTCGCTATGTTAGCGCGCCTGAGGCGATGTGGAGGATTTATACATTCGAAATGCACGATATGTCTCATGCTATTATCAAACTCTCTGTACATCTTCCGAATATGCAACAAGTCTATTTTAATACAAATAGTACCATTCCTGACGTCGTAGAAAGGGCCGCAACACAACACACTACGTTAACAGGATGGTTCGCCTTAAATACCCAAGATGAAGAAGCTAGACAATACACATACGTACAGATACCTTATAACTATGTGTGGAAAATAACACAAACAAGAATCTGGGTAAAACGTCAACGTCATTTCAATCGTATAATTCCTAGATTATATTTTGTACATCCTAGAGAAGGCGAAAGATTTTATCTTCGCCAACTTCTTTTGCATAAAACAGGATGTAGATCATTCGAAGACATTCGTACTGTACATGGCCGTACGTACGAAACGTTCCGTGACGCTGCTATTGCGATGAATCTTCTCACGGACGATAGTATTTGGTTCACCACGTTGCAAGAAGCTATACACGTACAACTTCCACGAGCTCTTCGTCGTATGTTTTCACAGATGTTGCTGTTTTGCGAAATCGAAAATCCATTAGCATTGTGGGAACAATTTAAATATCATTTATCTGAAGATTATATACGACGCTTAAACGATAACGACCTAGCCTACAACTATGCCTTGGCTTACATCAATCGATACCTAGCATTACAAGGTTAATATTTCTATCAATAATTACTTTTATTAATTCATTTTTAATTGATACTTATGCTTTCAAATACCTTTTTTTATTTCACATTTTTTAAACATATTAAAATCGTTTATTTTCGTATTAGAAAATGTTTGAATTCAATCAGTTTATATGTAACAGTACTGTGATGTAATATGAATTCAATATTTCAATATATTTATCGCTATTAATTTAACACAACATAAGCATTTGTGTTCCAATCAATTTCAGATGAATACAAAATTATATTTAAACTATATTAATATGATAAGTAATTACTCAATATAATTATATAATGTTTATACAACTACTTATTACATTTTTATTTTTAGGCAAATCAAACAGAGACTTTCAACTGCCCTTACCCACTGAACCAGTAGAACACCTAATCGAAGATGAATACGATTATGATCAAGCAGAAGAACAAGAAATTGCTAATAGGAACATTCCTCTGTTAAACCAAGAGCAACGACGTATTTTTACCGATATACTTTTAGCCGTAAACGAAAATGAAAGAGTTTCACATCGTCTTTTCTTTATTAACGGAATTGGAGGTGCAGGAAAAACATTTCTATTGAATACACTACTGGCTTACCTACTAGGAAATAATCACCGTTACATTGCTATGTGTTATACAGGTATCGCAGCCAGCTTACTGAAAAATGGCCAAACGATTCATTCTGCTTTTATGTTACCGGTTCCATTTCTAGAAAATTCAACGTCAAGGATTCGCAATCAGAGTGCGATTGCTGATAATATTAGATATTCAAAAATTATTGTCATTGATGAAATATCGATGGTACATAAAAGTATATTTAATGAAATAGATAGGAAGATAAGAGAAATAATGAACAATGACATTCCATTTGGCGGCAAGATTATTGTAATTCTAGGCGATTTCAGGCAATGCGCACCTATCGTTCCATTGGCCGGTAAGAATGAAACTATTTCTGCATCAGTGAAATGTTCCCAACTATGGCAACACTTTGTTCAGTACGATCTTCTTACGAACGTTAGAGCACTGCCACAGCAAAACGAATTCAAAGATTGGCTTATGACCATAGGAAATAATTCCGAAATTTTACGTCACTTAGAAAATGGCAGAGATACTATAGTCAAAGTTCCTAACCATATTATTGTAGACAATGTTACTGAAAGCATTTACGGTAGCAATTTAATTGAACACGATTTCACACTATTACAAAAAGCGATTTTGTCTCCGTTAAACATTCATGTGAAAGATATCAATGCAGTTGTTTTAGAAAAACTGCCAGGCAGATCACGACAATATCTAAGTGTTGATAGTATTATCCGAGAAGACGATACAACTGAAAATGCTGCTGATGATTTAGATTCCGCATGGCCACAAGACTTTTTAAATTCTTTGGATGCTCCAGGACTTCCTCCCCACATTCTTACACTAAAGATTGGTGCAGTTATCATTTTAACGAAGAATTTAGATGTAAAGAGAGGTTTATGTAATGGCACACGCTTATTGATTCATAATTTGCACGAAAATTTTATAGAAGCAAAACGAGTAGAAGACCCTAATAATGAACCTTCGATCGAATTAATTTCCAGGGTTGACAATATCGCTCTAAACTCTCTTGATCTACCAGTAAACTTGAAAAGGAGACAATTCCCTGTACGTTTGGCTTTTGCAATGACAATTAATAAAAGCCAAGGTCAAACTTTGAGCAGTGTCGGCTTATTTTTACCAGTTACAGTATTTGATCACGGACAACTGTATGTTGCATTATCAAGGGCAAGAAGTTTTGACAACCTCAAGATTCAAATGACAAATATAGGTGACCGTCAATATGTAGCTGAAATTTCAAATGATCACTCTTACACTGTTAACGTAGTATATAATGAGCTATTGCAAAGCAGCATAATCCAGTAAAATGAAGAAAAATAGTAAGAATTTCTTTCTTGGACAAATATTATACAATATGGAATGTAGATATACTTCAAAGACCATTGTACTCAAGCGCTACAAAAGCAAATAACATAAGGAAATAGAAAAGGTTGATCTAACTATAAATTACAACATAAATGGTAGTGGAGGAACCATAATTTCACAAGCAAAATCATGTTACCATATGCTAGGCTGTGTATTCATACTTACTACAATACTAATGGGTCAAATAAGGACTTTTATGTAAGTTATACAAAATATTTTTCACAAATATTCTTCTGAACATCTTATTGTACATTTTAATCCGTTTTTTAGATGAATCGTTGAAAAAATAAACTATGCAAGGAATATGAACGATGAACCTACAAGCTACAAACTACAATATTAATACTGAAAAAAGGATGCATAGTTTGCAACAACAGATGGAGATAGTCCGAGAAACTTTTCAATACAAACTGCAGATTACACCATCAACAATCTTTCCATTTTTAGGTCTATTTTTCAGTTTATTTAAAATTATACAATATGGAATGTAGATATATTTCAAAGATCATTGTACTCAAGCGCTACAAAAACAAATAACATAAGGAAATAGAAAAGGTTGATCTAACTATAAATTACAACATAAATGGTAGTGGAGGAACCATAATTTCACAAGCAAAATCATGTTACCATATGCTATTCTGTGTATTCATACTTACTACAATACTAATGAGTCAAATAAGGACTTTTATGTAAGTTATACAAAATATTTTTCACAAATATTCTTCTGAACATCTTATTGTACATTTTAATCCGTTTTTTAGATGAATCGTTGAAAAAATAAACTATGCAAGGAATATGAACGATGAACCTACAAGCTACAAACTACAATATTAATACTGAAGAAAGGATGCATAGTTTGCAACAACAGATGGAGATAGTCCGAGAAACTTTTCAATACAAACTACAGATTACACCATCAACAATCTTTCCATTTTTAGGTCTATTTTTCAGTTTATTTAAAATTATACAATATGGAATGTAGATATATTTCAAAGACGATTGTACTCAAGCGCTACAGAAACAAATAACATAAGGAAATAGAAAAGGTTGATCTAACTATAAATTACAACATACATGGTAGTGGAGGAACCATAATTTCACAAGCAAAATCATGTTACCATATACTATTCTGTGTATACAATACTAATGGGTCAAATAAGGACTTTTATGTAAGTTATACAAAATATTTTTCACAAATATTCTTCTGAACATCTTATTGTACGTTTTAATCCGTTTTTTAGATGAATCGTTGAAAAAATAAACTATGCAAGGAATATGAACGATGAACCTACAAGCTACAAACTACAATATTAATACTGAAGAAAGGATGCATAGTTTGCAACAACAGATGGAGATAGTCCGAGAAACTTTTCAATACAAACTGCAGATTACACCATCAACAATCTTTCCATTTTTAGGTCTATTTTTCAGTTTATTTAAAATTATACAATATGGAATGTAGATATATTTCAAAGACGATTGTACTCAAGCGCTACAGAAACAAATAACATAAGGAAATAGAAAAGGTTGATCTAACTATAAATTACAACATACATGGTAGTGGAGGAACCATAATTTCACAAGCAAAATCATGTTACCATATACTATTCTGTGTATACAATACTAATGGGTCAAATAAGGACTTTTATGTAAGTTATACAAAATATTTTTCACAAATATTCTTCTGAACATCTTATTGTACATTTTAATCCTATCAGCTACGACTTATTTACCAAAAACCATATCATATTTATAAGATATAAACAGTTTTGTGACAAAAAATGTATGTCCATTTACGTTTTTTAGATGAATCGTTGAAAAAATAAACTATGCAAGGAATATGAACGATGAACCTACAAGCTACAAACTACAATATTAATACTGAAAAAAGGATGCATAGTTTGTAACAACAAATGGAGATAGTCCGAGAAACTTTTCAATATAAAATGCAGATTACACCATCAACAATCTTTCCATTTTTAGGTCTATTTTTCAGGTTATTTAAAAACAATATATGAAAAAGCAAAACCCCACTTGATTAATGTGCACCCAACATTAGATCACAAAAGTTATGAAACGCTCACATTTGGAAGGTCTAAAAATCTGTGATTATATGTTGTCTGCTATTTATCATAATGCTAATGTAACAGAAAAAGCTTGGAAAAATAAACCTTATAAAGAAGAAAAACTCGACTTAACCATAAACTGCAATATTAATGCTGAGAAAAAGACAACTTGGAAGCAAGCTATAATAGGAAAAGATGACAATCAATCATGTTTTTCCAAAAACAGATGGAAAATGCAATCTATATCATCTGTATTTTCTCCATTTTCAGGTTTCTCTTTCAGTAAAATTAGAATTACAAAACTAAAGACACAACAGAAAGAAAATCCACTTAAATAGTGTTTACCCATTATTATAGCAAACCATATATCTATACAATTACAGAATTGATACTAATGTCTGAAACATCTCACGTAAGTTTCTTTGATATAAGATATTGTTCTGAAAACATTCATGTACATTATTTTAGTGGTATTAACTATATTTTTTCACAAACACAGATATTAAATATTTCTAATAATCTGACATTTTAACAAAATTTTTTTCAGATGACATGATGGAAAATGAAATCATATGAAAAAGGGATATGATCTACCTAGATAATTTTTGCAATATGAATACTGGAAGAAGAATAACTTAGGAAACAAAGTCTAATGAGAAACAATGATGAACACTGGCAATCATTTTTTGCAAAAAATAGATGGAAAATACAATTTTCCGTTACCAATTTTTTTTCAGTATACTTGAAATTATAGAACAAGTAAACAAAAATATCAATGAAATAAATAAACAAGAGAGTGAAGTAACTTAGATGATACATTAAAGTTTTGGTAAATGGTTTTTTTTTTGGTACAAATTGAGAAGCAAATTTAATGTATGCAAGGATTATAAAAACACCTAATTCAACAACCATTTACCATTTGTTCAATTGAATATTTATTTACTTATTTAGATTTCCTTTTTTTCAGATATACTTTATTCATAGTCGTTTTGTATTTGTTTTTAATTTTTGAATAATCAGATTTTATCGTTTAATCTTTGTGCGTCTTACAGTTTCATTTTTTTTCTTTTTGTAATAAGTATTTATCATTTTATTGAAACTGAAAGACGGGTGGAAGGAGGGTGAGACTCGACATGCAGCCACCTTCACGTGGTGAGTCTTGAGTAGTCCGAACATGGACTAGCTGAGAGCTGCAAATTAATCCTTTTCTTCTAATATTAATCAGTTACAGATTACTGTTTTAATTATTTCTGTTTAATGATGATAAATGTTGCAAAATTTGCAACCTGTTCAGAAGTAGAAATCGTCGCGCCACTGTGGACCATCTATCTACAAAGAAATCAACAATATTCCTCGCAGTCATTGTCAGTTCCTGTCAGCTGTTTTGATAATAAACTATAGATGAAGGATAACTTTAAAAGCAAACTTTAATGAAAACTAAAGGCAGTCAGGTAAATCTTTTTTTCCAAAAACAAAAACGAAATGCCACTTTACTAGCAATTTACTATACAATCTTACCATTTCAGATATGATTTTATATTTAATAAATTTTTTTAGGCATTTAATACCTTCACGCTGATGTTAGATCCTAAGCGAATTATACTTCGACGATGATAGAAAATGCCATTCAAAAATATCAATTGTTATAAAGCCTAATAGACTTTAATTTTCCCAACAATGAATACATATATCATTATCACTTTTCCAATTTTCTTATATTAATTGTTAGCCGTAAAATCTAATAAATTGTAATTTTTCAAAAATAAATCAATATATAATTGAGTATCATTTGTTTAATTTCCTTATCCTTTATACTGTATATACTTTCAGCTTAAAAGAAAATTCGTCAAATTGTTTTCAACAGTCACAATTTTACGAAATATTAATATTTCAGATCACATCGTACCGCTATTAAAATTTATTTTGACAATAGAAATTTTCCATCTGCTAAAACAGATTCTGGTGTTTATTGTGTCACTAGAAGATACACTTACTATCCTCAAGGCGTACAAATTTCTTGTGAATAATCACTACCTAACTTATAGAGTAAATGATTTTTTTTTAAGCAAGGTATTGGCTATACCAAGAACGAAAAATCCTTATAATTTTTAGAAATCGATCCATTGATAGTGAAAAAAAAGAAGTACAAATTGCTCAAACCTCATTCTTTGACGTTCAGACGTTCTGATCTTTTTGAAAATACTTTTAAAGGTATTGAAATAAAAAATGGTAGAAGGATAGGGAAAGGTAGAAGTAACATACAGTATATAGCATTTCATTAATACACTAAAACAACTAGGCAATTAAGGGCACTATCATCAATGGTTTTCATACTCTTTTCTTCCTTCAAAAAGGTTTAAGTATTAGATTTCTACTGTTCCATATCATTGCCAAAGCTGTCCTATTGTAAGGTTGTTTTATTTTAATGATACGAAATTTCAGGCTAATAAAGCATAACCTGAAAATAAAGCGCTGACACGGAACAGCAGAAACCTGTCTGAAAAACTGTACAAACTATAATCAAATTCAAGCGGATAACCAAATGGAAATGGTATTTACCATTTTGGGTTGGTATTTACCGATCCGTTCAAGCAAGTGTAGTTATCAATTTGGTTATAAGATCCGTGACGTCACGAATCAGCTGTTATATGTCATAGTTATCACCGCAAAATTGTGGTATTTAACCAACTCGAGAGTAGTTTTATATTTCTGGTTATTATTTGAAATGTGACAAGTTAGAGTTTTGCCGGGTATTAGATATTGTTATTGTACTTCAGCTTCATTTTTGAGAAAATTGATACAGACTGACTTCAGTTTTACCATAAAATGGAGCACCTTATTAGTTATACTCATTATTATTTAAATGTAGTTCCTATGCTTAAGAAAGTATCCTGTGTAGCCATATACCACAAGAATATTAAAATATGGCCATATAAACTCACTAGATGATATCCACCTGTATACGGTTTTGCTAATTTCTTTTTTCATCATTTCTGCTGAATCAATAAATGTTTTCTTTGACACGCGGAAAAATTTAGAGAATTGAAAGGGATCATAGCTACAAAGCCATGGTTCCATCATAAAAAAAAAATCTGAAAAAAACTTTTCTCCCATGAATATTATGACAGGTTTCTTATTTAAACTTTCCATATACAGTTGTAGACGAAAAAGCACCGATTATTAAGTGATAATAAAAATAATCAGAGATCATATACGCGCTTTTCTAAAATAAACAACTTGCAACAAAACCACGGTTAAAACCAACGCATTCAAGCGATTTATTATAACCGCGGCACATAACACAAAAATTTTGGTTATTCGCTTGGATTTGATTTATGACAATTAGTGAGATCATAACAATTGTAAGAACGATTGACAACACAGCCCTAAAACGTAGAGAATAGTAGGAGATTAAAGAGGGTTTTTCTATTTTCACTGTCTATGGTCTATATTCTCCGAAGATAACAAAGATACGGACTTGGCGGCTTTTACATAAGAAAGCTCATACTTCGGACTCAAATCTGCAACTGTTTTCATCATTATTCGTTTCCATTGAAAATTTTCGATATTTTAAAATTACTCCATCAAGCGCGTGGTACCGAAACATCTAAAACATACCATTTTCGGCTTTATGACGATCACTTCATCCAATATTGGATCATACCGATAAGCGTGAAAATAAATATTTTTGAATAGATTTAAAATCTCTATATTCTAAACATACCGGACTATAATGGTAATAACAGTCAAGTACGATTTGGCAACGTTGCAATGTTTACCCCCAACTAGACAATTTGAAATTTACGAGTTTATACAAGTCATTATCAGCTTAAATATGATTGTAAATCCTAATTAGTGCCATCATTTTACATGACACTTAATTTTAATCCACTCTAATGAGACCAGAAGTCTACAAAATTGAATATAGCTGTGAACTTATAACAGCCAAGTGGTTGCAACAGTGGTTACAGTTACGCGTATGTCTGGTTGCATACACAAAACACGTTATTTAACCTTATACTCAAAGAGGTGAAACTCATATGAGCGAATGGGAAACTAAGCACTACTATGGGTGCA
This sequence comes from Acanthoscelides obtectus, assembly GCA_963669975.1. Taxonomy (NCBI): domain Eukaryota; kingdom Metazoa; phylum Arthropoda; class Insecta; order Coleoptera; family Chrysomelidae; genus Acanthoscelides; species Acanthoscelides obtectus. The sequence continues at coordinate 2,247,024 of CAVLJG010000006.1, forward strand.
CAATATGACAACCATATCACACCTTCCAAAAATTGTCTGATTGGTCAGATTTAAATTTCCGGAAGGCTTCTTTATGGCGCTGTACAAGGGGATGAAACTCATGAGCGAATGGGAAACAAAGCAGTGTTGTAGGTGCACAATATGACAATCATGTTGTACGTGGTTGTACCCTCAAAAAATGTGGGGCTTATACAACTGACGTTGTCTGATTGGTCAGATTCAAATTTCTGGTGGATTTCTTCCTAAAACTGTGTGCTTTGCAAAAATAACCTTACTTCGGAAACCATTTTCATTTCTTCTAACATAAACATTTCATTTTGATTGAATAACGTCCCTATTATGTTATTTGAGACATGTGCCTTTTGTTCAGAATTGCGAAGTATAAACATGTAAATACCCAGAGCTCTAATATATTTGTAAATACTATAAGACAAACTCCAAATCAAAACTTTAGTATTAGTAAGATGTTTCCAGTCAATAGATAGGCTTCTGGAAATGCTGAGGAAGATCAGAAATGCAGCAGTTACTCATTTAAGAAGTGTAAGATTTAAAGATCATACCTGTTGAAATCTCCGTACTTTTTGAACAGAAAAGTTTAGCCGCCGATGTCAACCCCTGAGATCCTGAGAATTATCAGAAGTTTGGAGATTACTTGTGATCTAACCAAAAGGCACAGCTCTGAAGAAGATTTGCAAACAATATTTGTAAGTTTTTATATGGCTCAATAATCAGTGATGATTTTTACTGCTTTTTGTCGAAAACAGTTTCCATACTTCATTTCAAATCATCCATTCTTAGAGCAGCAGGGTTGATATGCAAAGTTCACTATAATTTCAATGGCATCCAAGCCATATGTTATTAAACAATAACATGGATGCCCACAGGGCAGTGCCAGATGGGCTATGCTCTCTTTTGTAAATCCACCTGAACTTTAAATACTCCAGTATAACAGCAACTTGATATAGATATTTTGCTAAACTATGATATATTATTATTTTGGGAAAAGAACATTAAGTTTCAGATCATTATTTGAAAAGAACTTCAAACATTCAGACGTCTTGTAAACTAAGCAATGCCTGGACAAATCAACTGATAATTCATAAAAATGATGGAACAGCAGAATGTTTGAAATTTTTTTCTAATCAATAAGGGTACATCTTTATAACATAGCTTTCTGAAAAATCAGAGAACTACAGGGAGATTCTTAATGGTTGGGGGCAATCAATGTGCCCATTGATAACTTTGTGCAAGAAAAGTAAGGCAAATTCCAAGCTGAATCTTTCAAAAGAAGTCATACCCTTCTAATGTGTTAAAAGACCAGTGTTATCAACAAAGATACCCCTCATATTACGAAATTTGATATTAAAAATATTATATACTCTGTATATTTCCAACTGAATATGTAAAGCATGGAGGTCTTTTCTACATTTTTTGCAGTTATAACTTGGCGCCAAGTTAGAACAGCAATTTGTTTATATTACATAACCTTCGTTATGTGCACCAGTATAATTTTTATGTTGAATAACTGTTAATAATGCTTTAATATAACTATACTATTAAAATCTATATTGTTTACATATGATGAGTGTTAATAAAATATGTAGACATACTTTAACCATCGAATCCTTGGTCAATTTAAAAACGAAATTTCCATATGAACATGGATAGCTTTGTTTTCAACTTAAAGCATATTAGCACTAAAAGAAATACTGATGTTCTAAGAAATTATAAAAGAATGGAACATATTTGGTGTGGTGAATACCACATGATTACACTTGTTTTCAGATCCTCCACGTACGTAGATACGGATAATGTTAACCTGTGTTTTTTGAAAAAATAGCATGACAATGATTTGTTTTAATCTCAATACTTTTCATATAATGTCATTTGGGAATTAACTTTCAGAAACATAATTTTTCTTTTCATTATGTTATATTTTCTAGGTTAGAAAAAACCTATGACATTGACTTAACATCACAAAACAAAAATCATTTACACTGAAAAAGGAACAGTCAGTCCCGTGCTGTCCATAGGCGAACACGATTGATTTATGGCAGTAAGCGCTATTTTTTTGGCACATCACGTGATTGCCAGATATATATGCAACGTTGCCGGCTCCTCACATAAATCTGAGTTTATTATACAATTTTATAGAGGACATTAATGCTGTATGCTAGATTTTATAACGCCATCTGTGTTATTAACAACGACAGATGCGACGTTACCGGCTCCTCACATAAATCTGAGTATGTTATACAATTTTATAAAAGGTATTTTTAATGCTATATGGAAGATCTTAACTGACAACTGATAACTCACAACAGATAATGTCAGATGTCAGATACCAGATAACAGATAACAGATCAAAGATGATAAAGGATAGAAAATCATTAGAGATAGAGATAAAGTATATCATTAACATTGCATTAGCATACCAGCAACTGCACTACGTAAGGTTTTAAATAAAGACATCAACATACAATATTTTGCATAGCGTTAGCATGCCAGCAACTGCGCTAGTCGATAATATTAAGCGGTGATCTTTTGTTCGATTTGGTAGTAATAGGTATAATTGGTAGGAGTTCGGAAATTGTCGTATGACGTCGACGCGGTTTTTCCGTTTTTTTTCCCGGTTCGCGAAACGCTCGGAAGGAAAGCGATACCGTTTCGGAAAGTAGAAACTCGGCGCTTTATCGGGAAGCGGGAGCCGTCGCGGTGAGAGGAACGGATCGGATCGAAAACGGCCGGTAAAGTCGAAAAAACCGGTAGATTTTCGTTCTGTCCGACGTTCAACATAGGTTTCCGCCGAAGATAAAGGAGCTGCGAACCTGGCGATTGTTGCGCGAGAAAGCCCCGGCTTCGGGCTCAAAGATAGCGGCTTTCTTTTTTTTTCTTTATGCCTTTTCGTTCGAAAATTTCGATTTTTTTGATTTCCTCGACTACGCGCTACTTTCCGATTTTTCCGGTTTTTTTCCGGGTTCGCGGAACGTTCGGAAGGAAAACGATACCGTTTCGGAAACTAGAAACTCGGCGCTTTACGATGGAGCTAGAGTTGTCGCGGTAGGAGGAACGAACGCGATCGAAAATGGCCGGTAAAGTTGAAAAATCGGTAGATTTTCGTGCCGTTCGACGCGCTTTTTCTATCTCCTCCGAAGATAAAGGAGCTACGAACCTGACGATTTTTGCGTGAGAAAGCCCGGACATCGGACTCAAAGATAGCGTCTTTTTTTTTCCTTTATCCCTTGTCGTTCGAAAGTTTCGATTTTTTAAAAATTGCCCGACAACACGCTAATTTTCGACGCGCGAAAAAGTCACTTTGTCATCCGACTCTGTGTTCGCCTATTACTACCGTACGTGAGCGAGTAAAAATTATACAGCTATCGAAAAATAACGATAATGAGCTGAGGAAACGATTCTGACCGTTAGAATTACCGTCAAATTTCGAAAAAGTAAACTTTGAGCGCCTCAAAAGTACCGATGACAGACGTTTTTCGGCGTACTTTGTCTTCGTCGATACGGACCTGCGTTACGGAGCGACGTAGCTACGATTTTTTTTCGCAAAACGAAAGACCAAAGTCTCCTGATTAAACCGACATATGACACGTTACCCGATCGCATTTTTTAAACTCGGCAGATTAGAAAATTCAAAGATATGCAGATATTTTTAGTTTGAAGTTTCAATTTTGAATTTCCCCTCCAGATCCCCAGATTCCTGTTAGGCGGGGTAATGTAGGTATAATCGTATTACGAAAGCGAGCGAGTGCGAGCGGAACGTCCGAAACGTGCCATTTTCGGCTTTATGTTGGTCGCTTCATCGAATATTGGATCACGCCAAATAGAATTGTCCTTTTTTACGCGTGAAAATCAACATTTTCGAAAAGATTCAAAATTTCTATATTTCATAGTCTAAACGGACCGGACTATAGCCATTATTATAATGATAATCAAGTATGCCTTGGCAACGATGTAATTTTACCGGCAGCTAAGCATTTAGGCTTTGACGTTTAGCGATTTGTTTACAAAAGTCATCATCACTTTCAATACGATAAATATGATTGTAAACCCTAATGAGTGGCATAATTTTAGATGAACGTTTATATGGATCCATCCTAAAAAGGCAACAAGTCCACAATATAGCAAAACTTTGTGCTTATAGCAGTGTGTCTTGCAAGTGTCTAGTGGTGCAGAGTGTTTTTCGGTTTAGACGACGTACCGCAGTGTATCTATAGATAATTTAGTTCATCTTTCAAGACGTTTGAGAGCGGTTTAAAAGGTAGCCTTATTAATCGTCAGCAAATTTAAATGAGGTAAACAATTTTCATTCCTGTCTTTTACCCCCAACTATGTAGTGGAATCGGGTGTGACGGTTAGCAATTTGTAGAAGTCATCATCAGCTTAAATACGACAAATATGATTGTAAGACCTAATTAGTGCCAAAGATCAGTTCCTGAAGAGACCAGAAATCCACAACATTTGAGCAAGACTTTGTGCTTATAGCATAATATAATAACAAATAACAACAGTCTAGTGATACCCGGTGCCTAGTGTTTACAGTTTTTCGGTTCAGACGAAGTGCCTCAGTGTATATCTATCGTGATAATGTATTTCATCCTTGAAGAAGTTTGAGAGGTACCCTTATTAATCGTCAGCAGATTTAAATAAGGTAAACAATATTTTCATTCCTGTCAAATCATAAAACATTTACACTGAAGAAAGAACGTGCTATCCTTAGGCGAACACGGTTCACATATGTCAAGTGTCAAGCGCCATTTTTTGTAAGTGCGGTAGCTAGACATGCGACGTTGCCGGATCCTCACATAAATCGGAGTTTGTCATAAAATTTTATAGAGGGCATTAATGCTATATCGAACATTTTATAATGCCATTGTGTGTTATTTATGGTGACACATGCGACGTTGCCGGCTCCTCACATAAATCTGAGTTTGTCATACAATTTTATAGAGGGCATTAATGCTATATCGAAGATTTTATAATGCCATTGTGTGCTATTAATGGTGACACATGCGACATTAAAAAATGAAAAATGAATGAATAATGAAAAATGAAAAATGAAATATAAAAAATGAAATATGAAGAATGAAAAATGAAAAACGAAAAATGAAAAATGAAAAACGAAAAACGAAAAACGGACAACGGAAAACGGACAACGGAAAACGGAAACGGAAAACGGAAAACGAAAAATGAAAACTTATAAAAGATGACAGGTACCAGATACCAGATACCAGAAACCAGATACCAGATACCAGTTACCAGACACCAGACACCGGATACCAGATACCAGACACCAGATACCAGACACCAGATACCAGATACCAGAAACCAGATACCAGAAACCAGATACCAGATCCACATACCAGATACTAGATACCAGATACTAGACACCGGATACCAGATACCAGAAACCAGATACCAGACACCAGACACCAGATACCAGATACTAGATACCAGACACCAGATACCAGACACCAGATACCAGATAGCAGATACCAGAAACGAGATACCAGATACCAGATAAAAAGATAACAGATACCAAATACCAAATACCAGATACCAGATACCACACACCAGATACCAGACACCACATACGAGATACCAGATACCAGATACCAGATACCAGACACCAGATACCAGATACCAGACACCAGACACCAGATATCAGATATCAGATACCAGATACTAGACACCAGATACCAGATCCACATACCAGATACCAGATACCAGACACCAGACACCAGATACTAGATACCAGACACCAGACACCAGGCACCAGATACCAGATACCAGACACCAGACACCAGATACCAGACACCAGATAGCAGATACCAGAAACGAGATACCAGATACCAAATAAAGAGATAACAGATACCAAATACCAAATACCAGATACCAGACACCAGATACCAGACACCACATACGAGATACCAGATACCAGATACCAGACACCAGATACCAGACACCAGATACCAGACACCAGATACCAGATACCAGATACCAGAAACCAGACACCAGACACCGGATACCAGACACCAGATACCAAATACCAAGTACCAGATACCAGATACCTGATACCTGATACCAGACACCAGATACCAGACACCAGACACTAGATACGAGACACCAGATACCAGACACCAGATACTAGACACCAGATACCAGATACCTGATACCAGACACCAGATACCAGATACCAAACACCAGACATTAGACACCAGATACCAGACACCAGACACCAGACACCAGATCCCAGACACCAGACACCAGATACCAGATACCACACACCAGATACCAGATACCAGACACCAGATATCAGATACCAGACACCAGATAAAGAAATAACAGATACCAAATACCAGATTCCAGATACCAGATACCACACACCAGACACCAGATACCAGATACCAGACACCAGATACCAGACACCAGACACCAGATACCAGATACCAGACATCAGATACCAGACATCGGATACCAGATACCAGATACCAGACACCAGATACCAAATACCAGATACCAGATACCTGATACCAGATACCTGATACCAGATACCAGATAAAGAGATAACAGATACCAAATACCAGATACCAGACACCAGATACCAGACATCAGATACCAGACACCGGATACCAGATACCAGATACCAGACACCAGATACCAAATACCAGATACCAGATACCTGATACCAGATACCAGATCAAAGATGCCAAAGGATAAAAAATGATTAGAGATAGGGATAAAGTTATCGCTAGCATTGCATTAGCATACCAGCAACTGCGCTACGTGAGGTTTTAAATAAAGACATCAACGTGCAATATTTTGCATAGCGTTAGCGTGCCAGCAACTGCGCTAGTGATAATTATTAGTATCTGTTGAGTTTTTTTTGAATTTATATGAATGCTAAATGAGATCGGTGCTCAGTCCGCGATGTCAACTCAATATATCTCTGGTATAAAACACGAGAAGTTGTGTACATATACACATACAGGGTGATTCAAAAGTGCCATATTGGTGAAGGTATATTTATCGATAAGCCTGTATTTTTACGGTGGATGTACATACTATTTTACGAAATATTTTCAAAAATCTGCCTAACTGTATTTGTTAAATTCATCATCACGAAGCAGTTCTGAATATGTTTTAGACGCCTTATTGTAAGCATTAACTGGATTTATCCACAAGGGTGTCCATTAGAAATTTATGAGAAAAGGTACCTTTTTCGTTTTGAGATACCCTGTATAAATAGAAAGATGTTTTACCATTTTTTTCAGATCAGCTTAAAGTTGATGGTAATAAAAAGTTTTTGAACCAAAAAGGAATCCGAATATTTCAAAAAATGGCGAAGATGCGAGTCGTCAAAGTTGAGCATTTTTTCAGACATTTTACTAAATATCTAAACAATTGACAATCTAAAGTCTAAACATTATGCTATATACGCAATGAGATATAGGGTATTCTATTAAAAAAAAATATATGTTTGCTATGGAACACCCTGTATAGGTATATTAAAATAATCTTACAACATGCTCTAGTAACATAACAAGGTTGCCAGATAAAACTACTTTCCATTTTCGTTGGGACACCCTGTACAGCTTATACATAAACAGCTTTGAAAATTTTGGAATTGGACGTTATTGCCTTAATAAACACGACAGGGACGTTAGTGATACAATTAGGATATTCATATACCAAGTTCTTCACTGCAAAGTTATCCAACATTTTTTTAACACTTTGTACACAAGGGACCGTTTTGCTTAACGATCTATCATCAGTCCAGTTTTGAAACTATCCTTGTTATATACCTTGAGAGTTATGCTTCGAGACAGCTACGTACATTATGTGCTGCCATAGATTAATTAAATCAAGTCAATCACATGCGCATTAGTTGCTAAGTAAAATTAAAATTTCATGTACGATATGGTCTGTAACAAAATTCCTCGCGAGCACAGTGTATATTTACGTTGTTTAATATTTATCTCGGTACAACAAAAAAGACGTATCGTGTAACATGATTATAATAAGTGTTGCGTTCTTGTTAACGGTATAGATATACAGAACTGATTTATTAAAATAATGTATTCGAGCCTCCTAGCAGTTAACAATGCATCTTATTGAATAATAATTAAAAATTAAAATGCCGCAACGCACGGCGAATGTAAATTTCATCAACTTCCTATATATGCTTCCTGCCCAGAACGATTTTGACCCATAATAATCATCCTAGATTATTGGTGCTGACTGCTCAGGTTATTGTCTGCAGTTCATTGTAACTTGCCACTTCCTGTCTTCGCTATCGACAGTTTTTCGATTTGCTGTTACTAACGGAACTGTCGCCTGGGATACGCACGATTCGTGTTTCCGTTTGTTTCGAGCATAGAAACTGACGTTGTATATGATCTACAAGCGAAAATTCGGTTAGAATTCCCTTAGAAGTAATAAAAATTGGCTCAATTTTCTTTCTGGATAAAATGTTTAAACACGATATCAATAACAACAGTCTAAAGATCATATATCACAGTTCGAATTTGGGACATTTGCTTTTTTTGCTCTTTGTTGACGATATAAGTAGCAATATTCGTTATGAAACATTAATATTTGCCGATGACTTGAAATTGTTTTTTAAAATCAACAATATCACTGATTGTGATTATTAACACTGTCATCAGTGGAATCACGCTATAGCTGTTCCGCTACCTAAGTGTTCTGATCCTACTAAGTATGGTCAACTGAGACCGATCAGTCTACTTACTACCTATATTCTAACAAAATTATTCCATCTAAACAATCTGGTTTTCGACCAGGTCATAATACAGCTTCAGCACTCTGTGATTTAAAAGACAATATAACAATGGCACTTGATAACCAAAAAGTAGAAATTCTCATACTTTTTGACTTTACTAAAGCATTTGACACCATTAATCACTCACTTCTTGTGTCAAAATGCAGTTACTATGGATTTTCTGAAAAACCTCTTTCGTTTATTCAAACCTACCTTGAAAATCGGTATCAAAAAGTTCGTCTAAATCAACAATACTCTACCGAACAAAAAATTTGTTCTGGTGTACCACAGGGATCAGTCTTAGGACCCCTGTTATTTTCATTATATATCTCAGATTCAGAAACAGAGGTAAAATCATGCAGCATACAATTTTTTGCAGTCACTCAAATTTTCTATTCATTTGTGATTTAGGCATGACATTTGACAGTAGGATGAAACTGTAGCCTTCTTATATAAACTTTTACATGGTGTTGATACCTCTATGTAATCTCTTCCTCAATTCAAGAGGGTTTTATGACAGCACCTTAATTAGCGTTATACATGTAATATTAGTGTTTCTTGATTCTTTTAAATTTGAAAAAATTAGTCTTTTTTATTGTTATTTCGATTCTTTGCCCTGTAAATGGAATTATAAAAATTCTGCTGGGCAATAAACACTATTACTATTAATGTCAATTTTTTCATGACATTGGATGAACGATTATTACTCCGCAATTTTACATAGAATTTCTTTCAGCACATAGAGTTTAGATATATTACATTTACAAAACATCACACCCTCATGGATTTTTTTCTTGCTCTTAATTAGATTACATACATGTATCAGTTGAAGAAGGATTAGATTTATATAATTTGTAAATCAAACCTAACCCCTTTATTTTTTAATGGTTAGAAGACGCTACAACTGACGAAAAAATCCATTCTTTCCTCCCATGTTTACGTTATGAAGCAAGTTCCACTCGACTACCCCTTGACGGCTGTATTTCAAACAATATAATGATCATACTTCATCCCAGCACCTGTCAGCGTGAAGTGCGAACCGAACCACCGCTACAAAAACATTTCACCCGAGTAAGACGTCCGAAGAACAACAAGTCCGAGCTGACAAGTTGTGTCCTAAGCTTCTACGGCCACACAATCCTGCTAATCATCTAGCCTCTAGTGGGTGAAAATTCAATTATGAACTCGATGAATATGAATTGTGGTCATTGTGGACTCGTTCGTCAGCGGGCAGTGATGGGCGAATTCGAATACAAACAGAATGATATTCGCTGGGCTCAATTTCTCGTTCGCTTAGTCAAAGTTAGTTGACTGTACACTTCCTAAGCAAAGTTCATAAAGGATTAAGTTCAGTACCAGTTAAAGCCTATGAGGAGAAAAGTAGGTACGTATATGTATAATAGACTCAGTCAAACAGGCCCATACACACTCTTTCAGTGACCTACCACAAAAATGTTTGGGAACAGTGATATCGAAAATAAGACTTCCTCATTTAATAACCCTCTTTGAGCACAGCACAGACAGAAAAACATTCTGATACATCAAATTAATAACTGCTAGTCTGTTTTTCCAAATTATATAGAAATAAGGAAGCTTCCAAGCGGAGGATCTTGGTCGAGACAAATGTCATCGGAAGAAGGAGAATACATGGGTAATAAGAATACCACTATTCAAAATTCCATGTCCATGATAATCGTTCCACGCACATCACCACAATAAATCAGGATATAATGAAGATACCAAGCTGAGGTCTGAAGCATAGTAACTTCATTATACATTATTATTATATTAATCATCTTCTGCTTGTTCGTTACGTGTCTTGTATGTTTTGACGTCTTCATTGTTACACACGCGCAGCGATGGTTATTCTCAGATTCTTTGCTTGTACGATCGTCACGATCGTTCATCCGTTGAAGGACACTGATCTTTTCACAATGACATCTACCTGTTAGAGATTCATGAAAATAATTACCTACCTACTAAGTTATAGTTTTTCACTTCATCTCTTTTTTGATGCTTTAATACACAGATCAAACTTATTACGATGGACTGTGCCTTTGAAGCATTGAATGTCAGTTTATTTGCTAAAAATCAACTTTTTAAATTTTTTGTATGTTCAATCAAAATAATGTAGATCAATCGATTTGCTACTGCAGAACATTGTTGTGCCATCGAGAAACAGTATAAGGTTTTTGCTGCAGTACAATTAGGAAGGTCATTTACTTACATTAAAAGTAATGTAGCCCCAACACGGAACCCTGTGGGATGCCACATGAAACTGTCGTTGTACTGGATTAAGTGTTGTTGAATGTTACAAACTGCTGTGTGTGGCTAAAATAAGATGTCTATAGGAACTATGGAACTTGAAATGCTACAATTTCAGTGTCAAATTCGACAACATCGAATGCCTTATTTTAGGTATGGATGACAAAAAGTTTAAAGAAACCATCACAAAATAAATGAAGATCCTGTGAATTTGGAACGGTCTGTCAATTATTTTTTTATTTGTCCTCCTTGTAGTCGACGTTGATTTAGAGAGACGCGCTGTCAGCGAGGGTCAGGTGGCAGCGCTCTCCCCATGATTTATGATCTGAACGTTACCGCGTTGAAGATTAAAGATGTTAATGTTTCTCCAATTATAAGATGTTAGAATATGCTTGACACGAATAGCTGCTTGTTTATCGGCTGCTGACGCTTACTTGAAATATGTGATTTAGCTCTATAAAAAGATCCACTGACACTCACCGAATAACACAGACAAAACATTTATAAACTTGCTGCAAGGTATACAAACTAATCCTTACAAATAATGAAACAGTCAGGCACTAAAATACGCTAAGTGACATAGAAAAAAAACACTAAGTAATAATGAATTTGTTCCAAAGATTTTCTAGGTACCTATATATTTGTTTACTATGGAAAAAATATTAAATACAATATTTTAAATTCAATTTATTTATTATCCTTTAGATACTTACTTACATATATAACAATTTATACTAAGTGACATATAAATCCGAACACCCAGTTTAAATGGCTTTATTTTAATAAAAGTTGGTGAATGTATTTATCTTACTGTAAATAAGTGAAAAAATTTTCAGCCTTATCAGTTGGACATTCCGGTTTTTATGCTGCTTTTTTTTAATTCACTAACGCTCTAAAAATGAATATTTCAGCCGCAGTAAAGAATCAACGTTGGCGGATTTTGGTTCTTGACATCCTTTACGATCGGTTACGATGCCTAGAGTACAGAGACCTGTACGATTTCGTCAACTTAGTGAATATGATAGGGGCCGTATAGTGGGACTTCGGGAAGCTGGACTTTCTTTTCGGGCAATTGCAGTTAGAGTGCAAAAAAGTGTAGACACTGTGGTTAGGTGTTGTCAGGCATGGCTTCGAGAAGGCCGTACGCAAAGAGCAAGGGGCACTGGACGCCGCCGTAGAACAACAGACCGTGAAGATCGCCGCCTAAGATTATTGGCCTTAAGGGACCGTTTCTCCACTACCAGGTCCATTGCAAATGAATGGTTTGCAGAAAACGGAAGACCTATTGGCATGCGAAGTGTTTACCGACGAATGAGAAGTTTTGGCTTGTTTGGTGCAGACAACGGTCACTCTGGAATCAGGAATGGAACAGTATTGTCTTTAGTGACGAGTCTCGATTTTGTTTAGGCATGCACGATGGTCGTGCCAGGGTTAGAAGGCGACGTGGTGAAAGGAGGAATCCACAGTTTTTTGTTGAAAGACATGTTCATCACACTGTTGGAGTTATGGTTTGGGGTGCTATAGCTTATGGTTCCAGGTCACCTTTAATCTTCATCAGAGGTAACATGAACGCGCAGCGTTATATCCACGAAGTTCTAGAACCCCATCTTTTACCCTATCTTGACACCCTGGCAAATCCAATTTTCCAACAAGATAATGCCCGACCACATGTTGCAAGAGTCACAATAGACTTCTTTCAACATAATGATGTCACATTGTTACCATGGCCACCAAGATCTCCCGACTTATCCCCAATTGAGCACATGTGGGATATGATGGGTAGGAGATTGCTCAATTTGCAACGTCCTCCTCAGACTCTAGAAGCACTTCGAGAGTAGTTGGTGGTGGCCTGGAATGAGATACCACAGGAGGACATTGACCACCTGATCAGAAGCATGCCTAGGCGCGTTGGAGAATGCGTAGCACATCAGGGTGCATCCACACATTGTTAAAGGTCAAAGGGCTTTAAAGCAGTGCAATCATTTTGAAATTTTTATCATTTACTTATTATGCTTCATTAAGTACTGATACAAAATTTTATTAAAATAAAACCATTTAAACTGGGTGTTTGGATTTATATGTCACTTAGTATATAAACATGTATGAGAAAAATAAACAAACAAATTCCGAGACGGCTTATTAACAATTAGATATAAAGAACTCTTTCATAATTTCCTTAATATTCTTTGGCACTCTATTAAATACTTTAGCTCCCAGTATATGTGCTCGAATTGCGCGATTTCATACCGACACTGCATTTGGGAAAAGTTACATTCAAATCATTAACTTGTCTGGTTTTCTGAAACCTCTTAACTGAAGACTTATCTTTATTATTAAAAACATACACAGACAGTTCATATAAATAAAGACAATGAGGTGAGGGTTAAACTTTTTAATCTTCTAAAAATTTCCCGACTATAAACTGTCAACTCCAACCAAACATCTAATTGCTCTTTTTTTCTCCCAAAAAGACTATTAATACCCCATACGACATCGTGGAGGCCCAAAAAATTATTACTTTTTTACATTTTCTACGGTTCGTTTTTCTGAAATTTAACTCTAAGAGATATGGATTTCAAAAAAAAAATGTTGCAATAAATGTGTGTCCTTTTTTCAATGTCACTTAGTATTCAAAAATCTTTGATAGTTGATTACGAAACACTTTTCAGATGTTTTCAAACATCAGCAGGCTACAAAGTTGCAGCTGTAAGATGTGAATAATATATTGTGGTTATTATAATTTAAACCAGATGTATGAAGATCTCTCGGTTGAATTTTCAAGAAACGGAATTTCGTTTCGTAATTACGAAAGAATGATTTCGATTACACGAAAAATGTAAATATTTTTTTTATTTTAGCATTTAATCCGTTTCACAAGCATATATCTTCCAGTTTAATAAGTCTATATTAATGCGTACGGTTTTAGTGAAACCATCGGTATCCGATATAGTGATCCGACACATGAAACATTTTCATCGGGCCATTAGCTATAAACTGGTAAAGTGGCAATAAACTGGTGCTGCCTGCTGAATGCAGCCGCTTGTTTAGTAAATGGAAGTTATATATTTATAACTTTTCAATCGATTGTTGTTGCCGTTTCATGGATATTTGCACTGAAGGGTGAATTATTGCGATACCACTGCCAAATAACAGTTCGCAGCATATATTTATTAATTAAGATATTAATATATTTAACTGACAAGCTATAAGGGCATGCCATTCAAGAGACACTGAGATTGATAAATGTATCATGCACAAGATGAACTGATTGTAAAATATCATATGGAAACATATTTTTAAATACCATCCGCTGCTTAAGATGCAATTTGGACGAATATTGGATTAATTTAATCCAGGTTCACGTCGCGCACTACTTGAAATTAGAAGCGACCGTTACAGTCACTTGCGTGTAAATGACACCAGTGAAAGCTTAGCTTGGGAACAAGTGCCCAGAGGAATAGAACGTGCAACGTAAACAGGCCTAAAGGCGGTCGTGTTGAGAGACACTAACCAGACTTGTGACTCTTCTAAAAAGATTTCCTGTGCGACAGAGTTGACCTCGCATCCAAAATACGTTTAAAATATTTCGTATGCTTCCAAATGTACGATTAAGGGCCAATTTCACCAACATTAATGTTTGAATTAGGATAAATTTCATAGAATTTCAAATTTTTTTCATTTCAGAAAAGACGATCAGTTATTCAAGTAGTACCAATGGGAATGCGGCACATAATAGGTCGATTTTCTAACTATCATATTTGGTAGGATGTTTTCACTGTTTTTGAAGACTGTTCATGCATGGCAATCTAGTTTCGTCTATATCACGTACAGGGTGCTGTACATAATACGTACCTGTAGAAATGTACCGATTTTTGTTATTTTCTAAAAAAAGGATATAAAACGTATTTCAACTGGTTCATCATCTTTTGATACAATCAATTTTGGCCAATTTATGATCTAGACATCCACACCAAATGTAAACAAACAGCACCACATTCTGCATTTCTGGGTCCTAAAACATCGATATTTGTAAAAGTATCCGCATTTTGATCAAATATTTATTTTGAAAACAGACAGGTTTCGGTTTCTTTATTGCTTGTCCGGTGATGAGGTAATGACGGTGATTTACCAGTCTGTACCTTTTGTATGCACAAAAATCAATTCGGAGCAAGCGGAGTAAGGGATGAGGATGTGCGTTCGTAGTCATAGGCAACCCAAATCTACGCCTCTCATGTGCCCGACTCGCTGAGTGTGTATGCATATGTATGATTGATATCGGGCATAAAACTATGAAGCCTACATAAAATTAACTTTTAGCTGAATTTTTGGTTTCAGTTCTTTTTCGGCAAGTATAGAGATATTTAATTATTTTGAAAAATCGTGGAGAATGATGTTATCGGTAAATATTCTCTTTTCGGTAAAAATACCGAAAAATCCATGCATAGACAATCTGAAGTTTGCAATATGAATTTATATTCTAAATTAGTAAAGTAATCTGAAGTTAGTCACTCTTTCTGACACAGTCCGGATCGAAAGATGACGATACTCGTGAAACGATACGTCCAAGTGTCGTATATAAAAATATCGATCCAAAATATCGGGTATGGGAAACAAAAGTATACTTCTAAAAATATAGGATTGTATCGAACATCCCTACTGTCAAGATGTATCACCCGAGGTACCGACGCAGCTATTTTGGGGCGTCATGGAAATGATTTTAAATTTCCATTTGCATTTTTTCAAGTGTTGTGCAACGATTTTGGGATAAATTCCACGAATAGTCCTATGAAGTATAGTAGAGTGTATATTTCAACAGTTGGCGGAGCGTCGGACCAGAGCGGTGAAACGGGATATTAATGCACAATCTGGCAACCATGCCGCACCCTCAAAAAATGGCCGCTGACAACCACACAAGTCACCGTGTTGTTATTGACTAGCATGGAATTAAACCTTCTTCAGTGTATATGTTTTGTGACTTGGACCAAAGGTTGACGGATCCCACACATGTGTCACTCTTTGGGGAGTTTTGAGATAATCAGCTGTTATTCAAATAATGTCTAATTCTATAATGTGTAAGTAGTACACCTATAGGCATACTGGACCACCTAAAATAGCATGTGAAATTGTACCGTAAAACTTATAGGCATTCCCGACCACTACACGTTCTGGACCAAAGTACGTTCTAGACCAGTCTCTCTAGACCAAAAGTCATTCTAGACCAGTCACTCTAGACCAAAGTACAAAAAAAAAACGCCGTTTTTCAACGCCTTTTTGTCACCATCCCCCTTAGTAGCGCGCGCGCGCGTGCGCATGTGCATGGGGCTTGTTCTGCTGGTGCTGGCGCGCGCATTTACAAGACCTACCCCCCAACCCTCACCACAAACGCTATCTACACCCCCCGTAGTACGCCCGCGCGGTGAAATCCACACTAAATTTGCCTTTTCTATAGTTAGTAGAGAGTCTAACCATAGGCATCTTCATTTAATATCAAATATGTATTGTTCGATCTTGTAAAAACCATAATTTTTGTTTACTATCGAAAGAAGAACATCTTTTCAACGGTTCTGCATAAACTGAACTTTATGAGAAACGTTTCGCTGAGCGCTGACGCCTGAAAACTAGTCCAAACTGAGAGCGAGCACAGGACAAACGGCATGACCGCAAACAACTGCCGGCACTGCCGTCGACTGATGTTAAGTAATGCAGTTACATAAGTTTGTGTGTGTGAGCGGGATTAGACGATCTGAAATACTCGTGTTTACACGTGTCGCAGATCTGACTCGCTGCCGCTGAAACTTTGATTTGACACGCCGAAACAAGATGGCGGATTGCGATGTCGTTCATCGGATAACTAAGCAGACCGTCAATTCGAAGGAGTCACAAGTAACAGTAACAGACAAAGGTATAAAAATGCTGTGGATAACTATGCTAAAATAAGGAGGGTAAAGATCGGTCTTTTTTCGACCATCATATAAATGAAAAATGACATTTTTTTGTATTCATAGCAACTTTAAGTATCTTTATTTACATCTGCAGTAAATTGTTTGAAACAATAGAATGGTAGTAATCAAGAAAAACCTTGGCATATTTATTGAATTTTAGGCACTTTAAGCGTTCCTGGTCGTTTAGTTTCGAAACCTACTTTAGGCGCTATATGAACTCTTTGTAAGCTTTTTTATTCTAAATTCCCTGATCAAAATCTTGTATTTGGTTTATAATCTACCTTAGTTAATGTATTATCCTGTGGATGCTTGTTAAAAAGTTCGTGTTTCGCTGGGAGCTTATATTTCAATAGCACTTACTTCATTCCCCATACCTAGCTATCAGTTTTACAATTACAGTTAGACTTTTGTTAACATTTCATGCCACAAAACAGGTACCCATTACACCTAAGCGAATTATGTAGTCGTACCGGCTCGTCACGGAGGTTCGTGATTCCCAATTAAGAGTTCGGACTCAAGGGCTAATCGGCGAATATCCCTTTGGGAATCCTACTGCGGGCTGCGCCAATTATGTAGTCATTCAATCTCAGTCACAGCGAACACACACACTGTAATTCCGGTTCAGTCCATGTAAACTATTGTTGGAATCAAATAAAGTTTTTTAAAAACGAAGTTTGAAGTTCCGACTACATAATTAGCGTGTTGTCTTCTGAGCTACGTAATATTATATGTTCGACTGTGTGTATGGTATAGAGTAACTAAAGGTCAAAATAGGACAGACAGATGAATTTAAAGCAAATTCAACCTTGTATTTTTTCTTGAGTAGTATAGCTCGAAAACAGTTAAATAAGATTTAATGAAGCCTGCAATACAGCTGACTCAGTATAACTAGAACAAGTTCTACCATTCACGTTCAGTTCTAATAAGACTAAACAACAAAATGGAGTCTGATGTAACAGTCGTCTATAGAAATCCAAACTGACGAAAATCACGACATAAAGTGAAAGTCGCGTTGACATTTTGTTGCTTTATCAGACATATTGAATTAAGTTAATATATAGCGTGCACGTGTGTAATGGTTTATATAGAAAGAAGCAAGGATTGTTCACATGTTTGTGTCAACGCTTTATTCGGGAAATAAGTGACTGAAATACACTATTATCGTGAACTAAAGTATGCTGTAATAAGAAGGGATAAACGATGGATTTTTTCTTTTTATATTTCCTTGATTACGTGTAAAAAGAATCACGTTTCGAGGCACCATGTTGGCGTATTTCTGTCAACTCAATAACTGACAAATCATTTCGGTCGTTGTTCCGCCCGGATCGTGCTGTTGATCGCTAATAAGCACGAAACACACATGGTTGATTGGGCTAACGAAAGCATCATTATTAGATCGAGACATATTTTTAACCATGGAGTTTCAGTACATATGTCAATTTATTGGTTTATTTGAGTTTCCTATTCATATCTTCTCCTACCATCTGACAACTTTGCGATCACAATTGCGATAAGCAGCGCCAGCTGCGGCAGCCTCTTCGTGAAACGTTTCTTATATCTTCGTCTTAAGAACAAATGTTTAGGAAAGTTTATGTGTGAAAAATATCTAATCGATGTACTGTTAAAAAATCGTAAATTATCGTTTTCCACAAAATTGTTCCAAAATTTCAGTTCTTTTCTAGTTTTAGAAGGGACAGACATGCAGACTAATGGAAATGTGTGACATACATGTCATATAACGCTCAAAAAGCATCCCATTTTCGCGATTATAATACTTTTTCTCATGTAAAGTAAATAACCATTGTATAATTGGTTAAGGCTTTCGCGGCCAGTTGATAAACTGCTGTCTTGATTCAGGTCTAAAGGACGTCGTCGGATGGAATTGCTTCCTAACGTTTCGCTAGCATTCCGAAATGGAAAGACCTCTGAAGAAGCTTGCCACTCGTGCTAGCGAAATGTTAGGAAGAAATTCCAACCGACGACGACCCGAATCAAGACAGCAGTTTAACCATTGTAGAAATTACAGATGTCGATGTCAGCACCCCCTGTACGGTATATCGACTGCTCGTTATATCCGAATCGTTGCCGACCTATTTTACATTCATGTGCCGGGCTTCGCCCGAGACAGAGAGCGCTGGTGTTGGCATAATTGAATCTCAACTGTCATGTTAGGTGATCAATTCCTTAGAAATAGCCGCCGTTCAGTCCCATTGAAGAGCTGAGCCTTAATTATCTGGATGCCTGAAGTGATGCCAAATTGTCCGACTAAAGCGAGCCAGCCAGCTGAGTTATCCCTAGTTAGATTTACAAGCGTACCGAATGCATACGCTGGCAGCCAGCCACGCTACCGGCGATATTTTGTCCGACTGACAAGCCATGGCGAATGCCACAGGAGGTGTTGATTTTATTGATAGAGATCGACTCGGATGGAATCTTGACGAGAGAAGGTCGACTTTTTATAGATAGATACATGCAGCGCATGTTTGAACGCGTACCAACTAATCGAACTGCATTTTGCTTTTTAATTTTCTCACATGCCAACGGAATGCACACCGTTAAGCCCCCTTCCTTGAAGTTTTCACGTTAGAAAGATGCCAGATGAACTAGCCAGGCTTCAGTTTCTCATGGTTATGGAGATGTATAGATGAAGCAATTCAATATATATATAACAAACTAGATCCATCGTTAAATACTTTCCTGGTAGTTCATATATCATAACCGCATAACCATCTGAACCCAGCAATCAGGCTCCGAAAGTTCATAATAAACCTCAGAGACTGGAGATATCACACCTAATAAAATAATTCTAACCCTCTAGGTAAATATTGAGACCGTGAGTCATCAATAGAACTATAGATAAATGATCAAAGCATCTTTATAAATACGGCTTACTAGTATTCGTGATCAGGAATATAAAAGTATTATGGTGCAAACTGCATGCAGTACAGGAAATATTCAGTCATTGCTGACCTTTCAGGTAACCAAAACACGTGTGTAGCACAGTAACACTGTAACTAGGTTCACAACGAGCACTATCTGATTTTAGGAGCGACCGTTATGTCCATTTGCGTGTAAATGACGCCTGTGGAAGCTTACCCTGGAAACAAGTGCCCAGAGGAATGAAATGCATAACAGAAACCTAAGGGCTGTCGTGTTCAGTGACATAATCAGACTTATGAACCTTTCGGGCAGAATACGTATGCCGTAACCTTGTAACAATGTTGTTCATATTGTTGCTGGCAGACTATAAAAAAGAACAACCCCCATACGGGTATCTAGTGATTTACTTCTGTCTTTTTTTCAATAGAGCAAGTAAATGTTATCCTACTTACGCCGACCTTTGACTGGTCTGCTAAGGCTGACTGAATTATCGAACAATGTGGCAAGTCGAGCAACCGTTTCCACATTGCATTATCCTATTTTCGTTCGTATGATAAAAATAATATGTTACCGGAGCTCCATTGTTTCTGCCGAGTCCAAAAGTTTACTCATGTTTAACACGCAATGGTACAAACTGGATTACATACATATTGATGTCGTTCTATGGAGATTATGAGAACGAGATCATTGTTTATAAGATGTCATAAGTATAAATTAAAAAATCAGAAAGCTTACTCCACTGAAAGATAAATGCGTGAGCGTGTTTACATTTTCATTGTAGAAAAACTGGCTGAATGTGTAAGTAATATACACGATGTCAAGTTATGGGATGGGCTTCCAAACGTATGGAATTAATCCTTATATGTGTTATCCGAAATTTGACAGTTGGAGAGCTCCTTCGACTTTTACAAAACTTTATAAAAAATCAGATATTGAACTGCACTAAACTAGAGCTACACTATCAGTCTACGGCTGCGAAGCAGGCTTTTTTTGGAGATAAACTGCATGAAAGTGAAACATTATAATCATATTCTGCTGGAAACTTAACAAGTTCTCTGATGAATCAATCCTGCAAGTTTTATTTTCTTACAGTATCGTAGTTTTAATATGATGCCTTTAGAGTTCTTCAATTGTACAACTACAAGAAACAGTGTAAACGCTAAAAAACACAAATGATTTGGAAACATGCTCTAGTGAGTTTTATTGCCTGACCTGACCATTATTAAAGTTATTTAAATGAAAAATCCACGACTGCATTCTTCCGCACATTTTGCCAATGTTAAACATCACAGTTGAAACATATTGATTGTTTCTCCTTTTTCAAATTTATGTACCTAAAGGCAAATCCTGAAAATCCGAAAAATTTAAAAAATATCGAAGGCATTTTTTGACAGTTCGTAGATCCATCTGAGACTTCCAGCTTGAAGAGGAGTCACCCACAAGTACGATTTATTTATGCCTTAATTGATTGAACAAAAATTGAAATGTTATTTTAGGTTGTAAATGTATTTATTTTTTGTTTTCGTTGTAGGCCGGTTTGGACCTGAAGGAGAACCTGGCAGCCAGCGCCGCTGGTTGGCCGTACCCCTCCGTTTATCACCCCTACGACACGGCGTTCGCGGGGTATCCCTTTAATGGGTAAGTTCACTTAGTTATTACGTCATAAGTGTCTTTTAGCGATCATAAATCATTTGTACGCGTAATATAGCGACGCGGGGAAGTAACGCACTAACGTATACACCGTAGGGTGAGAAAGAAGGATTACGGTGGCTTATTTCTTTCATCACGAAAAAAGTCATATTCGTTCCGTTCCTCGTGTCTAATGGCATGTTGGATTGTATTGTTAATAGCGACAGTTGCATGGTCTGTGAGGTTTTCTTGATTCACGACGTTTCGATTAGTCGTCATCTGGTGAACTGCTTATGCTACTTTCTTGACTTTTCATACCGTTTGAGGACGTGGTTCTCATCATTTTAACACTACAATCCTGTCTGACATACAAATATATTTTTGTAACAAATTCCGTATGAAATTATACGTAGTTGGTAAAAAAGTCAATTTTGAATTGTGATTCAAGCATCTTTACTGCCCACACTTTTTGTTGCAGTTTCAGCCAAACGGTTTAGGACTTAAGCTCTGCCTTCGTAACTCTCAGTATACAAAAGTATTCTAAAACTGAATATACGTGGTCATTGTCGTATAAATAACCAGTTAGGCGAGAAAAACCTTCAGGCTTTGTTGGGTACTTCGACAAATTTGTGTAAAGTGTACTCTTATAACTTTACTCTCTATCATTCAATGAACTTTGTCAGCATCATCAAGAGCTGCAAAATAGTAACTGCATGTACATAATTGATCTTTAATAACTTACAAAAGCACGCATATGTACTTATTTGCTATTTTTCAAATGCTTTGTAGCTCCTGATGATGATGACAAACTTCATCGAAACAAGTTATAACAGTACACTTTGGCCTGATTTGTCGAATTACCCAACAAAGACTGAAGCTTTTTCTCACCTAACCAATTTCCAATACATATAATCAATCATCTTTTAAAGGATGTATCTACAACAGCATTCAAGGTTTGACAATAATTCCAAATCGAACACCTTGCAACCACTTTTTCATTCTCGATTAGGCAAAAAGTACTACTAACGACTTCCTTTATTCTTTATTTATGCAATTGCTGTTGCTGCTTTGATATCCAGCTGCACTTGCCCAATGCCCATCGTGTGCAACGATAAATAAAATATTCAGGCGCACAAGTTATAGTCCAAGCATTGTAGACTTATTTTCGCTTGGTATCGAAATCAAGGTAATTAAAAAAAAAAGAAAAAGCAAAACCGGAATGATTATTATTAGTTCAACATTCTGTTTATTTTGGATGTACGGTTGGAAATCAAGTACTTTTAATATTCGATTACCAAGACATTGTAATCCTTAACAAGTAATTGATGTTAAATATTTTATACGCTGAAACTGGCATGAAGAGTCATTTCAGATATCAATGAATACTAGAAGCTTTTGATAGTAAGGTACTTCAGATGCTTAAAGAAACCTTTAAATTGATAGTTTTTATGGTACCGATTCCTTCTTATTAATATTAACAGCATTGACCACTTACGGACTGTAAAACAAAACAAAAAATCTTCTGACACGTAGGTACTGTCTTTTAATTTTATCTTGATAGCAGCCTTACTCATGTGTTGTATATATTTACAGATTGCAGAAGACAATTAGAAAACGGTTTTCCGCATTTATCTACTAAGACAGAGTTGCTTGTACTATTTTGACAAATTCGCCAGCGACGCTTGCATTGAGATTATACGGCTTTTAAAGCGGCCTCGCAAATAATAAATAATAATAAATACGTAAAACGCATAATCTGTATGTCTGTGTGTGTAT
The DNA here is from genome assembly GCA_963669975.1 of Acanthoscelides obtectus. Classification (NCBI taxonomy): domain Eukaryota; kingdom Metazoa; phylum Arthropoda; class Insecta; order Coleoptera; family Chrysomelidae; genus Acanthoscelides; species Acanthoscelides obtectus. The sequence continues at coordinate 2,270,310 of CAVLJG010000006.1, forward strand.
GTGTGTGGCGAATTTCCCAGAAAGCGTCGTAATTAATCACGGAATTAGCTGTACAATAATATCTTATCATGCTCGCTCTGGACAGCAAAGCTAATTCAATTAGAATTTTATAAACAACCGTAGCAATAAATCACACGAACAACAAAAATGACTATTATTCTGTTAATAACATAAGAAACATTCCTGTTATACGAGACGATCAGCGGAATAATAAAAGCGAGTGTTCTCACAGGATGCATTAACGTTATTAATGTTTTAGTTGGTTATTTTAAATGGTTGACATGGATATCTATGGTCGGACAGAGGTTAATGTGAAGAAAAATTGCAAAATTACAACTGAAACGAAAAATAAGAATAGTAGCATCGTGGTATTGCATTATAGGAATCTCTCAAAAAGTACTTAATGTCCTCTACCTATGAACTTCATTAACGCTGTTTTTGAATGAAGAATCCTATAAATCAGAGTTAGAAGTTGGTATTTATATTTTTTTTTCAATTTTCATCCAGTTCAGGTCGTTAATGGCCTTGGATATATGATCATTCATTATTTACAAGCCTGCAACACGTATTCATAATATGTACTTTGAATACGAACCAGAAATATTATGTAGATAGATTATTATTAAGAAATAGCCTAATGAATAGTGGGTATTTTTCTTTTTTACGTTTTCGGTGTTGTTTTCAAATTAGCTTTGGTATTCACGCTGAAACGGAAGTTCCCAACTCTATCGATTTGATGACCAAATAAAATGGATGCCTAAATACCTTCTAGTTTCTGACACGACCCGAGAATCCGAAACCGATTGATCAGCCATATTGGAAACCCGATAGCCGTACAGAACGAAGACAACGAAATTGGTCGATCCGAAGACGAGCAACCAGTGTAAAGGCAGGTCTGACACTACTCATTTTCGCTCGAATGGACATCGCTTATTTCAGAAGTCATTAATGTTGTACTAGATGTAGGCATATCGCGCGAGTGAGAAAAAATGGACGGATCAAAAGCGCCGATTGTTTTTGTGGGTCGTACCTTTTAAGCCATCGTAATTCGATAGCTGTACACTAAAGACACCGGCGATCGTTTCTTATGGGTCGTACCTTTTTGACGCGTAATCCGATATCGGGACAACATCGGCCATATTTCGGTTATCCCCCTTCCTTTCCCCCACCACCCCTCGATTCGATCGATATTTAATTACGGCCGGTAAAGTGTATTCTTTTTCCATGGCCGCCTATGTAAATGTTGGGAGCGGTGTGATGCGATCATCCCAGCCAGGGCCAACTGTGATTGCTCATTGTTGCAGAAAACCGTGCACCGTACAGCGGTGATGCACAGACCAGATATGGTTTGGGTTTGGGCTTTAGGTTTCGATTGCACCATGGGTAATGGCTACTGGAAAATCACATCACAATTTTTTCCGTACACTCTAGTACTTCGAGCACCGCATTCTGCAACTCATCGTGAACCAGATCACCAGTACACGACCGGGCGACAAGTGCAGCGTCGTCAGCATAGAGGTAGACTTCACAGTTGCTGGGGCAAGGGACATCATGGATAAAAAGCGAATACAGGATTGGTTCTAGGCCCGAACCCTGAGGAACACCGGCCCGTACTGGCCGTGCTGTTGACAAAACATTGTTAATTTTGATCCGAAACTTCCTTCCTTCAAGAAACGATTTCAGTAATTTTAGAAGCCAAAAAAGGCAAACCCTTTTGGATTAGTTTATAAAGGAGGCCCGCGCGCCACACATTGTCAAAGGCTTTTGAGACATCCAAAAGCAAGATGCCAGTACTCATGCTGAGGGTGAACATGTTCCACCAGCCTGACTACCTGTAGCTCGGTGCCATGCTCGGACGGAAAACCGAATTGAACGTCAGGAATCACATGGTGATTTGACGAAAAATTCTCAATGTGGCGATAAATCACCTTTTCGGCGAGCTCAGAAGGAGCTGACAGCAGACTAATGGGACGGTAATCCTGAGGAAACATCAAACCCACCTTCTTTGGAATCATGATGACCTCAGCGGTCTTCCACCTCGCAGGTAAGTCCTGGGTTCTGAGTATCGCAGTGATTATTGTCACAAAATATGTCAGATCTTTCGGCAAAAGCAGCTTCAGCGCCTTGTTGGTGATCTGATCCTCCCCAGATGCTTTACGCACCTTGAGGTCTTTAATAAGACCTAGGAGCTCCGCTGGAGTGCAATGTGGAACCTCGGAGGGTTCCTCTAATGTGCTATGCGAAGCCTCAGACGAATCTTCCGAAGAACAGTCATTGAGTACAATGTGTTGTTCATTATCAAGATCATAGTTGGGAGAGAACTGTTTTTCCATGGCGGAAACCTCGACCTTATCCCTCTGTTCTGAAAACTATGCCTTCAGGGCCGTGGATGTGAGGGATTTGTTCTCGCTTTCCGTTTTTGAGTGTCCTTGCGACCCTCCAGAGGAATACTTGAATCAAGCATTCCCGCCAGAAAGTCGCTCCATTGCTCATTACGGAATTCGTGGAGCGCGTTTCTCACTTCATGGACAAGATAGGTAGCCATTCTTTTTCCACATTGAAACATCATACTTAATAATTAATGGTATACCTCGAAAGCCACAATTACGTGAAAAACCGGTGGCCGCATTAAAGCCGAAATGAATAATGCTTGCGGTGGCAACCCTTCCGGAGCGACCCTCCCAATTTTTTCGTGGAAAGTGGAGGCCGAAAGAAAACCGCGCTAATTCCGGGGGTTGGCCAGTCGTCGGCGTTAACGTCATTTATTATTTAGGCCGATAACGAGCCTGCAACGCCCCTCGAGCCCTAAGGGCTCCCTTACGCTCCCTAGAGCCCCCGGACCCGACTCCGGCCTGCTGAATAAAACATCAGATATACACTTTTAATTGAAATGCAATCTCGGATATACTTTTAAGCGCTCTTAAGGGGATGACGACGGACAGAAATGTCGACGGCGGTGGTGACGGTGGTGGCGAAGTCGGCGGATTTAGTTGATAAGGATGTGAGGAAGCTAAGTTGCAATGATCATACAGCGGCGTACTTAGTAGCCCCTCGTACTTCTTCAAATTAGTGAACAAAATCACCAAAAGTGGGACTAAAGGGCCTCTCAAGATCCAGGCTCTTCAGAGCACACGAGCATTGCAAATGCATCAAATGTTGCATGGCTGTCGATTCTACAGAATGTTTGCCCAAAGCTTTACTCTCCTCGTGACAGAGTATTGTACATACACTTAAATCTGCAGCATTTTTGGAAATATTTACATGAATCGGGTGTATATTCAGGTTTATATATTTGTATCAGCCCAATTATCAGGCTCTTTCCTATACTTTGATTTTCTTCTAAATACGATCTGAAGCAATTGGGTAATCAGAATAATACCGATTCTTTTGATACCCTTTTATTAGCTTGATCTGTATGTATGTATGTGTGTTTATAAGGGAATTTTTCAAACTAATTGTTACCAATTTCAAGAAGTCTAATTAAAGATCTGCGCAGGAGTGAATAAAATTCTAATTAGAAATTTGAATTTTGAAACTTGGAAAAATAATTTGATTTTAAAATTTGGAAAAAAGCTTTAGAAGCTTCGGAATTTGAATGAATTTGCAAGTAAATTTAGATTTATTGTTAAATATAAAATATACAAAAAATTGAAGCTCTTGATTATAATTGTTTTTGTTGTCGTTTTGAGACTAAAAATTCAGAAAATAAATCATTGTTAAAAAAACGCTTCAATAGCATATCGAAATAAAAACAACAATCAAAGATTACTAACTAATTTGAGGTGCAGGTAACTATATTTTCATAATAACTAATAACTCCAATATGGTGAATAGCAACAAAAAAATATATCATTCTAACATTCAGTATCAAATACTCGTTGTAGGTTTCTCATTTTCAAAATTATTACGTCAAGAACTATTAGATTTAACTGTATGAAAAATAAAAAGAATAAAAACAATATTTAGTGAATGTGTATATTATTTATGTTCGAATTAGTGAAAACGGAAATATAAATCGTAGATATCTGAGTAGCAAACGTTATCAATACTATATTATACCATTCATGTTCCATTCATTATAACCCAATTTTTGCAAGAAAACTACAAATTTTGTTATAAAATTGATAGTGTGTAACAATCATTTATACTAATAGCCGCTGACCTCTGTACAGAGGATATTGGAACCATCACATAAACACTGAAGGTTGCAAAACAAGACTTATTGGCTAAAACCCGTAGATCTATCATTATATTTAGATCAAACCCATTACAGATAAACTAACCATAACCAAATGTGATTCCAAGAAATATATTTACATAAATATGATTAATTAGCGAACACAAGCTGACTACTAATTGAAAACTTTTATCAGCTATCTGTAATGGGTGGTCTATAGAGGTCACAAGAACATGAGTAGAAAGCTATATTTTGATCTGTTTGTAGCGAACACACAGAATTTAGAGTGGGTGGTCGGATAACATTTGCATCAGCCGATTTAAAATTCGAAATCAAATTTTGCATGGTCCGAGCTTTATACTTATAGATATTTATTTGAGGATATCTAGAGAAAAATCCGATTCCTAAGGAAGTGAACGTCTTTTCCCGCGATATCTGTGAACGAAGCTAACGTCTACCACCTTAAAGACATTATTTTCAAAACTTTATTAACATAAAATGGTTCAAACTGTTCACTTTTGAATTAAAAATTATTTCCATAAATCCAGATGTCACTTCCAACAACTGTATACTTTATAGACCCTAAGCTGCGCTACATCATCATTTATAGACGTTCCCGATGAAATATTTCTATCAATAAAGACGTTCCGACAAAATAAATCGCGCCGATATTTTTTCCAAGGTATAAAAAATAAATCTTGGCGCGTTTTCTTGGTTCTCCCCTTCCCTTTTACCAGATAGGATATCTTTCGGTCGATGCCTAGACGTAATGGAATGGCACGAAGCAAGAATATTTCAACCTGAGGATATTTCCATAAAGATATTTTTTCAGAAATGGCTCAAGACACGCAGGTACGTTCCGCTCATCATTTTTACACTAGCTATGTAAAAATGATAGATTTTGTCGGTGTATTAGATCATTGACCCATCATCATTGGAAACGTCAGTACTGGGTCTCTTTAAAGTAACCTCCCATTCTGTCATTAGAACCTTTCAGGCTCCAGCGATTGCCAAGGGGGGAGGCCATACAAACTTGGATGTCACTTTGGCCAAAAACAGTCGTGTCAATATCCAAAACGATCCCACATTTCCCCTGACAGAGGAAAGCGAACAGAAAAGAACATAACCACCTCTATCCAGCAATCGGGATCAGAAAGTTCCATAACAACCCCCAGAGACTGGAGGCGTCACACCTGTACGAACTATTTAATAATCCTAACCTTAGCGGTAGATAATTATTGATCCAGTACGCCATGCAGCACAGTAGAATGAAGAAAATGCAACCATCGGCACAGTAACACTGTAAATAGGTTCACAACGCGCACTACTTGATTTTAGAAGCGACCGTTATACCCATTTGCGTGTAAATGACGCTGCACAGAGGAATGGAATATCACATACGGGCCTAAGGGCGATAGTGTTGAAAATACGAAATACGTATGCTTGTACAAATCTATTTTAGGGTGTCCAAATTGTTTATCGTTCTACTAAGACTTCCGCCATTTCTGGTTTCTCATCAGAACGGCGAACGCTTCGGTAGCGATCAGCAACTCCTCAGTCTCATAGCCTCCGTCGCATAAAGCCTCCGTTGAACATCAAGTGGTCGTTGAATCCATTAAACGATTACGGTCGGTCTTAGTGTGCTGTGTCGCATGGCAGGCGGCAGTGGCACGGCTATCTGCGATTTATGTTCAGGTGCTGCCAACGTCGTCGTCCGAACGGGCTGCTAGCTGCGAATCAATCACCGATGCAATAACATTAAATCTGCATGAGGATAACGCGTTGGCCATGCCTCTGCCTCCGCCTAATAGACGGCTACATGCTCTTCTTGTGAGAGAATACCGCGTGTTCGTTTCTAAACGGATAACTCGCACTTCTGTCGACTTGAAACCTGCATCTAGTTAACCTTGCTTGACGCAAACCTCCTTACGTTGCCAATACAGCATCTGTAACGTGTACATGTATGGTCTGCGGTTACAGGATTTATATAAATTTGTCATTCTTTTACAAGAAGTTTATTTCAAAATTAGAACACAATACGTTATCTTTGGATTCATCAAAAGAGGTTTTCGTTTTCCCCCGTTTGAGGCCACGGTGTTTCTGCAAACAGTCTATCACCTTTGTCTTAGATAAATAAATATGTACGCTGCAGGATGGAAACGTCCAGGAAAATGACCTGTATAAATACGCAGCATTATCTTGACGCACATCATCACATATTGTCATATTCACAATTTTGTTATTACCATAAGGGGAAAAACAAACAGCTTGGTTTGGCTTTTCTCTGGAGTCCAATCAGACGCCTTAATGACGGAGCGTGTCCCCACATCAACACACCACCAGTTAGGTGGTAATGGATTACCGAAAAATAAGCTGGTCTCAGTGCACCTTTTAACGCAGTGTTTCAAAATTTGTAACAAAAAATTGCATCTACATTTTTTGCAAATACGTCAATATGGACATTCCATTTTAATTCAGCATCAAGGTCTCCAAGAACCTTGATCGTATTGCCTCTATTGAGTGAATGAATAGTGTTTCCTTTATTCTTTAGCAGCTTATTTGAAGTAAACCTCTCCTCAGGTTTACAGCGCGCCACCTGTATATTTCTGAAGGAATTATTGAAACCGTCCATAAATGGAAGGTCGTTTATACAAATCAGGAAGAGAATGGGGCCTAAAACTGACCCTTGTGGGACACCCAACTTTTTGCTGATAATAGCAGCAATCTTGACTATCTGTAATCTTCTAAAAGTGAGAAGAATGCTCATCATTTGCCTTGACGGATAGCACAGATTTGTCATAAAGTGGTTCGGCCCCTGTCATAGTTGCTCAATTAGCTTAGAAAGTACCCACCTTTAATCATGTAACTTTTTCACTCTGTATAGAGTCTAGTTAATAGATTTTAAGTGCTTATTCTTCGACTTGAGTGTATCAAATATCACAAGACTATTCTCAAATAACTCCGAATGCGATTGCAATATTCATCTCTACAGGGTGACTTCGAAGTTGAGTCATTTATTCTAACAGTGAGTAGATCTGATCAAAAGAAATGTTTTTTCCTTTAACATTTTTCTGGTAAAATTAAAGTAACAAAGTTATAGCCCTTTAGAAGTTTGAGTACCGCCCTGTCTCAATAATAATATTATGTGCTCGTGTTTGGCAACAACAGATATAATCCACCTTATCGGTTCATCGCATCGGAAACAAAAAAGCGAAAGAATTTGAAACGCACGATGTTTTATTCAGTTGTATTCAGTCAATGTGTCAGTCGGTAACGCGTGAGTGAATAGTGGTGTTTATTGCGTGGCTCAAACGAAATAAAAAATGGCACATGTTTACGAAAATGCTGAACTTGTGGACATGATTCTTATTTACGGGGGGGGAGTCTTTACAAAATGCTGCCGCGGCATCACGAATTTATGCGGATCGGTTTCCCAATCGAGTGCAACCAACCCCTCGTGCCTTTGTTAATGTAGTACAACGGGCTCGTGAATCAGGTGACTTAAGACCTCACAGGGGACGGCATGCCGGTGCTCCAAGACCTCACGATCAAATACAGGTCCGCACTGATATACTTGTCGGGAGGATACTTTATAAAACAAGGTAACAAGGTATCTTCCTTCTACAATCATTATCTGAAAATTAATGACTCAACTTCAAAGTCACCCTGTATAGACCATGACATACAAACAATATAATAAAAAACTGAAGCTCTGTTATGGCTTTCAACCTTCCTTTTTCCTTTAACATCGTCTGTCGCGAGTGTTTTCATCGCTCCCAATCTGTTCGGCAACATCGAGCGATCCCCTGACTCTGGCTGCCGGTGGTGTACGTCTCCATCTCCTCAGACATCCCCTCTCCCGTCAGTTTTCGACCCCGCTTTTCTCGGAAAACAGATGCGAGCCACCTAGGGAATATCGTCATATATACACGAAGCGAAATTAAAACGAAGCTGTCAAGCAACGTCACGCAGAAAAGGAAGAGATGTGCCATCGTCCCCCCTCTGGTGATGACTTTTTCTCGTTCGTCACTCGTCGACGACAAGGTCCTGTTGAGAAACGATGCTGAAATTCGAAATTTTTTCCACTCAAGAGACATACAGTTTACCACTCGCAATGCTCCTTCACAAACCTTTGGTACATGCAGCAATAGGAGTAAATGACACACCAATAAGATGTAAACTAACACAACAAGAACGATGGCGAGAGATCTAGAAAAAGTAACATGTTTTTGTTATGTTAGTAGCTGGATATGGAGTCGTTGTCCACAAAGAGAATATGTATACAGTTGAGGGGTAGTCATAACGCGTTTTGCCTAGTTAAAATTAGTTTTGACTATGTACCTATGTTGAAACTAGAATTTCCTAGTTATAACTAGCTTTAACTGTCATTCATTTTTGAGTAGCAGCTAAATGTAGTTCTATTATTTCACGGGTTAAGTGGAAGTGCATGGTAAACCTCGCCCATTAAAGACGTTTTATTATTATATATATTTGAAGTTTTATCTCAAACCACAATCCTAACCAACAACACAAACCAAAACCCTAACGGTTTGCTCTTTGGCTTCGGTTTTGGTTTGACCCACAAATGTCTGCTTAGAATTACTTTTAACTGACATTCTTTTTTACGCAGAAGCCAGTTCTAGTTCTATCAAAGACACTTATTAAAAACTAGTTTCAACTTTTTACACCAAAACTTTGTAGCTAGACGAATACACATTATTATTGTTTATTAACCTAACTGCTTTGTTGTTTTCTTCAATTTTGTCTTCCTTTGCCGCTGTTGTTTAGTAGTCGAGTAGTCCTAAACTTGACATGTGACCATTATTAGAATCTTCAATTCGCCTAGCCGACTCGACGAAGTTGATGATGTCACCTTTATAAATACCCCGATCGAAGATCCTAACAGCAGATAGCCGGACATTAAAATTCAAAAGCGTCTTCCTTTAGCGCTGTGCCGTGATCGCTATCGAGGTAAATAGCTTGTAGGATGGCTATTAGCAGTGGGCTAGCGTCCGATTATCGCTTACGAACGGCGGCGGCCGATAGGCAATTGTTATGCAATATGTCGGCTCGGAAGTGGACACCGTTTGTCATTTCCTTAACGCTACTGTCGTTGCTGTCACGCTTCTGTTGCAGGCAGACGTGAATACAACGCCCGACGGGCACGTGGACGGAAGTCGACAAGTGCGACATGATAGGCGTTTGTGGGACAATTGAAATAGTTTTCCGATCGATCCGAGATATCGCAATGAAAAAAATCAACGTTGAATTAGTTCTAGTTCTATGATGCATCGACAAATCAATTGTAAAATCGAACTCAAACGAACAGATTTCAGAAGCGTTCGAGTTTATTGGCAATAGAATTAATTATAAAAATTGCAATATTTGCAGGATATCCCAACGGAAATGGAAAGTACTGCAAAGAGCAAACTAGAAGATATATCAAAAATCGGCATTCGTCGAGTTTTTAATAGCAATAACTCAAAAACGTTTCAAAACAGTTCTATACAACTTACATCAAATAAAATTTAATCAAAAAACTATTTAACGATGTAGGGATACAGGGTTTTCCATTTAAAATTTTTGAGAAAATGTGCATTTTGCGTTTTGAGATACCCTGTATAAATAGAAAGAAATTTCAACATTCTTCCCAGATCAGCTTAAAATCGATGCTAATAAAATTATTTTGAACTAAAATTTATCTTAGTACCTTGAAAAATGACAGACATTCCATTAAATATCTAAACAATTGACAATCGAAACCATACGTTATATAATAATAAACTTCTTGCTTTCAAACACTCTATCCAAATTTGCAATAAAGTATTCTATTTAATAAAATACATTTTGCTATGACACAAAGTTACGGATCACCCTGTATAATACAGTAAAATAATTTTAAAATCTGCACAATGCTCATAAAACTACTTTCCATTTTTGTTGGGACAATCTATATACCATTCTGCAATATAATGTGCATCATTTTAGATATAACGGACATGAAATGTTTTCAGTATCTTGCGACGTTGTCTAAGATGTTTCCATTGTTACTTTTCAATAATATGAAAAATCGTTATCTTGTCCTTCATTCAACAATGTCCTACGATTGTGATATGGCCCAATGGTGGCTTAGTAGACAGATTTTACCTCCTCGTATTATTAAAGTAACCAAAGACATGAATAATGTCAGCAATTTGGCAAAATAATTTCATTATCACTTTTACTACCTGTATCATTATTATTTATAATCCACCAAAATAAACATTACTCCATCTGTGTTCGAAGGTATACCTGTTATATCGGCTGCAACGATCTTGAGTTAATCTGCGCATCTGAAGTGCCTCAAGTGTTTCCGATAATGGAGTCTCGTTTTTCACTCTCATCAATTAAGAGATCCTCACTTAATTTCGCCAGTTAGATTGTCCGAGATTGTCCCTGACTCGATTTGGCTCATTTTTCAATCTATCCGGCGCCGAAAAAGATACCACTCCAAAGAGAAATCATCGATTTCAACAGTGTATTTGTCTTGTCTGTGTTTTGATCTTTTAGTAACTAACTAGCTGCTGCTGTGTCAACTGATACAAAAATCCTTAAAAAGGCCGTTTTAGTTATCATATTGGAATAAAAACACCGTTTTTACTGTCCAAAGTTACTTATTTATGACAATTTAAAACCATCTGGAAATTCTGCGTTGTTTCACTGTTCTGACTGAAACTAGCTGCTTCCGCCATCAAGCCGGGTATTTATCGCCGTATCGACACGTCGGGAAATGTTCCAGAGTTCGCCGTATCAAGTCGTGAACCTCCATGGAAGTAGTCTACATGGCAGCAGGATCTCGATTATTCTTGGAATGTCGCCGCTCAAGGTCCCAGCTATACGAGGACCGTACAAAAGTTATTCTTTAAAGCAAGAATGTGAGACCAGAGAAGGAATTAAATATTTCACTTTGTATTATTTACATGGACTGCAACACGCATCGTAAAACACGTGGTAATGACAAAACATAAACCGTTCGAAAGATATAAACACATCTCTCGTCGAGTGTCTGTAAATTTAGCCATAGATGAGAGTTGATTCGGCGTCATTGTTCTTCCCTTTCATCTTGCACGGTTATCAGTCACCGTATTTGTTAGCGTGTTATTCTGATCCTGGACATGCGCCAACATCGGCTAATTTACCGGTGCTCCTAACGATCCGCCGTGCCGGTTCAGCTCGAACACAGACAGATGACGATGAGGAATTACTACGAACTTGTACAAGACAAAGAGAAAATAAACAGATGATCAAAAAGAAAGTAAATAATTTGGAAAATTAATCGAGTACGTTGATACACAGGTTACTGCTATAGCAACAGGGGAACAGTTTCGGATGGTTTGTAAAGGTCGCATCTATGGTATCGGTAGAAGATATACAATTTCCTGATCCCTTTTTATAAACTTCCTGTTAGACCACTGCGAAGAACGCATAGCTGCTATTATTTGGAAATGTTACGTTTAATGGCCCAGTCACCAAGTGACCGCTAGATGGCTGACGATTCTGTAAAGTAGATGTGGTCCACTTCATCGAATAAACTAAACGTCCACCCAAAAGACGAGCTTTTTGGCTTTCCATTGATCTGATAATTTATGTTCATGTTTTACGAATACGGTGAAGGAGCAATTTATTTGAAAAACATTGTCAAGCTTATGGACGCCTTTAGGAATTTAACTCGGGGTGGCCGATCATCACAAAGAGATAATTTTCTGTAAAAGCGTGCTTGCCCCAAAACTGGAAGAGCGGGTAGAAGCAAATTTTCTTAGAGTGAACGAATCCTTGTCTATAAAATCTTGCTAAATATGCAGATTTCAATGTCTGTTAATATTTTTCAAGGTTATGAAAACAACGTTTATAGGTCGTCGTGTACTTACCTTAACGACAAAAAACGCGACTCAAAAAAAATGTTGGAGGAGGTTTAAGATGTTTCAATTTCTTGCTTTAGGCATCTTCCTCTTGAATTAGGCTAGAGATACAGTTATAGTTCCTATGGCACAAAAGCAAGTCACTTTCCGAATTTTCTCAAAATAGTCTATCGGTTACTGATATTACGCAGCCACAAATCATGCTTCTTCTTAAAGTTAACATTACAAAACAAATAATTTTAGATTGTCAAACAGTTAACAATTCTGATTTAAAAAAAATAATACAATTGTTAGAATTTTTCTCATGCCAGAAAAAATATATCAAATTCATCGTGTTTTAATTATTAAAAACTATTGCTATTATTACTATGAATCGTACGTATTTCTGAAATACATTTTGGGTTCGAGATTATGCGTAAAGAAAGGATAGTGTTGATTTTAGGGGAAATGTTTGATGTCGATTTTTGATTATTCTGTGTCCATTGTCCTTTTTTGTGAATATTTTTGTATATATTTTTGCAATGAATGAACTTTTCCGTGAATGGATTGATTCCGCGTTACTAGAGCTAGGCTACAGCAACCATATCAGTTTGTTTCATCCAAAGTTTTTCGGCAATCTAAAAGAGCGTAAATATTCTAAATTTTATGAAATATGACCTCATAAGGCTTTATGGGTTTTTTACAATTCTGTTGCCTTATTTAATTCTTACCAAATCCCCAAAATTATACACAAAAGCATGACCTTCCAGAAGAAAAGGTGTATCGTTTCTAACAAGAAGTTTTTCATGTAATATGCGAATGAACATTTCAGTTTTTTGAATATACGTCCTATTTATTTCTATACATGTCAATATGTTTTTACTACCTAGTGTTGTGTAAACAAAAAAAAAATCAATTGTAGTATCGTATTACAACAGTTGAAAACAGAATTTCATCGGAAGTGTGACTCAAATCTGCTTGAACCCATTTTCTGACGTCGAAACCTCAGTCGACTGTAGAGAGGTCTCTGTGCATCCTTATAGCATTTGAATATCCCTCAGTTGGATCCGTCACTGTCTGTGCCATCTTTCCGGTTGAAAAACCGTCCCTCCCAAATGCCCCCCAAATCTCCCCCCATCGTCCGTTCTCCGGCGTGCATATTTTAAAGCGAGCAGCAGCGCCATTTGCGCGTCTGCAAACACGCCGCTTGACGCTGGGCGTTGCCGCTTCGCCGTGAGCCTCATCAGATTGAAATGTTCCGCACGGTTGGTTCGTTTCGCCGCCGCCGCTGCTGCCGATAACTGACAGCTTTATTAATTTCCCATCTATAAGCCTCCCCTTTTCACGGCACACTGCCACCTCGTCAACGATGCGACGCGATAAACTATGGCGGAGATGGCTGGATGGTACAAGGGAATCTCTCGATTCAAAATTTCGGCTATTGCCTAGAAAAATAGATTCAACAGTAACCAATGTAATAACGATTTCTACCAAGAGATAATCAACCATATAGTATATTCCAAAGAGATTGCTCTGAAATGAACTAGCGCCATCTATGAGATAATGGCAGAACACAAAAGTGAAGTTAAAAATCTAATAAAAAGTATAGGATGTCTAGTTCTGATATTGTCTCACAGGTGGTACTATGATAGCCAATTGGAATAGGCATTAAAAAGCCGTCAAAAAGGGACTGAAGATCCTAGCCCCATCTATGTGACACTAGCAGAACTAACCACACTAACTATTTTCAACGTAGATTTATAAATTCACTTTCGTGTTCTGCTACTATCTTACAGACGGCGCCTAGAGTATCTTTTATCCCTTTTTTTACGCCGGAATACACTGTTTAGTTGACTGTTTTGTGCATCAATACCGCAGCTATTTAGTGGCAATTTTTCTAGAGTACCAGGATCTTTAAAACACGGTTCTAGGGCATCCTGAGTCAAATATGAGGACCATGATGTCTCAGCTACCTACAAGTGTGTAATACTTCAACCTAGCCCTTCTACTTAACTTGAATAGTTAACTACTTCTTTTCCGACGACTTTTTCGTTTCAAAATCAAGTTTTTGAAGCCACTCAGCTGTACTAGATTCCTGTGACTCCAGGAAGTCAAACGTTGAGCGCAGTAGACTAAAAAACTCTCTGGAGAATGTTCCCAAATTCGTTCCATCACAAAGTTAACCGAAGTAAGAGATTGAACTGATGAACGACGGTGAGACGAAATTTTCTTCTAAGAGTGACTCCAGGAGCGACTATTTTTCTGATTCTGCTAGAATATGGCTCATATTCAACATAGTGGAAAGGTCTCTGAAGTAGCCCACTGTGACCGCTAGAGGCAGTCTATTCTGGTTGTATATTAGACGCTGTTTCGTGCTTTTTGGCAACTCACCAGCATGGTCTAATCAAAGAGCAATTATATAAACATAAGACAGGTGGGCAAGGAGAAAAAATTAGAGAGAGATAAGAGATGACTCCAAATAGGGTCCACAAAATAACTGATTGCGTTTAAACGCGGGTGTACTTAGTCGGAAATAAATGAGTTGTTGTCAGATAGATAATGAATTTATTGACCATCAATTGTAGCGAACGCAACTTTTTTGTACAAATTTAATTTTGACTATTCATGGCGCGGATATTTGTCATCCATTTGCAACGAAATATATTTTTTATTGAATAAAGTTATAAATCATACTTTTCGCCATAGCAGCTATTGTCAAAACGTGAAAGTTGGAACATAACTATTTAACTTAACTTTTTTCTAACCCCAAATTGATTATTTGACCAGTCGTCGACCTTTTTTACATGGTTGCGAGTTATCTAGGCAGTCTGACCTTATGACGATATATTTGTTTCCTACGACATTGACGTAACCACCAAAAATGCCATTCCATTCTAATATAAATGTAGCGTTTTATGAATATTTTATGGCAGCTTGGCAACACCGTCTGGGTAGCCAAGCACATAGATCCTTGCTTTTATTTGTTAAGCAGTAATAGTCCAAGAGCTGACTGCAAAGTTTTGGTTACATCGTCTACTGATATGGAATGTTAAAAACTAGTCCAAGCTTACGTATTTTGAACCTAACCAGTAGGTTATCAAGCCATACGACAAAGTCTCTTCTATTGATATAACTACTCTTTGGAGTAGGCTTGGTCTCTAGGACAGCGAATAAAAGCATATCAACTATGCTCCACCCAATGTACGAGACCTATAGAAATAAGACAGCGCAAAGCAGTGGTTGATTCTGGTAACTGATAAGTCTGAAATGCTGATGAGTTGTCAAGAAGCACAAAACGGCGACCATGGTTGCCTGTCTGAAGCAGCAAGTTAATCCTCTATTTGTTTGCAAACATCCTGTGGGACGTAAGACGTACTATAATTCACGCAATAGGGACTTGGTCAGGCATAAAAAATACTCGTCCTAAGACTATCCAAGCTTCAAAGATACGACAACATGACTAAGAATCCGTTTAGTCGGTTCGGTCCTTGTTAAGCCCATCCATCTGACACCCACGCATGGTAGTCGTTGTATAACACGCCCCTGTTCGTGTTGAGCAACCACCAGGACCGTTGGGAGGGCGAGCGGGGGGTGCGGGCGATCGCATTATCGGCTTGTTTCCATAGCAATCGCTAATCGCGAAGCGCCATGCGGATCGTTTCCGAAGCGCCGCAGCCGCGGCCGTTCGCCAATGAACAGCGCAAGACGTGGCAACGGCGCATGCCCGCAAGGACCTCCAAGGAAACGCGACCGACGGGGAAATTAAGAAAAAAGGGAAAAGAGGACAGACGACGATCGTAAGGGGAGCAGTTGTTGTTGCGAAGGACAACGCGTTCAGGCAATCTGTTTGGTTTAGACGTGGAAAGCATGGGGATGCAATTGTGGAGTAAGCTCATGAAGAGGCTCATGCTCATGCTACGCTCTTATGCGAAAACCAGTAAAGTCATAGATAGATAGCCTCTCGCACTCAAAAGATGTGCTGATCCTCCCTCCCTCCAAGCTAGCATGAGGTTGTTCCTTAACTTGGACGTACCAGACATGTCACCCCCGCTGATCGGATCGAAAACGCCAAACGTCCTCCGAGAACGCGAAAAGTCGTGGAGTCTCATCAGCATCAGAACCACAGGATAAGTTTCAGGTCATTACAGCCAGTCGAAGTCTAGATCACCGAGGACCAAATCTGGCACACATTTCGTCAATAGCAGCAGCTGCTAGAAAGGTCTAGTGCCTCGAAGAGAGATTCGCCCCATGTGATTCCAGAGCTGGAATAACCTTATGTGTCGGCCTATCCAATTTTTATAGACCGATGAAGCCCCCATCGGCGGCGAATAATACACATTTGCAGACTCTCCATTATTTGACATCGACGTGTACATTTCTCAGCGTATGCGGTTCAGGGTATCTATCGACCTGTATGGCGCCTATGTGGCGCGTCTAAGGCGCTACGGGATGATCACTCGTGGTACTATTTTATATGCGAAATATTTGTTCTAAATAAAAGAGTTATCAAGTACAAAATGGCGTTGACGGATACGACAGATTTGTGTGACACTTGTCGATATGGGAAATTGTGAAATATTACGAGATGCTTTTATTTTTTCATAACAAATACTCGTGAAAAATATATGTTAAAGTTGATCCTACCCTCATCATACACTGGTAATTAACAATTTGTTCTTACGGTCATACTGAATATATTTTCTTTTGTTTCAGTTACGGCATGGACCTGAACGGCGCTCGTCGAAAAAACGCGACGCGAGAAACGACGAGTACGCTGAAAGCGTGGCTGAACGAACACAAGAAGAACCCTTATCCGACCAAAGGCGAGAAGATCATGTTGGCCATCATCACCAAGATGACCTTGACGCAGGTGTCCACGTGGTTCGCGAACGCTAGGCGGAGACTTAAAAAGGAGAACAAAATGACCTGGGAACCCAGGAACCGAGTCGAGGACGACGACAATAATAACGATGACGATGAACATGACAGGAAAAGCACCGATGGAAAAGATGTTTTAGGTAAGCTTTTTTGTTGAAGAACTTCGAGAGCAGCCAATTATAAAAACATCGCAAATGTCACAAGGTGGATTTTAAAGTCTGTCTCTTGTCGACCAGTACTAATTTCACTTAATTTCATTTTATTTCTTTATTGATGCTTGATACACTTGCGTTTTCACACAGGTCGAAGTAGATGTTAAATGATAGAAGTGTTAAGTCACAAAACAGCAAAATTTGTTGAGACTATAGAACAAGCACATCCGAACAAATTTCAAACAGAGTAAAAGTAGTCAAGAACACTACAATATGAGATTCGAAATTGCATTCGTTTTGACCTATAGTTTCCGTTGTTCCAGATTCCAAAGACAGCGGTACGGCGTCGAGCGAAGACGGCGACCGCCCCCCGCACCCCCGACTGACAGGCGCTGACACAGCGAGCGAGTGGAGTGAGTCCCGGCCTGATAGCGGGCCAGACAGCCCCGAGATTTACGAGCGACCTCCTCACCCCGCCTTCTTACCCCCTAGATCGTCAGGATCGCCGCCTCAACTGTCAGCGTCTGTCACCTCGAAACCAAGGATCTGGTCGCTGGCGGACATGGCCAGCAAAGAAAGTGACGGACCTCCACATACGGTAAGTCAACGAAAAAATTCCTGTTTTAAACGAAATACCATATGTAACATAAGCATGAGACCTAGACAAAAATCGACCACGATTCAGAACAATAATGAGCTGTTTCACAACAGATATATGATGAGGCTCCACATCGAGGGGTATTGAGAATTTTTCTGGCTAACTTTTTTTATTAAACGTCAAAGTACCGAGCCAGTCTTGATGCAGTAACATAAATTATAGTCTAGGCGAAATGTGTGGTACATTTTAGGAAAATATATCTGTAGATATAAATACAGTTAAGCCGCACTCCAAATATACAAATATTTCTCCTGTAGCAGCGTGTCAGTGACGACACCACCGCATTTAGATCTAGATATCCTGGCCTAAATACGGTTAGGCATTTTCTTGGAAATACGTTCAGCATCTGTATAAGTTTTAACGAACTTTAACATTTCTAAATATAGTTTCCTCTTCCAGAGTCCCTCCTCGACGTTATATTCAACAGCCGCCGGCAGACTGGTCCCCAGCTTAAGCTCTAGGTTGCCCCCTCCAGGTTTGCATTCGACGCCGTACGCGAGGCCGCACGACTTCTATCGCAGCCTGTACACGCCTCAACATCTAGCGGCTTCGAGCGGATCCCCTGACGCGTCTCTCTTGGAGACGTACCAGCGGACCCTAGGCGCGGCGAACTTGATCGCCGCGACGGCCGCCTCCACAGCTACCAAAGCCACATCCAGCTCTAGGTCAGTTTCGTTTATTTATTCTTTTCAGAAGTTGGCATCAGACGAAAGTCAATGTCCCTACAAAGTAAGATAGATAAATATGACCTCACCCTTTTTGTTTCAGCAGTATCGGTCTTCCTCTGGGTCTGACGACGACCTCATCCAGGATGTCACCTTCGTCGACGTCATCACTGTCCTCGGGCTCGGAAACGCCGATCAAGCCGGTCGCCTTGAATAAGGCTTGACCTGTTGTGCTGCTGGCCAACGGTAAATGGCCATGATCTACCTCTAGTGAGCGCAAGGACTAAACCTCGAACTTTGACCGGTAAAGTGATGATGATCTTTTACAATTTTGTACCATCGTTGTCTGTACTTTCATCTGTCATTTTGTCACTCGAGTGGATGAATGTGTGAGGTATTTGACGAATCATTCCCGCCCAAACTGTAAAAAAATGGTTACTGACGTCATCTATATCTGCTACGTTATAACAATAGCCACATTAATAAATTGTTCCATTGTCAAAGCATAGACAAACGAGATGTTTGAAAAACGCGAGACTTTATTTTGATCGTAACCAACTTTCTTAACATGTAAAGTCTGCGAAAAGGCAAAATTTTGGCCTAACAAACAAGCATGAAAGTCGCTTCAGAATAAACTAATCTTGAAATACTCTTCGGGGTCTTGTATCGAATATACCCATTTTTAGGGTTTTTAAATCGCTTATAATTCGAAAACGACCAACTTCTGAAGAAAGTTACTGGAGGCCGGCTTTGAACAAAATGATACAGAAAATCTGAAAAAGAAATTGTCCGGGGGAAAAAAGTTTTTAAATTACTTGATCCAAGTTATAGAGTGGCCTGTAATTAAACAAAAAGAAAATAACCAAAAACTCGATATTTTGTGATCATTCTTAAACAGATGTAAGAAGTTTGGAAGAGGTGAAAATCTCGCGCCCCTTATCATAAAACAAAAGGTATCCGTTCGATAAATAAATGTTTTTTCTGCCGGCCAAATTTTTCGGATTTTCTTGGAACAGTTTGAACAAGAAATGTTTAAAAATTCGTAAAATCATATTTTTTTAATCAAAGTTAGAAGGTTGCTCTATAAGACCCCGAAGAGTCATTAAAAATCAGTTTATTTTAAGTCGATTTTTAAGCTTATTTGATATTTCAAACTTTCGACTTTTGTTGACTATTAGTAAGTAGTGTTAATGAAGGGATGCAGTCTATAAACTTCATCTTTTTGCTTGGGTTAATATTTCTATCATCGATAGTACGTTGATATATGTCCGTAAAAAAACAGTAGACATGAAATTTCTTGACAATAAATATTATTGACATTTTAAACAAATATAAAAAAATCTTCATAAATATTGATTCAAGCATAGACTGACGCATCAAATCTAGCACCGATCAAAACATCATAGCTATTATCTATCAGTGTCTCAATTTTTTTTTAAATTTTGTTTGTAAATCAAAACAGCGGCAGCGTCCTGAATAATGACTCAAAAAGTCTTCGTATCTAATAAGTGGAGACAAACAGATATGGAATCTTCTTAAGTGGTTATGAGTAAAAGTATACCAGATTCTAGTTTACATCGTCATCGAGTGGATTGTAACTGAAATTATTTTGAAACGAATTACCAAGTTTATTTCGCTTACTAAAATGATCACACTAAGGTTGGATTAAACATTCACTTTTGACACTAAACTGATAATAAGTATTATTTAAACTTAAAGTTTTATATGGTTCACTAGCAAATATTTTCCAATCCACTATACGTCAAAAGTAAACTAATTCAAACGTTCAGTCGAGACGAAATTTTGACTTTATGCTAGAAGATTTTCCACTTAACCGGTCCCCCCAAAAAAGCGTAGTGTGCTGTACAGTAAATGTGATATATTCCCCCACCCCTTCCGTTCCTTAGAACGCTGGGACGTTTTGTCTTAGTTTCGTGCATAAAATAAAGAAAACGTGTAAATAACCCTCGCTCTACAGAGCATTTGTATACACTACCGACCAAAAATGCTTACGGACATAAAGCGATCCTCAATTAAAGGATAGGATCTACAAACAAATTGAGTTAAAAAAGAAGGCTATCAATAGTCTGCTCGAAAATATACCCTTGAATAAAAATATTCGATATTTCTTTTTCTGATCAGTTATAAAAGTAATAATATTGATCTAGCAAAACTTCATATTTTCAACATATAGCGCTGCAGATGGCGCTTTGAGTATGTAAACACTTTTGAGCACCAGTATAAAACTTGTATCTATATGTATGTAACTAGATATAGCTGTAAGTAAAATATTTGTTATTATAATGTGTAATAATTACTATACAAAAGATATACAATAACGTGAGAATTTAGCGGTCATTGTATTTAACGAATTCCCGTACTCTGTGGTGTGAATCGAAAAAAAAGGTGCACAAACTGGCAGCTATGTAATGCGGAAGGTATGCAAAAGTGACTAGAAGCTTCTATTCGGAGGGAAGAATACAGTTTTACAACCATTTTAAAAATCTGCGTCAAATTTTTTACTTTCAAAATATATTAAAAACCTAATAGTTTTGTAGACCTTTTAAAGATATTTGAACCAGCAACTCGAGATAAAAAGACAATTTTTTGTATGTTGATTTCCGTGGAAGCTTTTCGCTACTTTTCCTGTCTTCCTAATTCTTGTAAATTTTCCTCCCGTACTGTATTTATATATTTATGGCCACCATGGAGTGCAAAACACACGTCAAACTCTTTTCAACCTGATTTTTTGTTACGGCAAACATATCAGCAAGCTCTGTACGTTTTTTCCTTACCGTGTGTTGACTCTGCAATAAAGTAAATTGATTAATGATACACGTTTTTTATTTACCCGCGATATCAAAATCACGAAAGTGACGAGTAGATACACGGGAAAATATATGGGTTATCGAGGAAGTGTCCAGATGTAACCCATTTGGACTAGTATAGAAAAGTAGATTTCAGGTAGGTATCACGGCCAACTACGAGGGGCGCTAGAAAAGAATTCTAACTAGTCGTGAAACAAAAAACGTTTCGGGTTGATTTTTCGAAGCTCGGTGATGACTTTTGGCAAACAAATAGTGGTATACCAATCCGCAGTAACAGTTCTTTGCTCATTAAGAGGAATTGTTGCAATATGACCATCTTTTCCAAACACTTCGAGAACGGATGACTTTTGTTGGCTTTTCTTTACTTTGGAATACCCAAACAGCAGACTGTAGTTTATTTTCTGGTTCATAACAGTAAATCCACGATTCGTCACCACTAACAATGCTGTACACATTTTATGAGTTTCCGGAATTGAAACGTTCAAGCGTTTTTTGACACCAATTTACCCTGGCTGCTTTCTGCTCTTCAGTCAACAGGTGGGGTATCCAACGAAAAACCAATTTTCTTACTCAATTCTTCATGTAATTTTTTTTAAATTGAGGTCTTTGAGATCTTCAAGGACGCCTCAACCTCGCGATATGTAAAATGTCTATCTTCTTTGATGAGTTCACTGTAGTGAGAACACTGCACGTATTGTTGTGAAACTTTGAATTTAAGTTTACTAAAGAGTGAGGTTAAGATTCAGTACTGACGTTCGATCCGCGCGGCCTACTATGTTCTATATGCAAAACTTAAAAGACATCCCTCGTTATTACCTTTTAAATTGTTCTACCAACATTAGGCAGTTTAAAGATCGTTTTTTAAGCTCCATGTAATAGGCGCGGTGTCCTGGTATTTAGGCTTCTGCCTGCACGGCTGCTTAGGTATTTAGAAAAATGGATAAATAAAGCTGTGAGAATTCTGTGTCGAAGAAGCCAAATAGGTACACATTCGTTATTTACCTAGGATTTTTCATTACCATTATTTAGCCTTATAGGAATGCGGTGAATAATGGTGACTTTGAGATTTTTAGTGCAAAAAGACTAAGGAAACTCAGTTCTTGTTACTGCGAATACTGACTCGGCACTCTTATGTATATTTTGTTTTAGAGTTTAAACGATGCTATTCTCTATCCCCCGTCTGTTTCGGATCCCAGACGGAACAGTTTGTAGCTATAAATATAAACAAAAGCGGACGTCTGCGATATGTAATTTTGAATTCAGCCGAGCGAGTTCGACTAGTGACCCTATTGTCCACCCCTGTGAGGTCTCGACATCACCGCGGCGGACTCCACCGGAATTCTCGACGACAATGCTTTCGGGTCCAGTGGGTCGAAGTTGGACCACCGCGGTCCGTCTACCACCCGGCCATGAATCTTTCGGCAAACGCTCAGATCTCCGTGGAAGAAGAACAGTTGAGTAATTCGGTGCATCCTGGTAATGTGTTCGGATGCGTGTATTGTTATGTCCACATGTGAAAAATGGCAGCGATTGCGGGTCCGCTTTAACACTCTCAAATACTGCTTATTTTGGGAGCATTTAAAAAGAAAAGTTTTTAATACGAAGCCAGATTTCATTCAAGACCTTCGTCAGCGGATTACGACTGAATGTGAACAAATAACTGAAGATATGCTTGAAAATGTAAGGAATAGAGTATTTTTAGACGCCAAATACGTGGACTGGACAAAATATTTTGAAACATGTGTTTTGAATGTGAAGCACTATTGCAAGGAGCTAAATCGTGTCCAATAGAATCACTTTGACTCCAAAAATTCGGGGTACCTCTGTGTCCAGGGAATATTGGGACACCCTGTATAACCAATAATAGTTTATTTCTCAATCCATTGGGACATTTGATTATCTATTAGTGAAGTTTGATAACGAATCACCACGCAACAGACACCACTATTCACTCACGCGTTACCGACTGACACTGACTGTATACAACTGAATAAAATAATTGTAAAAACATCGTTCCAAATTCTTTCGCTTTTTTGTTTCCGATGCGATGAACCGATAAGGCGGATTATATCCGTTGTTGCCAAACACGAGCACATAATATTATGATTGAGACAGGGCGGTACTCAAACTTCCAAAGGGCTGTAACTTTGTTACTTTAATTTTACCAGAAAAATGGTAAAGGAAAAAAACATTTCTATTGATCAGATCTACTCACTGTTGAAATAAATGACTCAACTTCGAAGTCACCCTGTATATATATGGAGACATTGATCGATACCATGAATTGCATCTCAACGTAAACTGACTTCGTTGTATTTCGATTTAAAAAACGCTCAAAACATTCCTAACCAGCATTTTCGAGCGAAAATCCCAAAATTCTCAGCTCCTTCTTTTCCACGAGCAGTTGTGATGTCGGTTTGCGGCCGGAGACCAACAAGCCAGTACGCGCGTCGAATTAATCATCTTGGAGAGAGGCCTGGGAAGGGCTGGAGCATGGAGAGAGAGGAAAATTTAATCTCGAATAGCCGAAATGACGGGCATTCCCGCCCGCCCGCACCAGTCAACGCCAAAACTAAATTGAAAGCAATCCGCAAATTATTTTAGCGGTGTCCACACTACGGGATCATCATCGGAATACAGAAAGGGTCCGTCCGGAGTTATTTATGACTCCGGCGTGATGATGGCGATGCCAAGCCACCACCTTTCCGATGATTGTGGCCTTTATTAATTAAACGGATTTTGGTAGTAAGTAAAACATAATAATTTCGTATAATTTCATTCAAATATTTGTTACGTGCAGTTAAGTAAATAAACTGATGCAATATTCGATCATTTGAGTTATAGCTAAACTGTCGAAAAATTTGGGAAATGGCTTTCTTTAGGATATTCCAAACATCAAAAAGATTAGAATTGAGAATCCATAGCCCCAAACTTTGATAAAAATACCCGACTTCCTTTACTCGCCCTGTATAAGTGGATAAATAAAAGAAATATACCGATCGAACTCTATACGTGTTCTGAAAGAGCTGATCAAGAACCTCCCAAATATCTCAACTCAATTAGTCTTTCCGTTCCGAAAATATCGAGATTTGAATTTGGGGAAACTTTTCCATGCTGCAAAGCAACTGTCTACCAATTTTATTTATTATTTCAACTGGTTTGAGAGCCCAGGATCGCCAGATCTATGTCATTTTATAAAGGTTAATTTTTGGCAGTATAGTAGTACAATATTATATTGTTAATCGGTTTGTTCGTACAGTGGTCGGTGACTTGTCGGTGACAGTATCTGGGATCCGGTCTTGTAAATTATGTCTATACAGGGTGTTTCAGTTTATTGTTGCATAACTTTAAGATTCGTTAGAACTTTTAAAATTAATGCATAAAGTCCAGATAAACATGGGTCGAAAAATGCGAAGCTTCCGCAATACAGGGTGTTTAAATTTACTTTTTAAAATATTTTTTTTTAAATATTTGATGTATAACAGTGAAAATTGGTATACCAATAAATTTTGTACATGATTTTTCAAAAAATCCAAATGAACTTCAGCAGTCAAAGTCTCTGGGAACTCAAACGGACCGATTGTTTTACCAGTTAAAATTCCTGTCCAATGGTTTATCTTGAAGCGATATTGAGATTTATCGTCTCTCATCAAATGTGGGTTTGCTACGTGCCACTCGTGTAAGTTATGCAGGTTCATGTACCCATCTTTCTTAAATGTGGTCTCATCCGACCATAAAATTTTTTCAAAGAACTGTGGATCTTTCCTGTGTCTTTCTAACATTGTGCGGCAAAAAGCAACTCGGGGCTCATAATCCCGGGGCAGGAGAGGTTGACACGCTGTATGTGGTATGGATGAAGCACATCACTTACTTGCTATTGCACATTTTGATACCGATCAGTACTCCTTCGTTTACTGCGCATCTGTACATGTTCGTGCTTGTTGATTTCGTACTGTTACTAATTTTGGATTCGTGAACTGGACTGTTGATCGCTTGTGATTTGGATTTGGACTGTTTAATTGCTCTTCAAAACAACATTTGCTTTCCTTAGACTATCTTTGATAGTGTGATTGCGCAGTGCCGCGATGTCCGTGTACACCGTACAAGAATATGCTAACATGCACCTAATTTATGGGGAATGCAGATGCAACGCTAGTGCTGCAGCGAGACTTTACTGTGAGGGGTACCCGAATGCAGCTCGTCATCCAGATCATCGAGTGTTCACAAATGTGCACCACTTACTGTTCTCAGAGGGCCAACTACCAAACCAATCACACGGTGAGGGAAGATCTTTCCTTCCTTACGAAGACGTGATGCTAGGAGCTGTCGAAGAAGACGCGAGTACTTCAGTGCGTGCAATAGAAATTAAAACAGGTGTGCCCAAAAGTACAGCCCATAGAATCTTGCAAAAGAACGTGCTCCATCCATACCACGTACAGCGTGTTCAAGCTCTTCTGCCCCGGGATTATGAACCCCGAGTTGCTTTTTGTCGCACAATGTTAGAAAGACACAGGGAAGATCCACGGTTCTTTGAAAAAACTTTATGGTCAGATGAGACCACATTTAAGAAAGATGGGTACATGAACCTGCATAACTTACACGAGTGGCACGTAGCAAACCCACATTTGATGAGAGAAGATAAATCTCAATATCGCTTCAAGATAAACCATTGGACAGGAATTTTAAATGGTAAAATAATCGGTCCGTTTGAGTTCCCAGAGACTTTGACTGCTGAGGTTTATTTAGGTTTTTTGCAAAATCATTTAAGTAGAAAATTTATTGGAGGACGTGCCACTGAGTATTTACAGGGACATGTGGTTTCAGCATGATGGCTGTCCAGCGCACTATGCACTCTCAGTGAGAGAGTATCTCGATCAAAACTTTCCAGGCAGATGGATAGGGCGGTCTGGTACAATACCATGGCAAGCCCTGTCACCAGATTTGAATCCGTTAGATTTTTTTACTGGGGAACTGTAAGAGAAAAACTGTATTTTAAGCCGATTCAAAATGTAGCTGAGCTACGGCAAAGACTATTGGAAGCAGCTGAGTTTGTTAATAACCGCGGATTCGCTCGTTTAATAACCCGATCTTTTTTAAGAAGACGTCGAGCGTGTATTGCGGCTGAAGGAAAACAGTTTGAGGATTTGCTGTAAAGATAAATCATCATCAGCAGCATTTTGACGCCCACTGTTGTGCAAACAGTTATCCTTAAGGGTCCTTGTGCGTTTTCATAATCGCTGTTTAATTAGGAAATTTCGAAAAATTTTCATCAGTTTTTTTTCAAATAAAAATTGTGCATAAGTTAACGAGTAATCTTCTAAGTGTTATACCATTTTGGAATCGTTATTAAATGCGCCAACTTTTAACGTTACTTGCCAAACTCTCGTAGTACATTTTTTTCCAGTACAGCCAGTTAAAGTTGAGCAAAGTTTTACTTTGGAATACTTGGTTGGGAAATAAGTGTCAATTTTTCCTGAACGAGAAAAGTTGGCAGCAAGGTTGAGACACCAGTTTGAAGATGCATTATTCATCATTACATTGTAAAAATAAAATCCAAAAAAAGTTAATATTTGTAGTAACAGGAGTTGACAGACTGTCGTAGGCTGTGAAATTTCTATATTTTTTCAAAGACCTATAATTTTCAAAACACATACGTAAATTTTTTTTAAATATTTTTCTGATAGCTGTTATGCCTTTGCCTATCACCCGGTTTCGGCTTGACGTCGACTTCTGGGACACCCTGAATACAGTATCCGAACGGTTTATTACACCATTTAACGGATAGGGACACAGGAATCAAAAAAGTTTTATAATACAATATTACGACTCATAAGAATCGAGTCTGGTAAGAGTAAAAAACTTCTCTGTACCTTTCTATACTACACCCTTGATCCTGCATACTACAATGTAGTCCAGCATGTACAGGGCGATCCCCAATAACATAAATATGACCGAGATATCCATAAAGTCATTGTCGACCACTAAGGCTATAGCTCGATGACAGTTATGTTCATTAAAATGTATGAAGGCAGAGACAGTAGTTAGTTTTTATTGTCATCCGCATATGAATACCATCTTGGCATCAGCGTGCTCCGATCTTCGATGTCTAATTTGTATAACTGCGTATGAGAAGTGGTTGTTTTTGCTTCGCGGTCTCATGGTATGCCATGGTAGTTGATGGTAGGGCCCGGCATCGTCGTTTCATTCCTTTCTGACGTCCCATGAATCTTTCATGCAACGTCCTTAGTCGTGTGGGAGTCCGCTCGCTCCAAATGATGTTGTCATACATGCTGTCAAACGTCGGTCCGCGGACGCCGGCAAAAGCCAATTTAATGCTTGCTAACCAGTATACAAGGCGGATCCGCAAACAAATAAATGCAGCGCTTGCTGAAACTAACTCAAACGAAATATCTTGATATCTCCCGTTTATACAACCTTTCAATAGTCATAAGCATAATTACAATCACAGGTACCGAAGTGTGTTTATACAATTGTCGTTAATCATAGTACGGTAGAAATAAAGAAAAGCTAAAATCGAAAAAGTACACAGCGGAGACGCTGTCCCAGCGAAAATCAAAAACCAAATGGGATAGCGAGAACGACGAGCCACAAAACATAGAAAGCCCACAAAAGATTGACAGTGAGAGAGAACCACATCGACAGTTTTGAAACATAGACGTTGTAGAATGACGTTTCAGTCATAAGCATAGGAGTTAAAAGTTAAGAACTGAAAGGCATCCTACTATGTATAAATGCCTTTATAATAGTAGATACATATTTCAACTCTTATACGTACCTATATATATATAATATATGATTATGACTATCTGACTATCACCTTCTATGACTTTTCGTTACATAAATTTCCTGAGTCGACTTGAAGTTTTCTTCATTCTTTCATTCTCAGTACCGAGCACCGTATTTAAAAAATTTGAACTAGTCAAACATATCAAAAAACAGTTAACAAACTTTTTAAAATGTACCACTTCAGGTCGTTTTTCTAAATTATTTTTTAAATATCGATTTGCAGTTATGTTTTCAAAAAATTCAAATTAAATTATACTCAACATTACAAGGGGAATGTTTCAAAAGCATTTTTAAGTCGATGTGTAAATTTTTGGGTATTTAATTTTTAGCAGTTTTCTTTGATACGAAAGGACCTCCTTAATTTTTATCTAAATAGAAGATTAAATAAAAACCCCCTACCTAACCGTTCTGCACAAAGTGTGAGACTCTCCGACGATACGACCTGATTCGCAGCCAAGATCAAGGAGATCGAGCACCAGCGAGCAAGGAAAGGGCATGTTCTAAAGAGCCAACTGATTTGTAGCCGCCGTTATGCTTACATTATTTATTTGGGCATGGAACGCCATTCCGCGAGTCTTTTGTCCATCATTTCCGAGAACTCCAACGTTGGCAGTCTCAATTAGCGGGGGCGAAGACGATGCGCGATTCTTCTGCGGACAAACGACCATCGACATCCGACTACTAGATCACAAGATTCAGGAAAAAGACTTCGAAAATAAAAAATTTCGAACCACTGGTTGAATCTTTGGTATCGTTGAAAGAAGTTTTGTTATTAAGGAGTTTCTAATTCCGCAATTTGCCATTAAAAGTAGGGATTCATCAAATCAAGTAGGTTGATGTTTTTAGAAGCTACTTGACTTGAAAATGAAATTACTTAAAACGTTAGTGCCTGGATTGTCTTGATTTTTTATTGTTCTTGACTTATACTATACAGGGTGTTTCAGTTTATTGTTGCATAACTTTAAGATTCGATAAAACTTTTAAAATTAATGCATAAAGTCTATATAAACATGGGTCGAAAAATGCGTGGCTTCCGAAATACAGGGTGTTTAAATTTACTTTCTAAAATAGTTTTTTTTAAATATTTCGAACAATATTTGATGTATAATAGTGAAAATTGGTATACAAAGGTTTTTTTGTACGACAAAACGAACCATGGGCATAGTTTTACTGTAGCCGCTAGAGGGCGCTCTCTACTGTACCTGTAGTGTATTAAAATGACCGAAAATGTTTTCTTAGTGCAATTTTTTGCTTTTTCAATAAAAAAACTGATTCTTCGCACTTTTCAACATAAAAAAGCTCTCTTGTGAATTTTCGTTATAGTTAGCCGTTTTTGAGATATTTCGATTTTTAAGGTTCGATGCATTTTTAATTATTTATGATAAAATAACGTTAAAAAGTCAGTATCTCGATAATTTTTAGAAGTAGGCTGTGCCTGCAAATATTTTTGAAATTGAAAACAGAATAAGGTTAAACGTCAATTAGTTGACAGTTAGTTTTGTTGTCTGTTGAAACCTGAAACGTTTTTTTGCAATTGTGAATGCACGAAATTTAGTTTCTTTTACCTGTTTTTTTTTTGTAAGTTTTATAAAAATGCCATTTATATTCTCCAATCAAGAGCTAGCGGATATACATTTTGTGTATGGCTTTGTAAATGGAAACGCAGCAGAAGCAGCCAGAGAATACGCACGAAGATTTCCAAACAGACGACATCAAACTCGCTCAGTATTTGTAAGAGTGCATCGCCAAATAATTGAAAATGGTTTTGGAAATCTCCAAAGGGATCAAAACATAAATGTTTGTCAGCGCAGATTAACTCGTATGATTCTGCGTGAGTTTGATAGAGATCCGACCACAAGTGTTAGGAGAGTTTCTGGTGCCTTGGGAATTTCAGCAAGCCATGTTCACCGTGTTCTTAGAAATGACCATAGACGTCCGTACCATTTGCAACCTGTGCAAGTTCTACAGCCAGGGGACGGAGAACGAAGAATCACATCTTGTCAGTGGATTCTTGATAGAACTGATAATAATAGGGAGTTTTTAAGAAACGTTTTATGGAGCGATGAGTCATGCTCCACTAGACGTGGAGTGGTAAATTTTCATAATCAACATAATTTGGTCGCATGAAAATCCGCATGCAGTTCGGGAAAGAAATTTTCAGCATGAATTTAGTGTGAACGTGTAGATTGGTATCTTCCGTAATCGACTAATTGGACCCTACCTTTTGCCTGCAAGGTTAAATGCTGCGACCTTCTTGGGATTTTTAAAAGCTGAACATGCAAATATGTGGGATGATGTTATGTTAGATTTAAGAAGATTGGCCTGGTCCCAGCTTGATGGTTGTCCAGCTCATTATTCGAGAATAGTTAGAAACTGGCTGGACGAAAATTATCCAGAAAGATGGATCGGCCGTGGAGGACCAGTCGCCTGGCCTCCACGATCCCGTGACCTAAATCCATTAGATTTCTTTGTGTGGGGATTTCTAAAAGAAAAAGTGTACCAGACTCCCGTAACCACAAGAGATATGCTAATAGACAGAATCAGAAATGCATGTGATGAAATAAGGCCTTATTTGAATAATGCTATACCACGTTCGATCATTCGTAGATGTGAATTGTGTATTGAACAATTGGCTTTACATTTCAAGCAACTACTTTAGATTTTGTATGTTTGTCCTAACTATCCAATAGCATTTTAGTTGTAAATAATTAATTTAATTTGTTAAAAATAATATTTGAAAATTAAACAAATTAATATTATGTTTTTTGTGCTTATTTGGAGTTAGGAATTATTGCTGTGTTTAAAAACACAATCTAAACGATCATCTTAATTACTTGTAATGCCCAAATCGAAAATGTAAAAAAAAATATTATTTTCCCATAAATAATTAAAAATGCATCGAACCTTAAAAATCGAAATATCTCAAAAACGGCTAACTATAACGAAAACTCACAGGAGCGCCTTTTTATGTTGCAAAGTGCGAAGAATCAGTTTTTTTATTCAAAAAGCAAAAAATTGCACTAAGAAAAATTTTTCGGTCATTTTAATACACTACAGGTACAGTAGAGAGCGCCCTCTAGCGGCTACAGTAAAACTATGTCCATGGTTCGTTTTGTCGTACCAAAAAACCCTTGTATACCAATTTTCACTATTATACATCAAACATTGTTCGAAATATTTAAAAAAAACTATTTTAGAAAGTAAATTTAAACACTCTGTATTTCGGAAGCCACGCATTTTTCGACCCATGTTTATATGGACTTCATGCATTAATTTCAAAAGTTATGCAACAATAAACTGAAAGACCCTGTATAATTATAGCTATAATCAAAGACAATGTTATATGTAACAATTTAACGCTAGAATATAAGTATTATCAAATATTATTTTGGTGGTATGTTATTACAGAGTCCATAATCCTGTAAGCGTACGATGAAAGAAGGCTGTAATGTCTATGGCACTGAGGCACGGCAAAAACGAACTCAATAAATCGCTTCGTATAGATCGATATATAAGAAGAAAGAGAAGAAGAACGTTTGTGGTCTTCATTATGCTGTGCATCTTGCGGCGGCGTATGGCCCTATAAGGCCATATAGAGTTAAATTGGGCCATGCCGATGACAGCGCGGATGACAACATCATCTGCGAGGACTTGGACGGACTCCCACACTCGGGGGACGCATGAAACATTCATCTCATGTCGTTCGAAGGGAAAAACCGTCTACGATACGGTCCTAACAGGACGGCAAAAAAGACAGAGAGACGAACGCTTCTCATACTTATACAGATTAGATGGATTGGACGGAGGGATTCATATCTCGGAGTGAACGTAAGGTTGTTGTCGATACACGTACAGGGAGAAACCAAATTTGTCTGATAGCTTGACATCAATGTGTACGAGAGAGAAGCGTCAAAACACGTATGTTAGAAAGAGATATAAGTCGGCTGATTAGCGAAACTCATCACTACGTTGCCCAGCAACGCTGGCGCAGGAGGTCGTCGCAATCTGCCACGTTGCCATTATATTAAATCAGTTCTTTAAATCATGATGTATGCTAAAAATATGCGTTAGTGTATTTTCGATGCCCAATTATTGTTTTTATTCCGAACGTGCACATTTTTGGATTCCGAATTGTGTCGAATCGATTTAGGATTGATTCCGAATCGATCCCCCAACGGCGCTCCACTTTAGTTTAAAATGAATGGTCGGGTTCGCCACAAATTCTGTAGCATTGCATCACTCGTTCGCTTGACAACACCGTATCTCGAGCATTTCAAGGCAAGGTTTCCACCGTCATAGATCATAGATGAGCGATTTATGCAGTGTTGCCGAACTTTCCGATTTTTCGGTATTGCTACCGAAATGAAATCGGATAGTTTCAGATATTTTTCCGAAACAGAAAAAAAATTCTAAGTAATCTTTGCAGTTTCATGCTCCATACCAGTTATCTATAAGCGTACACTCAGGCATTGGGGCACGCGAGGGACGTAGATTTGGGTTGCCCACAATTTTTTACACACATCACTTATTCCGCTTGCCCAATATTGGCAGATTGCCGCCTCAGCGTTGCTAGGCAACATGGTGATCAGTTTCGCTACCAAGCTGGCTTCTATCTCTTTCTATCACATTGAATTCGGCTCGTCGGAGAAATATGGATTTCTCTGTATCAATATTCCTCTATAGCGGTGTGTCCGTGTCGACATCGCCGCAGTAGCAGTACACCGGTTCGAGTTAGTGACCTATTACGCTTGCCACAGACGACAGTGGCCTCCACGACGATGTAGCATCGCAACAAACAATTGTTAATGTGAGGGGTGCTAGTAATAAAGGTACTACAGGAGCTCGAATCACTTGGAGTTTTAGTGATTTCTCTTCATAATCAGAACCACATAATTCTCCTGGCCATGACTCACATCTTAACCTAACCTGTCACTTGACAAGATTGACATCACTGACTAATGACAACTGACGATGACAGCTGTCCAACAAGTGTCATACGTCTAATTCACTCCGCGTACCCCGGACTAGTCACATATCACCATAATCATAATATATAGATACTTACATTAAGTTATTTCGAATTATGGCCAGATTATACATCGGACTTTTATCATTTATTTTTCCCGATTGCACTGGGATCAGAAGCTTCTCGGTGATAGAACGTGTCTGACTAATTCTGAAGACGTAACATTTACAACCCTCTCTACAATGCCTAATCTCGTATTTCAACCCCTACAAAAATTTTTTACTCCTTACTCCAACCGACTTTGATAAACTTTTTTTTTGTGAAAATTTCATCAAACTCTGGACAGACCGACAAATGACGAACATGAAATGAAATCTCATATCTCATTTTCGCGATTACAATACTTCCCCGATAATCCACGTAGGAAGTAAAAAGTATTCCGATGCCGTAATCTTGATGTTTCATTCTTGCTTCGTTTCCATTCAGTAAAAAATATCCGCATCTGGCAACAGCGCTTGTCGTCGAACAGGTCAGTATTCAGCGTGTAGAATAATTGCGTGCTGGTGTAAAACACGTTGTACGACACAGATCGGGACGACACGAAAACGCTCTTCGTTCCATGTTCCGCATGTTCTGTGTTGTTCCGTGTTCCTGCTCTCGATCCTGTGCGACAACACCATAAATATCTGTTCGGTCCGTTCGCGGATTATGAATGGTTTTCTGATATTTCGCGTGTTCCGCCACGGAAACTCACTTTTTCCAGCCCGTGAAAAACTGCGGGAAAATGCCGTTTTCCGTACGATTGATTGTTAAAATAGCGTGATAAGAGTCAGTACTTCGATTTCTGAGTGTTACAAACGTTTGACACGGTCCAAGAGAACCGTTTAAAAATAAAAATTGCAGTCGTTTTCAGATTAGAGCTTGTTCTGATCTTTCGTCAATGGTTTTGGGGAATTCTAGTTATTTCTGCTTCTTTTTCCTAGATACCAACCTTCGTTATTTGCCTTGTTCACGTTCTGTGATTTGAGATTTAAATTACTTTCACGTCCGTAGACATTAAACACATTCAGTGTCAGAGCATCTGAATATTTAGTGATATAATATATTAATGCAGACTTTATTTTGAATTAACACTCCAAAGTAAAAGAAGCTGGAAAGAAGATTATGATAAGCTACTTGCTGAAAGAGTAAATACCCGGAGGGAGAAACGAATTTCAACTAAAAAGGAAAGAACTCCAACAACTTTACAACCAGTTGACAATTTATTCGTGAATTTATCTGTTTGTGTCTTATCCCATCTCTGACAGTCATTCGGGTTTCATTATGATCTCGGAATTATACCCTAAGGGTGCAACCAATAGTGGCTAAAAGCGAGCTAAAAGATACCTGATATTAAGACAAAATTTGTCACGATCCCGTTTCTTCTACCGATATGCCAACAGACTTCACTCCTAGAGGTTCTTCATAGTGTCATGGCATTTCATATCACCTATCTTTGTTTTATCAAGGTGTATATTCACCTTAACTTATAACAGTCGTGTTACCATTGCATTTGAACAAGAATCTAAGATTAATACCTGCGCTGTGGCTTGATTTATTAGCTCGAAGAGTGTAGAGCTAAAACAGAAAAGCAACGACTGAACCAATTTCAGGGTTAGAGCTATACCAAACATAATTTTACCGACCAATTTTTTGTAATTACCAGTAAAAGCTGGAAGACAAAATAAACCGATAAGCCGTAGAAAATCTGCGACAGTTTTTAGTAACTTCACTGTTAACAGTTTTAAAATCATTACACCAATAAATGGCCTTCATAATTATCAAAGTGAACCGTTACAGCCGCTAATTCAAACCGCTCCTCAAGTATTCGTAAACAGATTTCCAGCCACATAAAAATACACAACTTTCAATTGCCGGAGAAAATAAAACCACGTCGGCTTATGCCGCCTACTTGATTCCATCACTCGAAATGTCAATAAAACGCCAACAACAAACAAACGAATGAACATCACTCCAACGCCGCCTATAATAAAAGAGCGCTAATCAAATCATAAACACGTAGCGATAATGGTGTTTGGTGTGTGATCCATTTACGAGTTCAGCAGGAATCCAACGGGTAGGCGAACGGGATGTGTAAGCCAATCACCTACCAATTTCGATTAATCAGACTGCTAAGGTATCATCTTGAGGTTTCTTTTAAAAGAGACTTTACTTCCCAAAAATAATACATATCCCTATTAAAAGTAAGTACGGCTCTGTATTTTTTCGGGTAAGGAGTTTTTGGAAAAGATCAAGGTGGTATAAAATCACTAGGAAGTTTCTGACCCCGCTAACAACAGCAACAAGTTGATCTACAATGAGACAATTTGCCGATAGCAACATTTTTCCTGCATTAAGATTATTTATTGTTTTTTTTTTGTTTAAGCTGGTAATTTCCTTTGACTTGTATGTTTAGGTTCAAAACGATAGCATTGAAAAGAATTTGTAACAATGTTCTATAGCTAGCTCTAAGCTTATTTTATTTTAACTTGTCTCTTACTCTTGGAACAAATCAAAACTATCTATCTATCTGCTGAGAGAATCGACGCAGGTGTGCAAACAAACATGCCCCATACCCTAACTACCGTTGTCCGTCCATTGTGGTAACAAGGTTACAAACGCCCATATTTCATACAAATGTCCCATCGCCCTGTTTCTCTTGACACGATCAAAACCGCTTAGAGGTGCTTTAGCAATAACCGTAATCGCACACATCTCGCTATTATCCTTTGCGAGGCGACAACAAGAACGGTTCCGACGGCACGTCTGTCTGTCAGTCGGCGTGTTTGCACAAGCATCGTCACAAAGGACCGACAGACACACATCTGCTGATCTAGTATTCCGGAGGAATCACACGTACCATAAACACGAAGGACCACGGACTAACGTCACCGAAAATGTTGCGGCGAAGCGCACTTTCTGTTTGCATAAGGATATAGTGCGGTCGTGATTCTCATGGGAATAGTACGGGAGTTACAGTTCTGTTTTTCATTTATGCCCACGTATGTTCGCTTGTTTTAACTTTTTTTTTTTAAAATAAAAATGAATACACAAAGCCATTTCAGACAAAAACAAAAACAACTGCCACATAAAGATTGTCACCTTGACATCATTCTGCAATCTGTCAAAGTAGTGATGGGCGTGCCTGCTGCACGGTATACGGTATCGATATTCGATAACATATTTTTCTTTCTACCATGAATGCGTGGAAAAAACAAAATAAGGAGAGATCTAAAATAAGGAGTTATTGAAGGCCTAAAATAGCCAGGCGCTAATAATTCCTGGCCGTATTTGAATATCTAAGTAGGCACAGTAAAACAAAAATAAGACTTGGAATTAATAAAGTTTATTTCGACAGTTGGCAGAGTTTGCTCCACTGGGACGAAGTGTTGACGGATCCCACAGAATTATGTGTCACTTGTCGATATGGTTAGTTTAAAAATATCAGGAGATAATCAGCTGTTATTCAAATCAGTGTATATGTTTTGTGATTCAAATAACGTCTTATAGGAAAACATGCGTCGAGTAGATTGACTCTATACTGCCTACACCTTCCTTGGAGGTTTCAAAAGGCAGAATCGAATAGTGACTAGATAGATTCACTTCGGTACGAAGTACTTCCTCTGGTTATTTCGAATTTTGGGATTTTATCAAACTTTTTGCATAAGTGATCAGGATCCTCTGAAATGTCATAAAACAAAGTTTGAGCGATTTTTATTTTTTCTGTTCTATGCCTTTTTCGCACCAATTTTAAAAAACAACAAAGCTTTTTTATCCTTGGCATAGGCATCGCATTGTGTAAGAATTTTATCAAAATACGCAAAGTAATTTTCAAATTATAGGCGGTTACAGGATTAATGGACAGACAGACATATTGTCTTGATTCGTGATTTAGAAATATAAGTTACTAAATCATTCTTCACGAAATACCTGCCACCACTAGCCTTGGGCATTCGTCACGTTTCGTATGCGCTATCACAGGTATTTTTTTATGTATTTTGAGTATGATTGAAATTGAATCATAGCTCTTGGACTAAGCTTGAACAATGTCGAAAATGTATCGCTTGAAACCGTTTTGTTTGCTCAAGAATATAGCGCGGTCGTGAAATGTTTCCCGGTGAGATTGTTTGCTGTTGCGGTGTTTGTAAGCTCGTGGTCCCCTTTTAAATTTGGCGGAACATTTGTTTGTTTTGGGTCGAATGACGGATGTTCATTTGCTGTCAGGCGTTAGCATTTTGCGAACAAGTTTGGCAGAACGTTTGCCTAGACTAAACTTACCGATCGACTCTTGAAGCTAGAATAATCAAGCCTTGAAGGGTTAGAAAGATGAATAATCGTGACTCAGTATTTTATACAGAACAATTCAAGATTTTAAGACCATAGCGAGTGTTTGAAATTCGTCCCTCGGCATTGGGATCTCGGAAACCGGTAAGAGATACAAGGTCACTTACGAGGGTGGTCAGAAAAGTTTCCAACATATCAAAGATGGAATTCGTGCAGAGTCCAACTGATCTTTGATTTTCGCCTTTGAAAAACAGATATTTGATGATAGCTCGTTAGTCGATTTTGTCCATTGTCACAAAGACACTTACATCAACTCTCGAACCACTATTACATAACAACTGTGGGTCCAAAATAACTGAAACTTTAGAGAGTAACTGTCAACCGATGAACAACGAAATTCACTTGCTTTTATTTATAAGTGCTGCCATCTTCATCAATAAACATAATTATTCTAATACAAAAATCACTCGAGGACAAGGCAACTCACGTTTGCAACTGACTAATAAAATATTTTGAAAAATCCCGAATTTTAAACAGCATCTAGCTTATGATCCTGATCTGTACGTTGTTGATGGTGAAAAATTATGCACCCCGAGCGTCGTTCGCACCCGTATAACCAAGCAACACCCCATAACCAACCCCATAACTGCAACAGAAAATCCGGCTGGTAAATACCGGGATAATACGTGTATGTAAACAAAAAGTGCGTCGAAATAGTGAGAACGGCAAACACGTCGCTCGGCCAGAGTTTTTCTGTAAATTCACCTCTGGGACAGCGCGTTAGGCCAAAGCTGACGTTTGTTTGAATCCTGAATGATGAATCGAACTTAGGGGATTATCCTTTCGTGCCAGTGTACAGAAAGAATTAAGAATATGAATAATGAGTGGAAGTTGCTATTTTTTGTACTAGGCATGAGAAAAAAGTTTCAATGTGACACAAACTTATTGTTCTTCGTTCCACCTACACCATGATTCCAACAGTCTTTTAAATATAATAAATCCCAAAACAGAATCTGGGTTCATCACTGAATACAGTGGAATTTCATTCGAGGTTCCAGTTCAACCGTTCTCTGCATGAAGCCAGTCGTTGCCCAGGAGTGAGAGATAGGACAACCTTTCCTTAACCTAAGCATACACCTAGAAAATCTTATATATTAATACATTCATTATTACTAGGTGCTATTTTTTCTGTGTCACATAGTATAGTGCATGTTACTCAACGAATCTGTCACATTTTTCTGTACAATTCCGATCGAAAATATGTCACAGCCTGGTTAAAATATGTTGCGCTTGTGTGTCCTCGTTAGAAAATAATCGCTCATTAAAAAATTCTTTGTTTGTACGGCCCGCCGAATCCGATTGAATTTTGCAACGGCGATTATGGAAGAACGTGATGATATGACACTACATTTATTTAAATATATTATTGTTTGTAAATGCGGGTCTGGTGTGATGGTTACATAAATTTTTGGCAATTGTAAATTATTCAAATAGTGGAAAAGTTGTAGTCGTAATACTAGTCTGGTCTGTCGGGCAGCTAGAAAACAGAAGCGGATTTCAATCGATGAACAAACAGATCTCTAAAAATTCAGGTACTCTATTTTTTCAAGGATAACTCATGCTTCTCTCATGCGAAACTGTTGTTCTACACCTAAAGTGTTTGTATATATTCAAGTTCTTAAGGTCATTGTACAATTGTACAATGATGAAGTTGTACACGTTTTGATTCCACTTGATTAGCGATATGCAACATGGATTCTCATATTAGATATCAACTGAGGATTTCAAATCCTACATCTCACAATTGATGAAACGATCGATTCCTATGCAAACTTCCATTTTATGACCTTAAAGATTTCTCAGGTGGGTGGTCAACTTCTCAGAATGCCAACATGGCACAACATGTGAACGACACTTAAAAATGAAATACAAAAAACATACAACAGTACGAGGTGCTCCTAAGCGGTTACCCATCCAAATACTAACAGCGTCCGATGCTGGCATTACTCTTGTGTAAAATCTTTTGTTGTAGGAACTGGTTCGTTTCAGTGAACGCGACGTATTGAACTAGTTCACGAAAATGAGGCAAAAGCACAGTAGAATCAGGATCTCGATGAAGCAGCAGCCGAAAGACCCGGTCCTGTGCTCCCTGCCAGCCGATTCGAACATATAAATATAAATAAGTGCATTAGAATTGTTAATAATTGGTAATTCTTGAACTTTCGCGCTGAAAATTTCATGCAAATTGGCAAACAAAACAAACATTCCATTTTAGGCTGCGCCGACGACAGCTAAGTTTTTCATACAGGACTGAATGTTTTATAAATGCAAATCGTGAATTTATCACGCCAGGACCGACATCATTTTTCTCTCAAATAATTTCAAACTAATTGATTTAAATGGGCTATCCTGTCTACAAACAAAAAATAAACTGCTCCGCCATAGGCTCAATTAAATGGTATATTATGCAAAATGTTTACCGTCTGGAATTTCAGGTCGATGATTTAGGCTTTTTTATTCAATAAAAAAACTAACGTGGGTCGACCATGACAGGATACCATTGTTTACATGACACGAGCCATCCAAGACGTGACGAAAGTTTGTCAAATAAAATTGTCTGAAAACAAGTTTTTTCAAAAACAATGGGCTTATGTCATAAACATACTTTAATTTAACGTACACAAGAAACTTGAACTCGGTTGCATTGATATTTTTCGAAAAATGTGGAAATTGGACCGAAAAAATCTGAAAATGTTGAAAGTGTAAAAGACCTAATAATAGCATCATTGAAGCACCTACCACTAAAGACCGTCACAAAAATCCAATCAGTGGCCATAGGAAGACAACGTACAAAAACCTGACCAATAGCCTTAAGTAGGAATGATGAAATACAGGGGGTTTTCATATGATAATAAAATAATAACAATCGGCTTTAATTAAATAGATTATAGTTACATTATAAATTACACATTTTAATCGATTTTGTAAGCAGTGCCATCTGTGCGACGGATGAAAAAACTGGAATTAAATAAGCGCGTTTCAATATATTTCAAAATAGTGGACTAGCAAGATGTCAAAGTTGAGCGTTTTGCATTGATCATCTCATTTCCGAATATCCAATAAATTATAATTTATTGGATATTCGGACAACAAATTTTAGTTTTTTAATTATATCTTGTGGGAAAAGTGCACCTCTTTGTTAATTTTGGGGCGCTGAATCCAAAAATGACAATGAAAAAAAAATTAGTTGCGGTTTAGAAAAAAAACTTTTTATTTTTAAGGATATATTAAAAAAAGTAACAAGATTCATATACTTATAAGAATCACGATATGCGCTGTCTTTTTGCTGTTCTTTTATGGATCGTTTCTGGAGCATCTCTACCAAGAGTCCAACAGTAGTCTGCAAGCATGGAAGGATTCCACTTTCCCTGGTACCTTTTTTCCATTGTTGAAATATCCCGATGAAAATGTTCGCCGTGCTCATCACTTACGGCTCCGCAATTGTCAGGAAAAAAGTCCAGGTGTGAGTGTAGGAAATGTATCTTAAGAGACATATTACAGCCCATCTTTTGATACGATGACAGCATATTTTTGACAAGGGTTTTATAGTTGTCAGCTTTTCTATTTCCCAAGAAATTAGTGACCACCAGACGGAAATCATTCCAAGCAGTTTTTTCAATACCTGTTAAAGTGTTTTCAAACTGTGTATCTTTCAAAATATTTCGAATCTGTGGCCCAACAAAAATACCTTCTTTAACCTTTGCCTCACTTAGTCTTGGAAATTTCTGACGCAGGTATTGAAAAGCTGACCCATCTCTATCTAATGCCATGACAAAGTTTTTCATTAGGCCCAACTTGATGCAGTGGTGGTAATACATTCTTTTTCGAATCTACTAATGGCATATGCTGTACATTTTTTTGACCTGGCTCTAGGAATTGACGAACAGGCCAGTTTTGTCTGGTGTAATGAAGTGCCTTTACCCGACTGTCCCATTCACACAAAAAACAGCAAAACTTTGTGTAGCCTAGCTGCAGCCCAAGTAAAAGTGCAACACTTTCAAATCGCCACAAATATGCCATTGGTGCTCATCGTATTTTATGCATGTCAACAGGTACTTCATAGTGTCATATGATTCTTTCATGTGAACTGCATACCCTACAGGAAGAGATGGTAAAATATTTCCAATATGCAATAACACTGCCTTTAAACTCAATGTTGAACTGTCTATAAACAATCTCCATTCTTCTGGGTTATAGTTTATATTTAAAGCCGCCAGTAAGCCGTTAATGTTACTGCAGAAAACCAAGTTATTCTCCATATAGAAAAATGGTTCCAAGACTTTGTGGCGTTTACGAAAAACACATACCGAAACATCATCTTCTAACAAGTTCCACTGCTGCAGTCTTGATCCAAGTAACTCTGCCTTACATTTTGGAAGTTCTAAATCTCTTACAAGATCATTTAATTCTGACTGTTATTTTGTGCGGTTGGTGGCATGACGTGCTCGGTATAAAATCAGGATCTCTTGACGTTGACGGCATATCTTCTTCCTAACGAATCACTCGATCGCCATGATCTGATTCGTTTTCTGATTCGCAAGTGTAGGATTCTGGGGGTTTTGGAATAGGATTTTCGTCACTGTGAGGCACAGGTCTCATCGCAGATGGTATGTTTGGGTAGTTAATAACCGATTTTTTTTTCTTGGACATACCTGTGGCTTGTCCAACACAAGGTACCATGCAAAAGTAACAATCATTAATATGATTTGTAGGCTCTCTCCAAACCATTGGGACAGCAAAGCGCATAGACCATTTTTTGCCATTTAACCAGCTCCTCAGACTTGAAGCACATGTATTACAGCAGATGTGGGGTGCCCACTGTTTGTCTTGATCACCTGGTTTACAACCGAAATAAAGCTGATATGCCTTTGTTATTAGTGGAGTAATAGACCGTCTCTGAGACGCAAAAGTCACATCACCACAAACGTAACAAAACTGATCTGGATTGTTTACACACTTTCGACACATCTTGCATGAACGCTGTCAGCCAACTGAGGAAAAAATGGCTAATATAAAACAATATAATGTACACGTATGTATAACGTAACACAATCATGCCGATTACATCATCTTTCCTTGCCGAATATAAAAATGTAGCACGTGCATTCTTGTGAATTACAGTATATTAACACTGTCACAGCAGGAACACATATAATTACCGTATCTCTAAAACTTGAACTAATATTGAAAAAATAAGTTTCATTCCGGTTTTAGCACATTAAAAATAGTAATATTTTGTTGATTTTATTTAGGATATTTTTTGGCTGTTGATCAGTGTTATGGGTCATTCGCTCAAAAAATTCAACTTTGATATGTGACTGGACTGTTGAATGCTCACAAAAATCTAACTACCGTTTCAGAAACAGGCATCTCAAGAAAACAATTATCTAAAGATGATAATAATTCTTTGGCAGCCTTGATTGTTTGTGCTCCCCGAAACAAAATAAAAACATCTCGACGTTGGCGTAAAAAAATCGCTCGGTGACGGACGCCGCGCCTCTGAGAAAAAATCTCATTGTTTGCGCCGGAGATGTAACAGTGGTGGCTGTTGGCGCTCCTTATAAGGCCGAATAGGACGAAAAAGCGCCAGAAAATAAGGATAAATGCTGATTTGTCCTGGTGTCGGCGCCAGCCTGCGCTTCGGCCTTTCTGCCTCTCCATGTCTCCCCAGTCTCGGCCTAATCAAGATGGATTAGCTGACACTCATCGCATTATGGTCTCCACTTCTCAAGAATCCAGTCGGTCGTAAAAAAGCAGTCATGAAGCCATGATGAGCTCCTGCTTTATACGCCAAATTATACAGCGGACTCGCCTTCTTTTATGGCCTTGAATCTCCTGGATGGACTGTTTCATGAAATTAACTACTGATTTGGTGACATTAGAGGTTGATGTAATAAATAAAATGCTCTACAGGATATTCTAGAATAAAATACTTACTAATTTGTGTCGTTCAATATCTTGGAATTCAAGCAATGCTACCCTACCTAGCATCGCGTTTCCTGAAGATTAGTTCACCCCTTTTTACAAGCTTAATTTAAAGCATATATGAGTGAGATAAATCTTGTAACTGAATTTTGAACCAGTTAACTTCAACCAATTGAGCTGAGACTTTGTACATGAGTTTGGTTCGCGTGACAGTACAAAATGAATTAACCGCCGTCATTTTGAATCCAATTTGGCATGTGCTACAAAATGGCTATTCATCCATTTCCTAGCAATATGATACGGGTATAAAACGAAAGGTCTTGACGAGAGAAACGTAATAAGCAAAGTGACGTCATTGTAAATCGAATATGATTTAAGTATCAAATTAAAGGTTTGACTAGAGAAACATAACCAACGTGACGTTATTATAAATCTAAATGATAATTATCTCAAGTTTTCAAATAAAAGCGTTAAAAATGTATTTTTTCTTTGTTCGCTCTGAAAATACCCGTACATCATACATACATATTTCCTGTTCTTCGCTGTCATGGGATGAGATTTCTGTGC
This sequence comes from Acanthoscelides obtectus, assembly GCA_963669975.1. NCBI lineage: Eukaryota > Metazoa > Arthropoda > Insecta > Coleoptera > Chrysomelidae > Acanthoscelides > Acanthoscelides obtectus. The sequence continues at coordinate 2,314,193 of CAVLJG010000006.1, forward strand.
GGTTGTAACGTGTTTAATTACGCCGGACCAGGCGGAATGGATGTTCCGTATTTTTGTTTTCGAACTCACGGTGAAAAATGTACTGGTAATGTGGCGTTGTATCAAATTAGAAGTTTTAAATCCGCGGACGTAGGTGGGTACAGGCGTACGTATGTACGTATATACGAACCGTACGGTATGGAGAGACAAATGGAAGAAAAAGTTCGGTAATGAGGATGAATATGTGTTGTACGACCCGGCTGGTCAGTAGCTGTGTCGTCATATGTATGGTTTATATGTGATGCTAATTTAATTTGGGCCGCTTCTGCCATCTACTTATTTTCAAATAGATGTAAAGCGCAGATTTTGGCGTATGCTGCTTGACAAATCTGTCTCGAAGTGTGTTTCAGTAGATAGCCTTGGAGCTGAACGCGCAATAAAATGTGGACCGTTTAAAAAGTTTTGACAAATTCTGACAATTTTTCCAATGGAATATACCATAACGTATATAACATAATATAGCGTTTTGATGATCCCGTGTACTTTATCGAGGTTTTCTTAGCAGCAGCCATTTGGTGCGTTTGACGTAAAATTTTTTGTTCTTTCGATTGCCGGGTTTCTATTTGAAAAAATATTCAGGGTCACCGTTGAATTCCTTACTGAAGACCTGCCTTTGTCTGATAGTAAAGTCGCAAGTTGCAACACACTGTATCTTGGTGATAGAACATTTTGAGGCCTATGTTTACACAAATTTTCGCTGTTGTATTTTGAGGTGTGTTTTTGTGCCATAGTAAACATTTATTTATTTTTTTTTTAAATAGAATACCTTATATTTTATTGCCTATCATGTAAGATATAGTTTCGATTGTTAATTGTTTAGATATTTAGTGAAACTTCTTAAAAAATGTCCAGCTTTCACTGCTGGCAGCTCCGCCTTTTTTAGATAAATCTTAATTCCTTAAAATTTTAATATCACCGATTTTAACCTGATCTTGAAAAAGTGCTGAAACTTCTTTCTACTTATACAGACTCAAAACAAAAAATGTATCTTTTTTAATATAAGGCTTATGTAACCTTTTTCCGTACGTTTTTGAGTTTTGCTATTGGACCAAAATTGGTAATTGAAACCATATCAGACTTCTTGTTTTTAGAAGCGTCCTTCAGATATGCAATGAAATATAGGGTGTTCTATTAATATAATTTTAAAATAATATGCACTACCAATCAAGGTTTTCACGAAAACAGATTTTTTATATCTTTTCCGGTTAGCTCCATTTCCGTTGGGACACCCTGTATACAGTTTGGGAACTGACGCAACCCTTGTACGTCTTCTCAACCCATTTTCGGTCGGGGATGCCTCCACCCCGATGTCCACTCTGAACATGCGCTCCTAGTTGTGTCACAAGCACTCTGATCATTTTTCAAAGCCGTACCAGCCATCCAACGCCTACCTTACGCGTTTTTTTTTTTGTTATTTATGAATGAAGTCCAGTCGCCTGGGCAGGAGCAGAAAATGGTAGTCCGTGTTTTCTTCTTTGGCTGCTTCGGTGCCGTTTACATTTGTATGCAGATACGCATCGGCGACTCATTATTATACGTCAAAAATTTAATTCAATATCACTGTTTTGCTCGATTAGATCCAGGCGGCGAGGGATATTCGGTAGCTGTTGTGTGAGCGTGAATTTTTTTGAAAACTAAAAAAAAATCGTCAAGCAGGTTTGGTTGAAAATCGCAACTTTCAAAGCGAAACTTGAAGGTATGTTCTATAAAGTGTGATGTATCGTGGACCTCTACATCTAAAGCTGTGTAGAATAAATCATCATCATGTTTAGAGGGAGTTCCGCAGTGCTCTATCTCGGGACGACTGCTGTATATAATTTCTGTGAGCATTAATTATACTATGTATGTCGACGATACATCTTTATTAATAGATAGGTGGTTCCAAGATAATGGGATTCTGCTCAACGCAAACAAAACGCAGTCACTCAATGCTTCCGTTCAACAGTTCGACAAATTTTGCGCTATCCAAACAAAAAGCAACTTAGCGAGGAATACTCAGATTGACCACAAATGTGAAAAGGCCATTTGCAAGTTGAAAGAAGTTAAAGATTGGGGAACGCCACTATTCTGTACGTGCAATCAATGAATATGAATGTGAAGTGCAAAGTCTATTTACTTGGATCCATAAACATTCGAACTTTAACATGTTTTTTTGTTGTACTCGTATAGAAGGAACGATCGTTTATTATTTATAATCGTGAGCATATTATATGCGTCATTTAAATTTCATTATTACCAGGATCAGAAGCTTCTTAGTAACAGAACGGCATTCACTGATATACAAAGATGCAATGTCAGGAGGATCATGTGCCTCCGAAAAGTCAAAAAACGAAGTTTGAGCGATTTTTATTAGTTTCGTTTTTAGTATTATTCTCCGCCAGCACTGGTCCGATTTTGAAAACTATAAAGCTTTTCCTACCTTGGAATAGCATTGACCTTGCGTAAACATTTCATCTAAATCTTACTTTCCAAGTTACAGACGGTCCAGGCAGACAGACTGACAAACAGACAGACCTTACGGAAATGAACGAGATGGTTTTTCACCCAAAAATAAGTCATTTTCGAAATTTTTCGAGATTGCAATACTTCCTTGCCAGTCTGGCGAACAGTTACTTCTGTTTCCGTATCTGTGAATGATTAAGGAGAGTTGAGACGTTCTCAACGAGACTGAGAAACAGTCAAGACGTTCAAGAATGTACGATTACCACTTTTATATATAAAAAATTCAAAATAAATATTTTCCAAGCTTCACAAAGCTATGCAAGAAGCAATGTTCGTGTTTATGAATGAAAATACCGGTTCTGTTTGGATTCCAATGAACCCCGGGTAAATATATGGAGTAAATTAGATACGGAGACATTAATGAAAAATTAAGATAAGAGTTTCAACAAAGGAGCAGCTTTTTCAGTGGGCAGCATACCCACATATTTTTTCATCTGAATGTATTCCAAAATGGGTTTCATTCACATCTGTATGCAGATACGCACCATTATTTTACGTCAAGGTTTAATTTGAAATCTGTGTTTTGGTCGGTGGACGGTAGCCGATGTAGTAGGGAGATTGGGACAACTTCCAAGAAAGGGTCATTAGACAAGAATATGAATAGGGATACCGGTTACGAAGTTGATTCATTAAAAACATCCGAGAGGCAGAGGGAAAGGAAAATATTTATCTGTACAATGGAACGGAAGTGGATTGTTAGGGACCATGCTCGAGATAGTGTGTTTTGATAAGAAGGAATCATTAGTCGATTAGCAAAGGGTTAGCCGGTTTTTTACAACAGGTAACTTGATTCATTAAATGGCTTCTAAATGATTCTAGTTGACAGGGACATAAAAATCGGAACATCGGAAAATCAGATAGCTTGATGACGTGTTTAGTGTTACCTGGCCTTGATGAAATATGAAGTCAACGATATTTATATTAGAACAAAAATCCTGCAGCAGGTAAAGGGTACTATTTTGGTGAGCATGAAATGTTAATAGACGACAAAGCACATTTTTTTATCTATTCAATTTGTGAATTTCGTTACTGAAAATGTGAACTAGCCAGCCGAAATAAACGACTCCTTCAGCATATTTAATTCAACCTGGTGTATGGAAACGTATTCATTTTGAAACATATCACGACTCCCAAAAATATACAATAGTTAATTAGGTACCTTGAATTTTGGCAATATTGGAATACGTGATCATGTATTATGTTCGCCTATTGTTAACATACTTTCCGCTTGCCTTGACATGAGTGACCGGATGCATATTTACAACGCACATTTTGGCACATTTAGGACACAGAAAGACACGTATTGTTGCTATGAGAATTAGGTGGAATATCTAATCGATATGTTTATTTCAGGACTATCAGAAAACATCTTGAATAAATATGAATTCGATTTACTGTTTTTAAATTTCATAAACATCTTTAGAATCTTCTATCACTTTTATTACCAGATATTGGTGAACTATAACTTGTTCCAAAACTGGATAAGTTAGGTCTCATTGGTTTCTCAGGTCTTGTAAAAGCTAAAGATACAAATTATAAACTCCTTTTCTATATGATCTAACGTCAGTAATTCATAGAAATCGAGCCTACGTTTGTAAACGTTCCAATTATACTTAATAATATACCGGTTACAAGCGGGCTTTGTAACAATTACTAATTAAAACATAATTAATAATGATGCCCACGATTGTATAAACGCTTGTATGCGGATGAGGTTGTTGTTACTACCGTTGTTCTCATTATAAGAACAACACATTCAGACTAGAATCGTAAGGGGCGTGTTGGGAACATTTTGTTGGTTTTATTTTTATTACATCAACATTTAACACAGCGCTCCAGTTAGAACAATAGTTACAAGACGCATTGCAAAGTATCATGATTCTAAATACCTCGTAAGCGATGGAAGGCTACTATGTGAGAAGTTCCTTTCAATCTGCTTGGCCAGCGTCCAGAAAGACCGACTGCTATCACGACATTACTCTGTATATATATATATATATATAATAATATACATTTACAATTATCAAAGAAAATCCTGTTTTTGAAATTCCTTGCGACACTGCCGGTTGAATCGTATTTTTTTGAATTCTGTTGGTTACAGTATTATCGTATTTTCCTACCTTCGATATTTTCAACCGTAATTAGGCCTATAATTATTAGTAACCCGATACGATGCTATTTGCATGTACACGTTATCAGCATGTTCATGAACATGTTAATAACTGTGGTAATATAATAAAGTGGATGGTAGAACATGCAAAAAACCGAATATGTACCCTGTATTACAAGCTTTGTTATTATGTACCAGGTTTCATAACAAAATAACAATGTGCATTATCCGGGTAATTATATTGTTTATCCCGAGGAGGGATCTCACTCTTTGTTATATAACAAACACGACTATTTAGCTGTAGGCTGAGAAATTATGATAATTATAACTGCATTCACAAAAATAATTTAACTTTGTAATGAGGTATTGAAGTAGCGTAAACTGGAACAGAAGCAGTGTATCTGATTAGATTTATCATATATATGAGGTTAAAGCATTTTTTTGTAAATCTAATGTAGATCCAGCCTTAGAAACAAAATCGTTCATATTATGCATGACAGATGAATATAAAATGTCATTCACCTTAGTCCATTATGTATGTAAAAAATTATGATAATTGCTGATACACGAAACAATCAATTTGAATTTAAAATAAAGCTGTCTCCAACCTCACGAGGAATTCGCTAAGAAGCAAATCGAGTTTATAAAATGGAATATTATTAAATGATTATCTTGGAGCAATACATAGTGTCCCTTATAGGGAGGACTGCCCTGAACGCGGTCGTAGCAAAGTTTACGTTATACCAATAGTAGGGTCACTTTTAGTGGTACAGCAGCTTTTTCGCTGGATTTAGTGAAATCTGATTTTAGCCGAAAATTTACTTATATTGGCATTTCAAAAAATATTGTTTTTCCTCTTATAGCTTGCAAATGCTTTCACTCGGTCTATCAGAGTTTAATCTTGGGCTTCAAAATAGGTCCATTTATTTGGTTTTATACGTCTATGGTATTCCGTCATTTTAAATTTTGTTGTTGAATTATATCCACTTAACAATTATTCTACTATAATCCATGTTGTAAAGTACCTGTTTCTACCAAAAAAAAACGTTTTACGGGTTGAGTAAGAAAAGAATAAAGTTTCAGTGGAAAATAAACAAGATGTCCAAATAGTGTGTCGAAGCTCAATATCTTCGTTTGCACAAAAAAGTTGAATACAAGAGTTGTTGGCTACAACCTAAACTTATTTTTAGCTGGGTGTCCCATAAATTAGTGGCAATATAAACTTGATTTTTTTTAAATGGGACACCCTGAATGTCTGTTGTTGTCTCAGATACGGGAAGTCAAATGTATAATGATTTTAACGAAAAAGTGGTCATATATTCCAAAACGCCCAGTACAAACTCCCGGGACCATACATTGGCAGAATGGCCAAGAAAATGCGCTTCTAAAAATCAACAGAGATACATGGTATCCCATTTAAAAAATACTAGTTTACATTGCCACTAATTTATGCGACACCCTGTACAGCTAAAAATAACTTTAGACTGTAGCCCTTAGCCCTGCCTACAACTGTTGTATTTAACTTTTCTCTGGAACTCTAATAGTAACGAAGATATTGACCTTTGACATACTATTTGGACGTCTTCACTTACTAGTGTAGACATGGCTTAACAATTAAATAGGGTAATTAAATTAGGTATCTTAACAAATTCAGAGCCTACAAGCAATTAATTTGCATTTATACATTCAACTTTGCTTTTGTGTTTAAGAAAACCGTGTTCATTCAGCGGTCAACAGATTTTTTTTTCTGTAGTAACCCTACTATTCGTGTGTTGTATACTTTGGTTATGGTTATGAATTAAATCTCGTCGCGATATAATCTACATCTGTACAGCGATGGATTGGTATAAGCAGGAGTGAGTATTAGTAGGACGTACAAACGATATAAATGCCTGTAAGTGTCTTTTAATGCCAGTCTTTTACTTAGTTAGAACCTGTTTTACGTGACCATGCCATGGACGTGTCAAAAAATTTAAGCAGTGGCGTAACAAAAGGAAAAAATCCAATAGCTTGTAGCAGCCTCTGCCCCGAGAGAATTGTCAAGAGGATCGAAACATTTATTTTTGTCAGTAGCCTGAATACTGCACCTACTAGAATAACAATCCCAATACACTAGGATATATGAAGTTCTAATGTCAAGCGGATCTTTCTGGCGCCATCGGCGAAAGGGTCCCGAGACTGTCCGTTTGAGAACCGCATCGAGAATGGATAGTGTACCCGGGGCAACAGCACCCCAAATATGTGAGCAGTACTCTCGGCAACGTCTTATCTGGAACTTGTACAGAATAATCTGGAAAAAAGTACTACTAATTCACGGCATGTGTTCGTATCAGACCCATGGAACCTTACAACGATTAATAAAATTCATTCAACTGATACCTCCTTCCCTGCTCTAAATTTGAACAAGTAATCTCTCACCTGTCAATCAATGTGAACTTTCATGTTTCTTGCTTCCGATGGTTTTGTCCCGTGCACCATTTTGTTATACAGCGAGATTGTTTCTCACGATGTAATATCAAAAAAATTTAACGATCGATCTTTAGGACTTTAATCGACTGTGATTCGTGATCGAATTTGATGCAGAAAGATTGCTTGAATCGAGGTACCTTTTCATGTTACGCCATTGCTTCTATTTATTAACTTCCATTATCCATAGATATGCTAAGCGTCAGAATTAATAGTATTTAAATGCCGAATTAAAAACATGTAGTAACTACTTCGAGCAACATTAGAAACGGAAATTAGGAAGGCTTTATGGCTTTCCAATAAACGGACCTCGATATATAGTAATGTTATTCCGGTAACAGAAGGCAATATATTTTAGATAAACTAGGAGGTTATGTGTTTGTGCTTATCTATACCGATATTTCGTCCATTGAATAACATGAATATGATATCCATTAACGAAAAAATTTCTTTTTCCTGGGGATTTATTTGAATTTTAATCATCTGTTCACAATATGCGTAATTTTTTCTACATTTTTGTAAAACTGACTGTAGACGATCATAGGTTTGATAAAAAAACACAACAGTCAAGAAATATGAGTTTCTTTACATCTGATGCCAGTACCACGTAGATAATTTCCAATATCAAAGTTCTAAATAAAACAAAAAAAAGTTTGATGCTCCGCCAGATGAGTAACTTGTGATTTGGGGTAGTCTTTGCTATGCTTATTGGTGATGACATGATGGTGGGTCTGGATGGTGATTAAGACAGCAATACTTATTTTTTACTTTATCGGATTTTCTACAAAGTTTAGTCGATTTTGATTTGTATACATATAATATGAGTATAAAACTCGTTAATATTAGGCATGTTTGTACATGTAGTAGGTGAGAAACGGAAAACACCATTTTTTTCGTGGCAGCATTATTTGCTTAACGGCATCGAAAGCGAAACCGTATTTGAAATTGGGATCCGATCAAAAACAAGACGAATCATAGTGGGGCATTTATATAGGAAATTTTCTGTATTTTTAGTAAATTTGAGCCCTCGCATTTTTTTATTTCCGATCTTTTTACGCTTACGTTTTTCAAAGGGTAATTGTAAGTAACATTTTCTGTCGTAACATTTCGGAATATTGCAGTAAAGACAGCTCACGTCTCGTTCTCATGAAGAAAACCCGCCGAACCGAAGCAAAACAAAGCTCGCTATCTGAACAAACCAACTGAAGTAAGACAAAGTACAGCAGGTCCTGGCAGTGCACGCACTTGTTTAACACCTTTTCTACATCTTTATCAGCCGTATAGCATAATAATGTGCTGATTATGAACCGAAGTCGAGTGTAGAAAATGCATATTCAAAAGCGCTACCGGACTTGCAAGATCCCGATTGGAATAGATAAGCCTTTTTGTCAAGCATATGGAAATAGGTTTCAATCGCTACACGTTAGATAGACTGCTTCTTCATACCGAGCTAGCTAACAGTAAAAAATAATGAGAATAATCATTTCTCGATAGATGAACTCCTTGTCGTTACCATATGTGTATATGGTGTTGTTGCGTATGTACGTGAAAGGATACCAGAGAAATGCAAATTTTGAATCTAGATTTAGCGAGTGTTATCCTATGTAGACTTAGATCCTTTAACGTGGGGGTCTGGTGGAATAAAAAGGAGGAAAAGCCATTTGACAGACCTCTAGGAATTTCTGAAGATTATTTTCAAAAAAGTATTATAAGACTTTAATGCAAACATTCCATTTTCAACTAATGTTACAGGAGGATGAGTTGGTAATTTGGGGGGTCAAATACGAGTATGATCGCAAAAAAATATGTAATTGATTCTTTAGGACCATTCTTGGGTTCTAACATAAGAATCTACGCACTCGATGAAATATTTAACGTAGGTCAACAACTGTTCGCACACAATGCATAGGAACAACCACTTAATTTCTTCAGCTTCTAAAAAATCCTCTTTATTTCAATAGAAGGCGAAAATTAACAAACATCAACAAAAAGGGTAAATGCTCCAAAATGCAATTTGATCGAAAAAATGGACGTAATTTTGAATTAGATTTAGTCGGTGTATTCAAAACATGTCAGTTCACTGAGTCTGATGTTAAGGCCATCACTTCATAATTAGAGGTACGCCATTAATCCAACGTTAGTTTTTTAATTTTAAATGTGTCATTTCGTCTATATAAGTGTCCTTTCTGGTTGTAATCTAAACTGTATCCATCGAAGAAACAAAGTAAATTCAAACATATACACCCGTATTGCACGTGATCAAGAACTTAACCGTAGGAGACGCTACAGGGCCGTATCAAGCTATTGTGACTGATCTATCAAAAAATGTCGTACAAGATATGTGTTGCTGTAAATTCTATCAAAAGCATAGTAAATTATCAGGAATATACCACGCCTTTCTAATCATATTTCGACATTAGGAATCAGTGCAAGAAATTCTGTATTCACCATTTCAGCAAAATGTTATTAAAACGCACACGAAAAAAACTTGTGGACCATCTCAATTGAAATTGTTCATATTTTATTAACTTACATATATACCCAATAATATTTACAAATCAACCTTCTATTCACAATGCAGAGCAAATTTTTTTGAGCAAATAGAAACTACAGACGTAGTAGTAGTAGTACAAAAGTTTATTACAGACTCCATAAAGTTTGTTATTTTGATTGCTATTAAAATTTACATGAGAAATAGGAAGAAGGTCAAAATGGCACTATTATGCTTTGGAACTCCTAAATTAACCCTAATTTTGTGTAATTATAAATTTGGAATTTCCACATTAATAACTAGAAACTTACACTTTGATTGCAGTCTATAATGAACTTACCTGTCTTGCCAAAAAGCCCGTTAAACTGCCAGTCTTAATGGTATCAATCGATTTATATGCTGTATTCCGACGAGCTTGAATCGTCAGAATTGTTGATGTCAATTATAAGGGGTTCAACTTGGGTGTCAATGATATTGTCCATATCCCACATTTTGGTTTCAACCTTCTCTTGGACATGGTCAATACATGTTCTCCATTTTGCTGGCGTAATTATATCGACAGCAACATCAAACAGTTTTTTAAGGTCAGAAAACTTAAAAGTGCTGTTATTTGACGCCACGTATTGCTTGATGTCGGCCCAAATCAACTCGATAGGATTCAGTTCGCAGTGATAAGGAGGCAGCCTGAGAATCGTTTTATTTTGGTTTTTGGCCATTTCGTCAACAATTTTTAAATCATATTTATACTTATGTCGCTTGACTATATTTATCAGCTCAGCTTTGACCATTGTTTGGTCGAAGTCGATCTTCTTTGAGACAAGCCACTGTTGAATGTCTGCCTTTTTGGTGGCCATTGTTGGAATTTTTTCCAATTTTCTGGAGTGGTACGGGGCATTATCCATCACAATAATTGCGTTATCATCAAGTGTCGGCAAAATTTTTTTGAACCAATTTTCAAATGAGTTACCATCCATTTCTTCGTGATAGTCTCCAGTTTTTTTGGATTCAAATGCCCACAATGCTTCAGGAACAAATCCATCTACGCTACCTATGTGGCAAATGATCAGGCGTTTTCCCTTGCCTGAAAGTAATTAGTTATTTTACTTCTCAGCGAGCGCACTAAATGACGAAATTAAGCAACTTACTCTTTTTAGGTTAGTGTAGGATAGGGTCTTAGATTAGTTTTTGGGTGAAGGAAATACTCAGAAACTTGGATGAGATAGCAAAACTGAGTTCGGAGCTTCCAAATCATTGATTCGATCAGAAAATGAATTATCTGCATCCAAAAAAATTCATATACTTCGAAACTTACCTGCAGGATTTTTCAATCCCGTCGAAAGGCCATCTAAAAAAGCCTGCCTTGAGGACCTCACAGATCTGTCTACCCAAACCTTTCCCTGCGTATGCCCCGCGTTCACCCATGTTTCGTCTAAATAATAAATTTTTCTTCCTTCAGCGCGGAATTGCCTAATTTTTCTAAGGTATTCTCTCCTCCAGATAACAATTTCCTCCTTTTCTATCAATAAACTATTCCTTCCTCTTTTCAAAAATCGAAAGTCTAGTTCTTTCAACAGCTTATGGAACGTAGATCTTTTAAAATTTGGCAGGTCCTCATCATCATTCACTTGCTTCAATATTTTATCTATTGTAGGTATTTCATTCCTGAAGAAAAAGTGATGTACTTTTCTTCTAATGGCACTTTTGTCAAAGTCATCTATTTTTTCGATGATTTTTTTTCTCGCTGGATATGTTTTTGGCTCAGATAGTGAGTGATTTTGTCTATATTCCTTCAAGATTTTGTAAACACTTGATCGACCTACTCCAGAAATTTCAGCAACCTTACATACGATATTTTCTATAGCCAATCCACTATTCTCTTGCATCTGGTTCTTGTAGATATTTAGAATAATTTGTTTTTCACCTGCGCTAAGATGAAGCTTTTTAGCCCTTTTTCTGGGTGACGTTAAGCTGATTTCAACCACTTCATCAGCTGTATCTGTGTCAGACATTTTAGACTAATATTAAATTTCCGCAAGAAAAATCAAGTCAAGACGTGCATAAAACGTTCGCGCTCATAAACGGGTATCCGTAACTGATTACAATCCTGTGCGTGGTGACGAACCATCAACGTGACGCTGAGAGTTCCCTCTACTATGCAGCGTTGCCAGGCTTAATGTCACAATGATCATGTTTTATTGGGAAAATTGTCAGAAATCGCCGAATGTTGAACAGAAACATTACAAAAAGTCTAACCTTGAAATGTGAGGCTACAAATCGATATTCTTATAGGGGGGAAGGGTAGGGAGCTGTTATGGTTCCTATTAACCTTGGTGAAAGTTGGAAACGGTAATATCATATATGGCATACATTCGGTTGAAGGTGTGTGCACGGAAAATAGATTGCGGATAGGATTTTAATAGATAAATCTGCACAAAAAAACACAAAAGGAGATTTTTGTATTTCCCTGAAGAATATCTCAAGGTTATTTCAGATGTACTCATCGAAACTTTATGGAAGGATTATCGAAACCTTATTTTCAATTGCGATAGGGCCACATACCTCGACATCGCATTAATGTGAAAAATAAGACAATAGAAAAAAATTCCCTCACTGATGCTATCTCTTAGGAAAAATTTAACTATAAAGATTGCACAAAAATTTTCTTCACCTTTTTGAGCTTGTTTTCGCATCTCCGTATATGCCGTTCATAATTTGCTGCAGATCAAATTGGAATATACCTTTGTGATGCCATTTATTGTTATATAATGTCCTTTACAACAGTTATTCCACGCATTGCACCAACAGATTGATTTGTGATCCATGCGAATGTGATCAACCACTCTGGCGAAAACTCGCCGACCGTGGCAACCGTGCGACTTTGTCTGGAGGCTCGTCGCTACAAGCCAATCAGGAAGAGGCAGACAGAGCGCCATGGCTACCGATCACGCGTTGATCACGAATCAACCACTGTTTACGATTACTTTGTAGCTTCGTTAGATACACAGTAGGTCAACAACTATTCGCACACAATACATAGGAACAACCACCAGAAAATGAAAAAATAAATTTCATTCACTTAATTTCTTCAGCTTCTAAAAAATCCTCTTTATTTCAATAGAAGACGAAAATTAACAAACATCAACAAAAAGGGTAAATGCTCCAAAATGCAATTTGATCGGAGAAATGGACGTAATTTTGAATTAGATCTAGACGCTGTATCCACATGTCACTTTACTGAGCCTGATGTTAAGGCCATCACTTCATAATTAGAGGTACGCCATTAATCCAACGTTAGTTTTTTAATTTTAAATGTGTCATTTCGTCTATATTACGTGTTCTTTCTGGTGGTAATTTAGTCTAAGGAAATGTTTCCTTGACTATCTAGCTTCTGAACTGTAACGTCTGCGAACCGAACAAAAGTTATGCAGTCATAATCCCGTTCAGTATGTTGTGTAGATATGTATCCAGAAGACGAGATCCTCACAGTCGGAGCATGAAGCTGTAATTAAAGATATTATAATAATTGTTTGTATACACACATTCTGTTGTGCATACGTAACGAGGATATCTCTCGAGCCTCGTACACGGACTATTCAATTCACTATTAGCATTCAATGTGATTTCTGCCTCTTGACACGCAGCACTCCACTAACTAATGCCAGTGGCAGCTGTCAGAAAAAATCACACGAGGACACTATATCCAAAAGACATATTACGTTGTATCATTGGCTCTCATGTAAATAGCAGCTTGGTTTCTACCCTCTTTTTGTAGAGCATTCGCCCAGATCGCCAACTTTTTTTCGTTTTCCGTGCACTGCTGCTATTTTTATTATTCCTAGATATTTGCAAGGAAGCCTATATTTTCTTGAATATCTGATCCTTCTCAGTTACCTAAAATTACACCATCTCCACCATTCTAGTTCGAAAAAGTATATGGGAAAAACTAAAAAGAAATTGAGCTCTTATAGAATGGCTAAAACTATTGATGCTGTTCAGATGAAGGCATGGGGTAGAGAAGGTAGGAAACAGAAAAAACGTGTACGTTTTTTTCGCTAAGGAATTGAAATACTCGTATATTCAATATCTTAGACTAAAAATCAACTATATCTTGATAAAATAAATTACAACAACGTTTTTCTTATTTAGAATAATAATTTTACAACAGTTCTTAAAAATATCGAAATTTTATTTTTATTGTAAATAATGTTTAATGGTAGCAAAATCGTGCTCTACTCTCCATCTCTTTGAAGGCCATTTTATTTGTAATTAATGTCGACTGTAAATACGAGATTTGAAGGTGCCCTCGTGTAGGAGTTCAGCGTCCACAACCTTCGTTAGTGATTTAATTTCACATCCAGTGCTGAATGTTTGCCGGGTTGTGGAGATTTTCATAGATATCGACCTCCATTGATGAATTTTGTTGTCGGGGCCCTTTTTTCACCCTCTTGGGGACTTAGTCGTTGTTACAGCTACACTTAAACCATCTAGCTGAGGAAAACTGCCTGCACTAACAACTCCGAAACGGTCTATAACTATGTAAAGGTGATTTTAGGTTTTGCTGGAAACCATTTCTTTTTCTTTTTGCTTTTAAATTTCTTTTTTTGTTCAATAAATGTGTGTGCGTTTTGTGAATTTGTGTTTCCTTTAGCTCTAGAGACCCATCATTTGGCAGTCAGCTTAAGTTTTGATAGGTCTAAAAGGCACTACTTATTATTTCTTTTTCATAGTTTCTGGAACTGAGTGGCGCCTAAAGCTCAACCATTTGTATCAAAAATCACAGTACAAAGAGAACCACACTCTGACGTCGCATTATCTACCAACTGAGCACACGGTTGGTTATATTTTTTTCTATATTATAACTAGAAATATAGACAGGATAGTATGGCTTTCGCGAGGTAACAAATCTTAATTGATGATATTTTTAATATAGGTCCGATTTTAGAACATACTTCTTTACTATACTACTAAAATTTAACTGTAATTTATAAAATTGTATTGTAAATGATGGTTAAGGTTACAAGATAAATGTAACATGCTTTTAAAACATACTCTTAGATCCTTCTCATGGTCTTTAAAGCAATAGCAAAATCTAAGAGTGAAAAAGTCAAGGAGTGATACTTCAGTCGTTTTGGAGAAACATGGCCATCAAAATATTCTAAAATAATATCTTTAATATCAAAAGTCGCAAGTACATTTATAAAAACCGTTTAGAAAGGCACTGAAATAACAATATAGTAGAAATGTTCTGTGAAGGGCCTCTCATGGAACCCTTGTACGCCACATTGCTTATTCGGTTCAGTTTCAAATAAACTAATAGACATTAGAATAAAACTTCTCGGCAACAAGTTGCGCGTCACCTATAGAAACGTAATTTAATGAAACTTATGATCCGCCTTTGATATTCGTTGCGGAATCGTAGAAAAAAGTAGAACATGTATGAATATTATTCATACTTCTATTTATTGTTTGTATGAGAGAATCGTTTCTTCCGCTTTACATACTCGGATGAACGGCATATAGTGTTGTGAAACAAGACATAAGCCTGATCCAATTAGACACGAGAGAAAAAAATCGACGTTTTTTTTCTTCGAGCGGTTATTTTAATTTTTAATCTGCTTGGGAGGATTCACGGTTGCGGAAAATAAGCCTATTGCTTTTTGAGGAAGTCTCACCTTTTGTCCGACTTCTTACATGGGATACTTGTGGTTGCACAACCGAAGTGGGTTGAACAACAGTATGAAGTGTTATCGAACGATTCATCTATATTTTTTCTTGGAATGGAATGCGAATGAACTGTATCTCTGATTACACATAAAAATGTATATTCTCTACAATACACGTAGCTTTCTTATGGTCATGTATATTTCCACAATAGATTAGACCTCATCAACACAACTGAACAAGCTGACAGTGAAGATCAAGCTGTCCTATATTTTACATACAATACTACAAATTATATGGTAATGTTGTGAATCCAGGATTTTGAAATATTCACTGTATTTTAGTTTTTGAATAAGCATTTTATGAAAGCATTCATCAAATATCTTCATATTCGATATATTGAGAGTAAGTAGATATTCCACGATATTTATGATACAAATATCCTTTCTCGTAACCATACTCCATAATTGGATGTTTTCTCGAACATTTCATTTGAACGCAATACTTTAATGGTGCTATTTCGCAATAAAACAAATAATTAATAATTGGTGCAGCAATTTTATTGGTTAATAAAGCAACGTCAGTGTTGGCCGTATGTTTGAACGATGTTATTTGTTTGTAGTACTTATATATGCAAAGTGCTTAGTCAGTGGTAAACAGAACTATACGTTAATGCAGTGGAAAACTGCTAGATATTTCGTAATTGAACATAATGAAGCATTAAGTGATTGTATACGTTATAACTGTCGAACGATTCTTCTGGATACAAATAAATAATTTTAATCGAAAGCCTTATCGAGACCAGAGGCATATTTAAGACGAACGATACAAAATATTTATCAATGGGTGAAAAAACTACATTTTTTTTTCATTTTGTATGTCTTATTTTTGCAGATTTGTCGCAAAGATGGAATAACGATAAGAAGCACAATAACTATCAAGCGATATAAGAACGTTTTTTAATTTTTAATTCGTGAACCTCGAGCAATATCAGAACCATTCTGGCATCGTTTGCGTTGGATTCTTCTCGCCTCTCCGGATCTAGGTGGCTATGCGTCTCGCGTTCACGGCCTACCTCGACCCGGCGACCGGTAAAGCACGTTTTGTTTCATTTCAGCACCTCGGCGACTCGTCCAGAATTAACGACCGATTGTTTCGGCTAATTTGATAAGGAAATTAATTGCTTGTCAATTCCAGTATTTACAACAAAGCCCGGCGAGAAGCGAGCACTCGGTCGTCGTTTCATTGTTTTTTCCAACCGGGGAAGCGTCAAGTTGGCTTATCGGCGAAGAGGATTGTGAGGAATTTCTGGCATTTTTTGTCTCGCCGAAAAGGATATTTTTAGCCTTCGACCGAACCGTCGGATTAGGTTCGGTGAGTTTTCAAAATCAGAGATTTGGTTTAGTCTCGGTTTATGCGGAAAATCCGCCAAAACTGCAACCGATACCGCAACTACGTTCGTATGTTTTCTCACTTACAAATCTTTGGAGAATTATAGTTCTGGCTCAATTTTAGGCATAATATTCAAAACAAATTGTTTATATGAACTAGATTTCCTAAAAAATGCTATAGTCTATTATTATTTTTTGACCTTTGAATAATTCTTCTAATAAACTACTATTTATTAGTTCATCAGACGATCTTTGAACCTTTAAAATTTGGTCTCACTTTACACAATTATAAACGGGGATACGTGTGCAATAAAAATTTTAAATTAAACTAGATTTCCGCCTAAACTAACGTTAAATAGAATTTTTAGTGCAAAACATAAGTTTGTTTTATTTTTGTTACAAAATGTTGGAAACAAAAAGTCGTTTTTTGTTTGTTTTAAGAGACAAATGTAATCACTGTTTTAGATTTCTTTAAATGAGTCATTTTAATATTAGTTAAAGACTAATTATTATACTAAGTGACATATAAATCCGAACACCCAGTTTAAATGGTTTTATTTTAATAAAAGTTGGTGAATGTATTTATCTTATTGCAAATAACAAGTGAAAAAATGTTCAGCCTTATCAGTTGGACATTCCGGTTTTTATACTGCTTTTTTTAATTCACTAACGCTCTAAAAATGAACATTTCAGCCGCAGTAAAGAATCAATGGAACAGTATTGTCTTTAGTGACGAGTCTCGATTTTGTTTAGGCATGGTCGTGCCAGGGTTAGAAGGCGACGTGGTGAAAGGAAGAATCCACAGTTTTTTGTTGAAAGACATGTTCATCACACTGTTATAGTTATGGTTTAGGGTGCTATAGCTTATGGTTCCAGGTCACCTGTAATCTCCATCAGAGGTAACATGAACGCGCAGCGTTATATCCACGAAGTTCTAGAACCCCATCTTTTACCCTATCTTGACACCCTGGCAGATCCAACTTTCCAACAAGATAATGCCCGACCACATGTTGCAAGAGTCACAATAGACTTCTTTCAACATAATGATGTCACATTGTTACCATAGCCACCAAGATCTCCCGACTTATCCCCAATTGAGCACGTGTGGGATATGATGGGTAGGAGATTGCTCAATTTGCAACGTCCTCCTTAGACTCTAGAAGCACTTCGAGAGGAGTTGGTGGTTGCCTGGAATGAGATACCACAGGAGGACATTAACCACTTGATCAGAAGCATGCCTAGGCGCGTTGGAGAATGCGTAGCACATCAGGGTGCATCCACACATTATTAAAGGTCAAAGGGCTTTAAAGCAGTGCAATCATTTTGAAATTTTTATCATTTACTTATTATGCTTCATTAAGTACTTATACAAAATTTTATTAAAATAAAACCATTTAAACTGGGTGTTCAGATTTATATGTCACTTAGTATATGCAAATTCGTTAAGGTGGTTCGTCACGTTTTTGTATCTTGTTTTTTCTGGTGGCTGATTATTGAGTTTTTACACCTTATTAAATCATTTTTTTTAGAAAATATTATGCAGCGTTTCTACCAAACTTCTTCTGTCACGTCTTGGATGCTCATGACACGTAAACAATGTTATCTTGTCGATATGTGAAACAAAGTTTGAAATTGTTCAAAAAGTAAGTGAGATAATACGGAAATACGACGATTTTGAATAAAATGAAACAAAAAACCCACATCAGATCATTTCTCTATGCAGATGTGACTCTAGTTCCTGGACTAAATGTCAATACCTTTCAACAATGACGTTAGTTTGCTTTAAACTAGAAAGGTGTTAATTTAGACACTAAAAGTTACCGGTAATTATGTCGATCGTTCGCCTACTTCGTATCCGTCTAGCAGCTAATCAGCTGATAACAATCTTGATTGATTTATAGTAGCAGGTGATGAGTCACGCCGACCTTTTCCTACCAGGTTTATCTTAACAGCCTATTTACAAAAGCCGTACACTGTTTTCCATTCAAGCGCCCAGTTCTACCTAATGTCCTTTGTTCTTTAATTGCCTGAAACAACTTCTTTTATGCTACTGCAATATCTACAGATAAAAGCTCAAAATTCATTAACCGATTTCTTATCTGAAAAAAAGCATACGATTCCAATTATACGTTCGTGATCCTCATCGTTTGCATTTAAATTTTAAAATAGCCCGACACCGAGGAGCGTAAAAGGAACGACGTAAACATTAACGTTTTCACAATTTTATCTAATTCGTATTCACGCCGACTTGATATTTACACACAATGTTATTAACAGCTGTAATTGAACCGAAAAAATGGCTCGGAATCGGTCATATTACCAACGTGGTTACACAGTTTCGGTTTTTTAAATTTAACATTTAATATCATGCCTGCAAAATTTTCGTTTTCGTACTTTGTAGCCACTTCGCCATCCGTCCAAAAAATGGGTACAACGTTAAGAATATTTTACACCTCAAGCAAAGCGCCCTCCTTGCCCCCCCTAATGGGCCCTATATCATACATTTTTCTGCAAAAAATTATCCGGGTAAGTATCCCAAGGTCTGTAAGTGGCTGGGGTGTGAAATATGACATGGACAATTAACCCTTTTCTGAGATAAACAGCAGCTAAAAAACAGCTTCTCTGCTATCGCTGGACTAGAATCAGAAAAAGGAGGGTCCCGAAAAATTATATGCCGACGAGAGAAAGCAATTAATTTGATATATAACAGCCCTTTTATAGTCATATTAACTAGAGTAATGGCATCTCTTGGAATGAAAATTATCCGCAGTTAAAATGTGTGTGTGCGGAATTACTAGCAGAAGCCAGGATTTCCGACATAGAAACAATAGAGATGTGCAGGTTTCTGTATTTTCCGAATATACCATGTCACTTTTCTTGATCTCCGGATTTGCATGGTGCACTTTATGCATAAAGCCGACGTTTCGACGTTCATTTGATGTCTCCTTCTGGGCTACAAAATGCGAAAAATAAATTACAAAAATACTAAATAAAGCCGTACAGAAAATGACCGAAACGACGTCGCCTTTCAGTTGATGAGTCCTGCCTATCTGGGAGCACTCAACGGCGCGGCTGAACCCGTGAAAGGTGATAATGGACAGTAGTAAGTGCAGTTGTTTGACGCAGTCTACCTACAAGTACGATAAGCACTGCGGCTGCTGGTAGTGCCGAGGTGCTGAAGCGTGGGCAGAGGCCAGAGTACCAGCGGTACCACATCCGGTTCGATCGTAAGGACGAGCTTCGTTGTTAACGCCGGCCGGCAGGAATAAGTGGGTAGCAGGATTTATATCCATCGATCGATCGCGTAGCGTACTCTCGACTTAACGATGTGTCCGCGCAAGATGCTTTTTATTACGCCGTGTCGTCTTTCTTATCATTATTCATTGTCCTTTTGCGATCAGCTGTTACAAAATAGCAAACCGGTCCCTACTTATATGACATTTTTCCAGAATCATCAGTATTAGGATAATAAGCTAGTTCAATCCAGGAAGTATCCAGAGAAGGTCTTTGGAGCTCAACATGAAAATTACAGAAATATTGAAATCCTATCCAGAAAGATTGAGTGTGGATCTGATGGAATCACAAACGTATTGAATTATTTAATATAAATATCATGCAACGGCAATGTGATCTCAAAATTGCCTGGTTTGACTATGGAATTTTCTGGCTCTGAACCGAGAACGGACAGCTCAACTCTGATACGTCGTTTCAAACGTTTGGACTTACAGCTTCCGTGTAAAAGAGTGAATGAGCATATGAAGTTATACAAATATTGTGCCTGACCTGAAGAGAACGTAATTGAAATATCGTTCTTCAAACAAGGTGCTATGCGTGGTCCGCCGTCCTGTTCATACAGCAGAGCGCTGGTTTGGTTTTTACTAAGAGCAGTACGAGATAGCAGATAGAGCACCTAGCAAATATTCAATGCCGCTGGTCCGACACAAGTTGCCCTAGTTACAGAAGGGCGGAACTCATATTTGATTTTCGAGAACGGAGTCCCAAGTTAACTTTCCGAAGTTATTAATACATACTTGGTATCTCTTTTTTAAGTAGCGACATTTTTAACATAGCTGGTGATTCGGTACTCACATTTAATGTTTATATGATCTACTCGTACTGGTAATTGAATTAAAAACGTTATCATATAATTAAGTTTATCATAATTCTGCATCTAAACATTAAGGGGGACTCACTGGATTGTGAAGAAGAAAGTAATGAGAAAAACGAGCATTCCTGGAAAATATGAGTAAAAATGTCTAGCTAAAAATGGACACCCCGCTGAGCCCCTTCGAGCACTTTTATCTGTATACTTTATCTGAAGTCACTTGAAACACTGTGAAATACCGGATGCGTTTTATATATCTATATTCAACACGCTCTGCTGCTGCAAAAATCGCCAAATTTCGCAGCAAATATCCCCGTATAAGAGATCAAAGACAGTTTCACCGGTCCACGTGGAGTAAAGCACGCCTAAGCGTGGACATAGCCAATGAGAAAACGTGTATTTCAGAGCTCGGAACAAGTGCAGGTGGCTACTGAAAATTGAAACAGTTTAGCCAGTGCCGTGTAGCGGTGAATAAACGTGTTTTCTTTAGTTTGTCCGTGTTTTTTCATAGATTTTATTAGTTTGTTTGTTTTTGACTTTTGAATACTCAGTTTACTTGTTGATTTAATTGTTGTGTTGATTGTTCTTGTGTGTCCTAAATATGGCTCTTTGGAGACCTTGGGAAAATGCTCCAAGCCACGAGGAGATGGTTGATGAACCTGTGCAGACAGAATTCTTTCATAAAGATTTAGAGGAACAGACCCAAAGAGTAATCCTAAATATGTATGATTGTCTGAAAAACGAAAATCCAGATTCCTCGCAAAATCAAATTTTAATCAGAATTTGTATCCTGACAAAAATCAGTCGGTCTACCATTTATCGGGTTATAAAAAGGGGAGATGTAGTCAACCATTCCTTCCACAGAAAGCGCATAGGGCAAAAATTAAAAAGAATAGACGTGGGTTTTCAGGAAGATATTCGTCGTATAATATACGGATTTTATAAAGAAAATTTGGTGCCCACGTTGGAAATGATACGGGATAAATTAAAAGATTATCCCGAAGATTTTTATAATTACAAATGCTTAGACTCACTGCACTGTATTGTAAAACTGTGTGGTTTTCAATACAAAAAATTAGATAAAAGAATCGTGATTATGGAGTCGTCTCGAATCGTTGAATTGCGCCAAGAATTTTTGCACAAAGTTAAAATCTATAGAGAGCAGAAAAGAAATCTGATTTACCTGGATGAAACGTGGTATGATACCCATGATGTTGTGCAGTACGGCTGGGTTGAGGACAGCAACAAGTCCATTTTAAATGCACCATGCAACCGTGGAAAACGAATCATTATTCTCCATGCTGGCAATGAAAATGGATTTATACCTAATGCCTTGCTGTTATCTGCCAAAAATATCAAAGAATCATGTGCCGACTATCATGAGGACATGACCTCCGACTTATTTGAAAAGTGGATAGAGCAGCAGTTAATACCAAACATTTCCCCAAATTCAGTGATTATTATGGACAATGCGCCATACCATTCCCGACAGAAAAACAAAATTCCGAATACAGGCACAAAAAAACAAGACATTATTGATTTTATGAAGTATAAGGGAATGGAAATACCACAAAAATCAACCAAAGCCATATTATTGGATCTTATTAAAAGACAAAAATTTGAAAGAGTATGTTGTTGACAATCTGCTTCAGCAAAATGGCCATGAAGTATTACGTCTACCTCCCTATTACTGCATTTTTTACCCGATTGCGTTGGTCTGGGCTGCTTTAAAAAAAAGTAAGAAAAGATAATCAGACCCCTCAATTAAGTGAATCGCTATTGGCCACAATAAAATATGCAGTATCTCATATTGCTGCCACAGACCTATGGAAGCAGTGTATATTATTGAAAAAGAAAATGAATATTGTGTTTTGCCTCCTGTAAATCCCGTTGTAATTGCTCTACAAGATGACTCTAGCGACAGCTCCGAAGGCGAGGATGATATATAAATACCTATAATGTAAGTCTTTATATACCTTTTTATATACCTACCTGCTATGTAAATATTTGCCTATGTCAAACGTTGGAATTCTGTAATTTTTCCATTTCTTAACTTTCACTCAACATAAATTAAACTCCTAATATAAGTATTTTTTATCCCAAATCAAAAAAATAAGAAGATAGTAAAATCCATTTATTGTGATACAAAAACATTATTATTATCATTCTAAATAAATGCCGCACGCCTATGATACGTCATGAAATTACAAAGGACGCGCCGACCAAAGGTTTTTATGCTATTTCAAGTGACTTCAGATACACTTTTCATACACTCCAACGATTTCAATTTAAAAATTTGTAAAAATACCTTTAGGAAGCTGGGTTAATGTTTTTTTATCAATTCACCGAAAAGTCAAAGCGATCAAAGTGCCGATCCGCGCACCGGGGAAAAGATCTCAATAATTTTTCTATCACTTAATTAATACGTCTATTCCGAGCGAATGGTTCTCGAAGCCGCCTTTGATTTACTCTCCTCATAGTACCGTTTGTAAATATCCACTTATAAATGTGTCAGTCGCGGGTAAACATTTGGAAGGATTTAGAGAAAACATCAGTAAATTTCCCGCAGAAAAATAAACTTCGCCGAGATGGCTTAATCGAAACCGTCCGTCTTCATATCAAACGCACGAGTATTTATTAATAAAGATATGGTAAACACGTGTGTCAAGACACTATTTATAATGTTTAATATTTCTTTTAAGTATCGTTCGGTGCTCATCATAGCGCGTTATAAAGATCGAAACTTCTAAGCACCGACCGTTAAAAAGTGTTGACATGTGCTGCAACTTTACGATGTGGTTATGTCGGTGCCTTTTTAAATCAGTATTAATTTTGTGATGCCATCGAACGGATGTAATAATTCCGGAGCTTCTGGCTTCTCAGGATAACATTTTTTTCAACAGATCGAGATAAAAAAATCATATATGGGTGGAAGTGATCGAATACACTAAATCCGTAAAAACTTCCCGAAATCACAAGATCATAAACCACCCTACCATATCTAGACCGAAAGAAAAGATGTTTAAGCAAAATCAACGGCATTTGAAGAGCAAGGCTTGTACTTTAAGATGATGTCTATGGTTTTTTGGAAAAAAATAATTCGCCATGCTACATAACCTCCAATATAGGCATATAGGTTAGGTTATCAGAAACTAGAGGGAATTGAGTGATTTGGATCACGGATTCAGATTCAGGTAAAATATACTCTGGCTTCTGTGTAAAAAGGTCAGCTCACTGTTGTTTGCCTGCGCAATCAACATAAATCTCTTCAATAAAATAAAAAAAACTGCAAAATGTATATCACGCAGTGTATACAAAGCCACCTTTGATTCGCGCATTGCATTAGGCGCGAAGCGACTCGTCCTGATAACACGATAAAGCACTACGTCCTTCTGTATAGAGCCGAGACTGAGAATATTCCGCTCTGCAACATCCGGGGAGCTTGTATTATATATTTCCATATTGTAGAACATAAATATATAAATATGGCGTCGGGTATACATTTGTGCGACGTCTGTTTATGGGGCTCCATGACGCACTAAATTGTGTCTGAAGCCGCGGGGAGGCGCTCTTTATTTTAGAGCGAAATATGAGACACGGCGAAAAGCCGGATGTTTTTTATTGTGTAACAAAGTAGGCTTTGATGACTGCAGAGTACGTCACATAATGTGACGGATAATTCATGGATGAAGGGTGTGTGAAGGTTTTAACAGTTTCAGAGTTATGAAATGATATTTGCCTTCAATGTTAAACGAGATAAGCCTTGAAATTTTATTTAAGAATGTTTTCCAAGTTTCTAGAAAAATATTTTACTTTTACCGTCAGAACCAGAAACTATACAGGCTGTCCGCAAATTTGGGGTTGTCCTTTTCAGAAACAACTACCTTTGAAATAACAAAGGTAATGTGTAGTGAAACGAGGGCGACCAAGTAAAAAAAAATAAAGGAAACAGTACTCACTCGCCAGTTGACGAGAAGGGCTAAGTACGTCTCTGCCCGAAATCATACCGCTCCAACAGAAAATGAAATCAGCTGACGCGCTACCGAGCAGACGCAGGCGGTGGTGCAGACCACGAACAGAGGTAACAAATATGACGGCGTTGCCGCGTTTTCAGTTTTTAGGTAAACGTACTTTATAGGTATTGTTCGAAGTTATCGCCGTTTGATTCAAAAACACAGGTGCGTGCACGACGTAGCCAAGCATCGGTGCAGGCTTTGAGAATGGAGTCCCTCCCCCGAATGAAAGCACCAGCTTGTTCAATTCTGAGACGAAGTTCGTCAACCGTATGCATTTCAGTTTTGGACACTAAGCGTTTCATTTCTCCCCAAAGAAAAAAATCACATGGTGTTAAGTCTGGAGATCGCGGAGGCCACGCTACGGGTCCATTACGTCCGATCCACCTATTCGGAAATAATTCATTCAAAAACTCACGCACTTCGCGTCTAAAATGGGGCGGTGCACCATCGTGCAGAAACCACATTGATTGTCTTACACTTAATGGCACATCTTCTAACAAGGAATGCAAAATGTTGCGTAAAAAGTCTAGGTATTGCATCCCGTCCAATCGATTTGGGAGAATAAATGGTCCAATGAGCATACCATTCACCATGCCAGCCCAAACATTCACCGAAAATGTGCCCGACGGACAGCGTGCGGATTTTCTACTGACCAAACATGAGTGTTGCGAAAGTTATTCACCCCATTACGCGTGAACGTAGATTCGTCTGTCACAAATATGCACTTCAAAAAGTCCGGATTATTGTCATGTTGATGCAACAACCACTCAGAAAACCGCACTCTTGCTGGAAAATCGTCAGGTTGAAGGGCTTGTACACGTTGGACGTGAAACGGATACAGCCCCTCTTCACGCAGCGTTTTTGATACTTGCACTTCTCTAGCCACGTCTCTAGTGCTTGTTGAGGGATTCTCGTCTACGCGATTCAGTAGTTCTTCCTCAACTTGCACCATTCGTGGTTGTCTAGGGCTCCCACTGTGCCCACCTCGAAATTCCTCCAAATGGCCCTGACTTTCTGGACCAGGTACACGAATCTGCGGGGCCTTAGATGATGTCGTCTAGGGAAACGATCTGCATACACTCGCGAAGCCTCTGTAGCTTTTGAAGACGTTCGCCATAAATTAACAACATATCAACGAGTTCATTATTGGTGTATGAGTGTGCCATTATTACTTTTTTTGAAACGCAATCGATTATACGGGTTCGTTTACCTCTACACGCGTGACCGGAACCGTCGGTTGAAGGTTGCATACTGACCTGACACACTGACCCCGACCCAGTTCTGTCGTCGGGTTGAGCCAGTGACCTTGTACCACTCGGTGATGTCGCGGGTCGCGGCTACAGGACGGTATTCAGATATTTTTGATGTTGCAGAGCCCTTTATCTCGATTCCCTTAAGAGATTGGTGTATATGGTACTAAGAAAAATTGCTTATGTTTTCAAGATCTACACGTCGTGTAAAGGAAAACCCCAACTTTGCGGACACCCTGTATAATATAGGGCTCACATTTACAGTCGCCCCTTAAGGGACGAGTACCGATTGAGGGTTGGTCACCCATTGGGTATAAAACGACTCAGAATGCACCCCTGAATGATCTTCATGTTCGTATGTCACAGTTCTCAGCACGGGCTTCCAAGTTTTTCAATTTGAGGATTTCGAAAACCGTGGAGTATTTCGCAAATGTTTGAAATTGTTAAAATGTAGAATGTGTGAAGAAGATTAAAAATTTTGAGAATTGAACGTTATGAAAATTCTGAATATATTGAAATTTTCCAAAAAAAAACGAGTACCTATTTTGAAAAGTTTTAAAATTGATGGAGTTTTCAAAAACAAACTATTCAAAACAGTTTTCAAAGTTTTAGAAATCGTTATGATTTTAAAAATTTTCATTATTTGGAACATTTTCAAAATTTCCAAAATCTTGAACGACAGCTCCGAATATTTTAAAATTTTTGAAAATATTGAGGATTTTAAAAACTCAAAGCTAGAGAGATTTACAAAAATTCCAAAATGTAATGAATATTCAAAATTTGCAAAGTATTCAACACGCTCGAAGCTTTCATAAGTTTCAAAATTTTAAATATTTTGATGATTTTTAGTTATGGAAATTTCCATAAACTTCAAAATTCTAAAAATTTTTAGAATATCAAGAATTTTCGTGAATTTCATATTTCCGAATTTTCAAAATTCTGTTTTCAATATTTTTGAAATGCAAATCTTAATCTCCACTTGAAGATCAATATTCAACTCTTTCAAAATATCCATAATCTTCAAATTATTCAAAATTTTCGAAGTATCCAAAATTTTTCTAGTAGGTATCCAAATTTTTTGAAATTTCCATGATTTTGAAAAATTTCTAAATTTCCAGAATTTTCATGATTTTCAAAATCTTCACAAATTACAAAACTTTAACTATAAATGTGAGCATAGAACCTTTTATTTCTACAATCAAAACACTTATCACTTGAACAAAGGTTTCAAGGATATTTCTTTGGACTTTAGAATCCTGAATCTCAAATTTTTCTCATAAAAAGCCAGGTAGCCGCGGCAGAGAATTTTGACTTTGGAAACGTGTCAGTCGTAAGTCAGCGTTTTGTCCGTTTTCTCACGACATGTTAGGCGCCAGACTTCGAGCGGCTTTCGCGAAACTGGACTGTCCGAATTCAGTGGCATTTTTAACAGTCACAGCCGGAATTCGAGTACACCACTTTTAACTTATCAGAGGAGTCGTTAAATATCCGACAACGACTTAAGGTTACGGTCAATTCCACCCATACTTATCAAGATGGTCCTTGGGCAACTACATTCATTTTTGTTCGTTTCAATATTTTCATATTACTACTGAAAACGGACTCAACTTGAAAGTAGCCAACCATATGTTCTGTTCCGGCATCTAAAATGGGATATGCACGACACTAGCGACACCTATATCAGATATTAGTAAAAAGGGAAAAGAAAATTACAAAATTTCCAAAATTTTCATGATTCAGATCAGCTCGTACCGTCATTAATAAAGCTTCAGGTATATTCGATTAAGGCTAACTACCTGTCATCTAAGAGGGTAGCTTAATAGTAAATACCGCGCATTTTTAGGCAAACCTGTAAAGAAAATGTTAATCAACGATTATACTCAAGTATAGTTGTGGTGCGATACAGCGTGATGCTTTCTCAACCGTAACCTTAAGGAACCGGTGAGTTCGTACCTTGTTAAAGGCTTCGATAGAGTGGATTTTTCGTTAATGGACCCGATGTAGGATAGTTTCGAACGAAACGGAGCGTATTTCCAAGAATGCCGCGCTGGCGGGAGATTCTCCGCACGATTTATGTTTCCTCTAGTATTTTTTTCGAGGACGACCTTGTCGCCGCTCGGTTTATCTAAGGCTCGAAGAATTCATTCTTGACCGCAGGATTCCGAAAACGCCGCTCCGTCGGCAGACTCGTTCGGATACGTTTTGTCTTTTCTGTGGATAATTAATAGGCGATACCTTTTTCGGTTTTCGAATCTGGAATGAATTGTCGCCTGTGTCTCGGTTCTTCGGGCCAATAAAATGAATGAACGGGTACCAGGTAGGAAGGTTTGATGCGGAGAAAAGATAGGCGCTTACTATTATAGCGTGGCGTCTTGGAGACTAATCTTGTTATTTCAGCCTAATCTTTGCGTTAATACATCAGATATTTCTGTGGAAGCAATCGAAATATTTCAAACACATCTTGCATGCGATACCTTTGAACGAATCATGTTTGTTAGGTCATGTACAGTATTTCAAACAGGATCTTTGGACAACAAACAATTCATCACTGTCCCTAAGAACGGGAAAAATTCCCGGTATAAATCGGTGATTCAGGAAAGCAAAACACATTCCGCGTCGCTCCGAGTCTGTCTCTCCCTCAAGGTGCTAAAAATACCTGATCCACATCGAGACAGCCACGGATCATTTGTCATTCGAGAAATTGTTAATGAACCCCTCGGTAATGTCTGGTTAAATAGTCAGACTCCACCTTGGCGCTCCTGTGCCACAGCTTTTCGTGATTAATTACCGCGAAGATCAAAGCCCGCTAGTCGTGTCGTCGTCTCACTGCCTACTAACAATTATAAAAAGTGACAAAACGCTTAAAAAATCGTACTAATTACGTACATGTGCAACAACAGATGTTCATCCTTTTTCTCGGCAGGCGCTGCCACCCTATGAATGTATTTTCGAAACATCTCGTACAATGCGCCAGCATTCAGGAAGCATCCGTGTAAAAGGAAGTGCTGCTGAAAAGATAGAAGGATGGAAACAATTTTTTCATAGTGATGCAGCCGCGTAGGCAGAAACAACAATCCGGTGCATCACGACAGCAGAGGAGAGCCAAATCGTTTACGGTGCGAAAGGGTCCCGAGACTGTCCGATAGAGGAGAGTCATCGATCAGTCAAACAGTTCTTTACTGACTAGCAACGAGCTAGCAGTACTTGAGACTAGGTGTTATCTGGACCTTTTACAGGGTGAGGAGATCATTGCAGTCCTAAAACAATAGCCTAGCTTTTTCGTCGGTGTTCTGTACTCCGACCAGCCGAAATATCTGAGTCATCAATGAGCTACGAAGCAAAGGTAATGCTTGCTACGCCACTGTGAGTATGTAAGTGCCCCGTTAATATTCTAACGGCGTCAGGTACATCGTAAGAAAATCGAGAAAATATATGGCTTAATAATCCGATCGGAAAGCTAAAAAGTCGACATGTGGGAAACTTTTCGATCGGTCATCAACTACAAAAACGCAAACACGACGAAGAACGCATCGAATTTTTCTGAATGGAGACTCGATAAATCTCAATACAAACTGAGCGTGGTGTATAGGAAGATACGGTATATTGTCGCTGGCAATAATAACCAATAAATTGCTGGTGCATTGAGGGATCACTCTAATCGAAGAAGGACTCTCCAGAGAGGTAGAAATGTTGGATTCAGTTAGCGTAATTCATTTTGTTTTTCATCTGCTGCATTGCTGGATAAGGTAACATCGACGATGGATCGATCGGAGGTGTAATTGCAATAGGCATTGATTTATGTCGCCTATCAGAAAGTGTAAGATATCATAGTCCGACATTACAATCCTTCTCATTTAGCAATACCATTTAAGAAATATACTTGGTCTTAAGCAGAGTAATGCTCATCTAACTGTCCAAGTAAGTTAAATCTGCTTCCCATGTCAAACGGAATGTTCAAGGTTTGAAGTATTAACTTTTAGAAGAAAGACCAGAAAGGGAACATTATTATGCATGGCTGTGACCGCTAGATGGCTGACGATTCTGGTTGTAAAGAAGATGTGGTGCCATGAAATAAAGCAGACAAGGGACCATGCTGATGAGTAACCAAGAAGCACGAAACAGCTGTCGCTTGTTCAATCAACTTATCGAATTAAGAA
Organism: Acanthoscelides obtectus; assembly: GCA_963669975.1. Classification (NCBI taxonomy): domain Eukaryota; kingdom Metazoa; phylum Arthropoda; class Insecta; order Coleoptera; family Chrysomelidae; genus Acanthoscelides; species Acanthoscelides obtectus. The sequence goes on from CAVLJG010000006.1 coordinate 2,344,381, forward strand.
CAATGTAATGGAAATAATGTTAAAACTTTTTCATATTATTTAAGGGTAAATAGTATTGAATACATGAAAAACAGTATTGTATAGTGTAATCTAAGATAAGCATTGTAGGGTGAATAAGAGCATCGACGATGTTGCACAGTTTACATTTCATTGCAATTCATCTGTCGTGCAGTGTGCTAAAATGACGTTTGTTATTTTTGATAAATAAGTTGAATGTGTCTCAAAAATTGAAGCACTGATGTTTGTCATAATCAACTGTCATTTTCAATGCCAACTACGAAAATTTTAGTCTTTTTTTAAGAACTTGAATTTAACAATGTCGGAGTCCAGAATGACGTCCATTAAAAAATAGTTTGTTATTGAGGACAAAGACGAAACGTCAAATTGGAATTCTAATTATGTCATCTTGTAGATGAGAAAAAGAGGCAATGTTAGTGTAATTTTTAGTTTGAAAGCCCATCTCAAATGGAAAAAATAAAAAATAAAAACGATTTACTATCGCAAGAATAATTGTTTACACATTTGGATCAAGAGTGAAGGAATGCTTGACTCATATTATGAAACAAATGGCTATCTGATAAATTCATGGCCTACTTTGGAAACTCTGTTTTTTTGAAATAACTATGGTCCAGTAATGTCAATGTAGGGAATATCATGCATTTTTTGGGATCATAACTATATTTACCTGTACAAAAATCCAATATGGCATCTGTGAGCAAAAATAAAGTTAACGATCGAGTGTGACAGACGAAACGACATATTGAAATTTTAATTATGACATATAGTAGAGGAAAAAACGTGTACTTTCCATTTTGAAACCCCATCGCTAATAAAGTCAGTAAAAAATAATAACGAAATTGCTCAGCTTTCTATATAGTTACCAAATGTGACCCCAATGGTGACAGTCGAGTAACGAGGAACCTCTATTTCCCTTAATTTTGGCAAACGTTCACTTGAATATGTAGATAATTATAATGAGGTTAATGACTACAAGTGTGTTCAGCTGTGCGTATCGGAAAACTTACCATACGACCTTTCCACGAAAAAATTCTCCAGTAAACCGTGGCAGGTATCAACCTCGGGTTGTTAACAATACATTATTATCATTATTAGTTGCTATTAGCGCATTCAATTATTGCTTAACTTAACGCACAATGTAAATAATTTGTTTATATGGAAAAATGTGGATTACAACGCTTTACACCGATGGCAACGGGTATAAGGAAGTGCTGTGTGATTCAGAACAAATATAAATTAAAAAATTGAGTCAAGTAGGGTGACACTGCGCTCAAAAGGTAATTAAACGGATCAAGTTAGCCAAACCGACTCATATAAATATTGCATATTCACTACGTTGTTTCTGTTCAATCTTGGAGATCTTCGGAATTTGACACCCAGAGAAAATATGCTCTCCATCGCTTGTCAGAAAAGTTTGGAGACAGTAACGCTTCCACAAAAAACTTATTTCTTGTCCCTCCCCATCAGGCGGGGATGACGATCGGTCCATATCCAGTCGAGTAGCGGATGCCCACTGCTAAACACGTGCATCCTCATGCGAGGCTCGAAAATATTTCTCCACTATTTTTTTGTAAGGAGAGATGTACGGTGAAATCTATGCCGAGTCAAATATGTCTAAAAGGTCCGTAGAATTACCATCACTGGAGGCGTATAAGCATACCACTGTCAAAAAACTGAGATATACCCTCAACCTAATATCTCACTTTGTGATTTCTTGCGATTCCTTGCACGCCTATTACAGTAGGAAGTAAAAGGAGAATAACAAAGGAAAAACCATATTTTCCAAAATCGTAGAGCAGAAAAAAGAACGTTAAGTACTTAGATCGCTACACAATTTACATGCAAGATATTAAAGCCGCTGGATAAAGTCACAACAAACAACCTTTCCGATTGAAACACCGAGTCGATTAATTAATAAAAGTAAAATGCATCAGTAGCACAGTTGCAGCAGTCGAAATGCAAAACAAACAATTCATAATTGCGAATCGCATTTAGTCGGTAGTCGGCGACTGAATACTGTATTTCAATGCCCGCATTCGAATACGCCGTACAATATAACATACTAATTGCTGCTGGATCGCATATTTCAGTAATGTCATACACTACATGACAATAGTTAAGGATCAATATTGTATAAGTCAAGCGTACGTTTGCTCGTTCAAGCAGCGTCTAACGATTCGATTTGGTACCAAATGAAACTAAAGACTTTGTTAGCAACAACTTGCCTCAAAAGCAAGAGAGCAGGCACAAGTTAGTTCCTCTTAGAAAAAAGTTGGCTACCAACATGTATAACAAAGGAATCGAATGGAACATGTCGGTCAAACAGGATCATACAACTGATCGAAAACTAGACTACCGACCTACGGATAGTACCGATCACCCACGAACGTGGCAACGCAGCACGACGTTGCATACACGGATTTATACACGCAACAGCATTCAGTGATTCAGTTACCCCTGAGCAGATTTGTACGCTCGTTGACTTGTCTGACACGCGTATATCAATAACATGTACAGTACGCCACTGCGTAGGCAGTAAATAGTGACCACTTTGCCAATACTGTCTATCGCGAAAAAGGTAATTCCTGGCAAGGTTGCCATTGAACTCCTAACATGATTCGTTTTTCCGTTAGTGAGACAACTGTTTGCAGTATGTAAACTGCAGCTCTTAGTATTTCCGACGCTCTTGATGGTGCTTGGTAGCTAAACTCCTCCACTTTGTCGCCGAGCGTATCCGAATTCATACATACGAGCCGAGCGGAGTTATTCATTGTTTAATAAAGTGCATACACAACGTGCGCATATTTTATGCACACATAAGTACATCCATATACACCGTCGTCTCTCAGTCGAATCGGATGTCGTGCAACATTGTGTATTACAAAGCTGCCTTCTCAAGATACCAAGGTAGGCAGCTCCGGATTTTGCAGTCTGGATATAATTCCACGCTTCCTCTCTCCAAGATACGCTACCGCCGCCCGCCCCGCTTTCCAACGTTTATAAATGAGATCCATTCTTGACTGCACCGACGGTGCTGACGATGCTATTGCCAGCCGGCTTTGTATCTCCATTAAACTGCGCGTTTCCTTTTGCCGATTAACGCGGTTTAAGGGGATGATGATTTTAAAAAACGGCGTCAAGTGGATTGACCAGTGTCGCCATACGTAGCGGAATTCCGCTATTTGTAGCGGATTAGCGGCGTAGCGGTGGTAGAGCAAATTATCCCAAAATGTAGCGGAATTTATTACATACAAAACTATCATATTTATTTCACTGTTTTAACGTTAATAACGTTCTAAATCCTAAATAGGCAGTGGCTAGAGTCTGATTTATTATCACTTTCATAATAAAATTGGTGCATTTGCATATTCATAAAAATTCAATTAAAACCCATTTATTAGATATAATTAAAATAAACGCAGATGAAGGTACCGCCAAAGGTTTATATTCTCTTTTTAAAAAATGCCTTATATCCAATCAAATAAAAATTAACAATATTGTTGGATACTGTTCCGACAACGCTAGTGTTGTCAAAACTTATCTTTTAAAAGATAATCCTAATATAATTGTCAATGGCTGCATTTGCCACTCTGCTCATTTAGTGGCGGTGGCGGCAGCTGAAAAGATTCCAAGCAACGTTGAAGCTCTTTTACAAAACTTATATTCTTACTTCTCAAGAAGCCCAAAAAGGCAGTGTTGTTCTTGAAGAATTACATGAGTATTTCAAAAAGTCAAAATTAAAAATTTTAAGCCCTAGTAAAACAAGGTGGCTTGCTTTATGCAAATGTGATAGAGTTTTGGATCAGTGGAACATCTTGCTTAGCCTATTTAGATTAGCTTCCATTGAAGACAAAAATCCTGTAGCAAATGTAATACTTAATGAGTTACAGAATCCATTTGTTAAGGCGTATTTAATGTTTTTTAAATTCGTGTTGCCCATGTTTAACCAATTTAATGCTCTCTTTCAATCAGAGAAAGTTATGCTCAATATCATATCAATAGAGAGTGAGCGATTTGTACGTCATCTATGTACAAACTTTATGCGACCAGAATATTTTAAAAATGGAAATTATATAATCTAAATCCTAATGATCCCCACTGCTTATTACCAATTGAACAAGTGAATGTTGGTCCGCATACAATAGGTGCAATAAAACACTGCAATAACACGGCAATCGAACAATTTAAATTAAAATGTGTCACATTTTACCAAAAATCGGTAGAAGAGTCCCTTAAAAGATTTCCTATCAAAGACAACTTCTTTTCAGAGCTAAAGTTTCTCCCACCGGTTGATGTGATGAACAATCGTCTTATTATAAGTGATACCTTTCATGACGCCGTTTTAAAAAAAATTGCCCTTCATATTGAAACCGAAAAGGCAATTTTGGAACTAAAGAAAATATGTATTTATTTTAGTGATAGTGAGAAAGAGGAAATTTTAAAAACAAAAAGTAATGTCATTGAATTTTGGTCGTTTGTAAACGACCTCAAAAATTTTAATGACGAATATTTATTTCGCAATATAGGTAAACTGGCTCTAATCATTTTAACATTGCCTCATGGAAACGCTGATGTTGAGCGAACTTTTTCTCATATGCTTGATTACAAAACAAAAAAAAAGAAATAAAATAATACCATCAACTTTGTCTGCACTACTTACAATTAAATTAGACTTGGAATCAAAAAAACAGTGCTGTTTATCCTATAGTTTTAATGAGAATCATTTAAGCAAATATAAAAAGAATTTATATAATGTAAATAAGGAAGAACAAGTTGAAGAAGAAGTAATTTCTGATTCTGACTGTGAATAAAATAAGCAAACGTAGGCATTTCCACGTTTCCGCTTCTTCTTTGTCCTTACTTTTTGTTTTTTTTCTATTAAGATTAAGATATTGGTGATAGTTTCTATTTTTTTATTAGTTCCTAATTCTAAACCAAAGATTTTGTTTTTTTAGAGGTATACTTTTTATGTTTTTACGAAAAATTGTAATTATATTATGTTATTATTTGTATTTTTAGTAGGGTTTTTAGACAGTGTTTAAAAAAAAGTAAATATGTAAAAAAATATTTGTTGTTTATTTTAAGCCTCCCCCCCTTAAATTTTTAGACCGTAGCGGCATGTAGCGGAATTTTGCGATACGTGTGACGGATATTTTAAACTTCGCTCTGGCAACACTGGGATTGACTCTATACTTCCTACGCATTCGTTTCAGGTTTGTAGGGAAAATGTCTAATATGTCTAATATCTTAACGTTAGAGCGTCTTTGATTTATACTAACACTTACCTTTTCTCGCAAAAGAATCATGGATAGTTGAAAATATCCTACCGACATATGGAGTTATGGTTTGGGGTGCTATAGCTTATAGTTCCAGGTCACCTTTAATCTTCATCCGAGATAACATGAACGCGCAGCGTTATATCCACGAAGTGGATCTTGACACCCTGGCAGATCCAACTTTCCAACAAGATAATGCCCGACCAGATGTTGCAAGAGTCACAATAGACTTCTTTCACCATAATGATGTTACATTGTTACCATGGCCACCAAGATCTCCCGACTTATCCCCAATTGAGCACGTGTGGGATATGATGGGTAGGAGATTGCTCAATTTGCAACGTCCTCCTCAGACTCTAGAAGCACTTCGAGAGGAGTTGGTGGTTGCCTGGAATGAGATACCACAGGAGGACATTGACCACCTGATCAGAAGCATGCCTAGGCGCGTTGGAGAATGCGTAGCACATCAGGGTGCATCCACACATTAGTAAAGGTCAAAGGGCTTTAAAGCAGTGCAATCATTTTGAAATTTTTATCATTTACTTATTATGCTTCATTAAGTACTTATACAAAATTTTATTAAAATAAAACCATTTAAACTGGTATATATAGGAACCTGCTTATTTTATATGTAACGTCTCCTTAAGTCGCATACTAATAATATTACATGATGAACAGTTTTAATGCATGAGAAACAATTTCCTCGTAATACGCTGCTCGTAATGTGATAATATACGCGTTGTATATTTTAATCAGCGAATGCTGCAATCCTACAAAATTGCTGATATATTTCAACAATTACCTCGCTTATTAAAATTATCGAATGAAGACGCAAGCTTTGCCATTGCATTTCCTATTGGATGCGTTCGTATCAATGAAACATTAATTACATTGTCTGCAGTCGATACAAACAAACTAACCGTTACTAATTGCGGCTGTAAATAACTGGAAAAAACGGACGACTAGCAACGTAGTAGACACAATTGAATAAAAGAACGGAATCAAGGAAATGTGTGTCAAATAGCAAAATAATACCTAGGGTACCTTCAGGCCCTAATGCAATAAATAGAATGAGCAAGGAGTTTCGAAGAGCGGCTGGATCATTCTTTCTATAAGATATATGGTTTATTGTGTAAAGTGAAGAGAAATAGAAGAAGCTACAAATAATGTTATGTTTCAGTGTATCACGTATATTAGAACTTTCTCATTTGGTTGAACTAGTATTATCAAGCACGCGTAATCGCCACAGCTCCATTTGAAGGAAATAACCACACTTCCTGTCAACAATATCCGTAGTTCTTTTAAAAAAAGTGAAACAAAATATAATCCCGTACGATGACTACATAGAGATCAATCACTAGATCCGCTCCTATCGTTAATAGTTTGATCATCGAGGCGTGACCCGAACCACGTATCGTAGACGATTATATGAAGATACATAATGGAAACACCGGTCGAACATTACTGTCAATGTCGGTTATGCAGCGACGCGTTATACGAAAGCGCCGAAACCGTCTTATCCCTTTTACTTTATCAAAGCGTTAATAATGAATTAATAACCCCGACGACTCTGTTAAAAAACCCAAGGCAGTGTCGTAGGTAACACGTTTCCAGAAAAGTCGTTGATATTTTTTATGTTGCAGCATTTTTTTTACATTCATGCGGCTATTGAGATAAAACGACTGTTGTAAATGAATTTGCTGTTGCTAAATATCTGCATGTAAGGTGCAGTCAACCTCTGGGTGAAGGAATCGTTAATTCTATGTCAAAGAAAATGAAACGCTAACGTTATACTCATACGTCATACTAATTAATAATTTAAATCAAAAAAATGATGATTGTTCATTGCAGAAACGTTACGTAAAATGAATAAGAAAAACACATTTTTTAGTTTATATCTAAAGTGTATGATTTCCAACATATACTCAATTAAAAAAACCAAAGAATCGTTATCGATAGAACTTTGAAAAAAATAACATTATCACAAAAATGAAATTATAACTCTCCCCTAAGAAGACCTGTTGGGAAAATAAATCTGAGCACATTCTGTATATTAACATTGAAACTACAACTAATAAACAAATCGGAGCAGACTTAGTTAAATGTTTGTCTGTTTTTATATTATATTTTAATGTCTGTTTAGTTTTGAATGCCATTTACTAAAGTTTTTTTACTTATTTATTTTCTGTATATTTTTTACTCTACTGACGTGTTCTATGTCATCCTATGATGACCTGACAGAACCAATATGGAATTGATGAATGATAATGATGAAGCTGATAGATTCTTCTATTATACGACTCTTGGCATTATTTTTTATATAAAGTTTTTGAACAAGTTTCGCTGAGACACATACTGATGTTTGTTATGGTCGACAAACCATAAGTACTATCTTTTTCAAAGGTTTTTAGTCTGTTGATTGGTTAGGACTTCATTATGTATCTATAAAAAGTGATTCTGTAAATGATCCCCTTGTTTACCCTTTCAGTTCCATCCTTGTGTCGAAAAAAGCCGGCATGGCGCTCGTAATCGGTGTCCACATCAAGACAGCGGATCGCTTATCCTCCGTTTTTTTTTCCGCTGGCCGAACAGCGCGGCGTCGATCTAACCCGCAAAGACTTTTATCTCGAAAAGAATGCCAGGTAGACATTTGTAATTGGTCGCGGGATTTCTTCTTTGGGAAATTATAGCGCCTCATGGCCGCTTTTTGACCAAGTATTTTTAACAGTCAAATCTGGAATGCGGGTACATCGTTTTTAACTTATCAGGAGAATGCGAGGCGTGTACGGCGAGTCGTCAAGCCTCGTAAAGGGCCTGTTTCGACGTTCAAAAAAGGACCACCTTATAATCATCGTGTATGCTTAATGGGTGTCTGTTAAAGTCTATTTTGTCAAGGCAGCTGTTCACTTCTTTGATTTGAAAAAATGGTAGTACAGTATGCAGTGTTATTGAATATTGTTTCTCGAGTGAAGCATAAGGCTCAAATCTGCTCATAAGGCTCATTTACTAACTTTAAAAAAGTAATTTCGTGAAATGTGAAAAGTTGAAAAGGAAGAGCGTTGACACCACACCTTTACGGCTTATCAAAGGTTCACAAAGAGGATATTCATACCACTTCTGCATATAGCCAGTTCAAGAGGGATCCCTGGCAACTTGGCCAAATATCTACTGTCCAGATACAGCCACTGGAACGATAAAACCTCAAGAAGACAAGCATACCTATGGAAGGAATCATAGAACTACTCACGTTATGACCAAGGATCAACTATTTTTAAGTAAAAGAAGAATTTTACATCCAAGAGTAGTAGTTAATCGTCATTAAAAACCAACAGGAACGAGAAACACGTCACAACCAACCACTAACCACGTCATCAAATGGTATGGATAGCCAAGAAAGGGAGCAGCATGCTTACCAGTTCACCTGATGAGGACTCGAGATCGTATCAAACGAGTCATGACTAAAAAAACTTTATAGATAATGAGAGTCTGAAAACCATCTCAATTTGAAGCCGCGGTTGCTCTGCAGCATGTCTAGAACTGGAAAGAGTTCCTAAGAACCTACATATTATTACATGGAATCGACTTCTTTAGTAATTTAGTATTCATTGCGTCTAACAAAATGTCTCTGTTCTCTTTACGATGAAACATGTACAAAACGCACGATTTGTGCATAATTTTCCAGTTAGAGGATGTTTAAAAATAACCATTTAGGAAGGCAGTCATATGTCATCGCAGTGTGCCTTGTCGGGCGCCCGGCGTCTCACAGAAACAGTTGAAAGACGAATGGACTAGCGGCCACTTTGATTCTGCTTTGACGTATGCTTTTCCGACTAATAAAAGATAAACACGGCACTCTAACTGTAAATATTTGTATATTCTACAAAGGAAATACACACCAAATTAAATGTGGAACTCTACTTGATTAGCCATGCACTCTGTGAGAACGTTTCATATTTTTCATATCTTAGATACTAAGATCTATCGATGAAAAAAAGTAAATGGTAAAAAAAATTCCAGATGAGGTAACTGATAAAACGTGTCCTGTAGTTTTCATGTTAAGTCCTATAAAGTAATTACTATCTTGCTATTGTGTCAGCGTTTGGCTTGTACGCTAGAAAGATAGTTCAATCGTTTTGTTTTGAGAATGGCAATTTTTATCAATAGCTGGTTAATTTTGAGAAATCTCACTGATTTTCGTGATTAATATTACTATCAATAAATTTTCAGACAGCCGACAGTTTATTCCTTATGCTGACGATGGTGGCTATGAAAAAACCTAATAGGAACACTTTTTCAAACCGACTCGCCGTTTTCACGTTGTCTGTCCTATATCGCCATCGTAGATGTGAGTTGAGCAAACCTGCATCTGCGATGGCCCGCAAAAAACGTCCGATGCAGGCGCGCACAGGTATCGCAGTCTGGCAATATATCACCTGCAATAGGGCAAGGCGCGACACCTTCCTCGGACATATCCCGACGTGTCCGACGCCATTAATTACCTGCAGTAACGTGGCCGTCGCCGTCGGGCCAGTAATTAAGCCAACGTTCGTCCGCCGTTCATACATACCTCAGCGCACTCTGTCAGAAAAAATATACCAAAGATACTTAGCCGACAAACTCTACTTATTGTTGCATCTCTTTTTCGTCACTTCAGCATCGGCGCTCCGCAAGGATCTGTCCTAGGTCCAGCGCTAATCCGGTTTCATATTAATAATATAAGAATCTTATTTGAGAAGCAGTTCCTTAACCGTCCGTATAGGTTTTCTCGACTATTAATATACCGATGAAGCATTGTAGACCGAAGGCTAAGTACCAGGGCACCGGAGCTATTATGAGTAGATTAAAGAAGCGGTCGTATTGGCCAGTTCTGGATGCGTAGAGTTTGTTACGGTTGTGATATAGAATTCGCTTTATTTGCAATTTTACATCAGTCACAAATATACATAACACAAGGTTGTTAAAAAACCAATGGAAATATTTCGAGGGCAGAAAGTATATCCTGAAATAACAACAAAAAAGTTCCATAACTGTCCCATTAGCAAGATGTTTAAATTTCTACTCCTTAAGAAAACTGTTGCGTAATAAGGTGAGCCTCTTGTGAACTGCATACAATTTGGGTAAAACGGTTTGAAACTTTCACCTCGAACTGATCAATTTTTTTCTAAAAACCATCGTCTAAAAAAATTCTTAACATAGGCGATTCATGTAAAATTGATTACAGGATTAAAAAAATGCAATAGATGCCTTATAAGAGCTAGTAGCGTACTAGCTATGCTGCATAAAATTTTAGGTCAATATCCCAATCTCCGAAAAATATTTTTTTCATTTTCATTTCATACCCCAACTGTAAAAGTTCGGCGATTGTGGCCGACCAGGCGAGGTTAAAAATGGAGTTAAAATAAAATAAACTCAAAATACTATTGGGAGTCTTGTAAAGCAAGGTTTGAACTTCAATTTAGGAAAAGTTAACGTATGCCATCTTTGTTCAGAAAGAACCAAAAAACCCGAATAATATTTATCCAGGCAAAAAAATACTAGAACGAATTTGAATACAGCGGGGGTATATTCAAGGGTTAAAAGCTTGATTCAAAATTGTAATATTTGAGTTACTTTAAAACTAAAACTTTGCTCTACAATATCTTGAGAGTATTTTGAGATTAGTTTATTTCAAAGCGATTTCACCCTTGTTTTTCGCAGATAGATAAACACGAGCGTCTATATAAGCTTTGTGTTATTTTTCTGAGCCACCCTGTATATTTATTCTCAGATTATCGAGTATATGGGACAATCTGTCAAAGGTGGATCTTTCAAGTGCCCCAGCTCTCTTTAGCTGCTTCAAATAATACCCAACGAAAACAATGTCCGAACTCAATTTATTTTCAGCAAGAGACATTTGAAAAATGCGCCCAACCTCACAGCTGGTTTCTTCTTCGGGACGTATTAGTAGTCAACACCGTTTTATACTCAACCGTCGCATCGGGTACTTCAACAGAGAGATGCTTAGTAAAACTGTTCGGTAACACGTGCGCGACATACCGAGAGGAACATATCTCACTCAGCTAATTGAGCATCGTTTTCACGGTTGACGCCTTTCTGTCAAACAACCACCGCAGAAACACTTTGTTTTATTTCTCCTCGTCTATTTTTAAAAGGTTCGTTGCCAGACGGACAGATCGTTATACGGTACGTCGCGAATTCGAAGAAGAATTTGTCACATCGTTACGATCGTAAAAAGATGGCAGCCTTACGTTCCGAAATATTTCTTTGTATGTTTAATAGCATTAATGAGCTTATTATATTGCGCTTCGCCTTCATAACTAAGGATACGAGCAGTTTGATGTATTTTCCGTTTCCCCCCCCCTTGTTTGTGTGAGATTTGACTGCAAGCAGAGCTACTACACGTATCCTCATTTATGAAGGCGAGGCGCAATATAATTGAGAGATTAAACGAACTTACCTAAGTGAAGTTTAATCCTAATTATATGAGCCTCGCCGGAATAAATAAGGATACGTGTATAACCGAAAATACACGTATCCTTATTTATGAAGGCGAGGCGCAATATAATTGAGAGATTAAACGAACTTACCTAAGTGAAGTTTAATCCTAATTATATGAGCCTCGCCGGAATAAATAAGGATACGTGTATAACCGAAAATACACGTATCCTTATTTATGAAGGCGAGGCGCAATATAATTGAGAGATTAAACGAACTTACCTAAGTGAAGTTTAATCCTAATTATATGAGCCTCGCCGGAATAAATAAGGATACGTGTATAACCGAAAATACACGTATCCTTATTTATGAAGGCGAGGCGCATATAATTAGGATTAAACTTCACTTAGGTAAGTTCGTTTAATCTCTCAATTCTACCGTTATAACAATCGGTAGGCGTTCTTATTTAGACTTACTTGCATTTAAAGGTGGCAACAATTTGCCTTCCTAGTGGACAGCTACAGTATCTCTTTGGACATCCAGCTTTACGTCTTCTGCGCTGAATGTAATAACAATGTGCTTTAGAGACAATGCTATTTTTTATTTATTAAAAAACATCATTCCGTTCGCGATAAAAAACTGTTTTTTCCAATGTTGCCTGTGTTGATGAGTGTCTGTTGTCTATCTTTGTTGCGTGCCCTATAGGGCATACGCCCGCCCAACGCGGTTTACAGCGACAGGGTTATCTCTACCGTCCAGCCGGCCGCCAATTTACATCTCAATCGTTACTTTTAATGGGGAAAGGGGTAAAGCGGGAGTTGGGAATATTGTTTCCTTGATTTCTGTACCGACACATCCTATTCCGGATGCGACACTTGAGCCAGCTCGCTGATTGGACTTTTGAACACGAGTGTGTACTCTTCAGATACTCAAAAGAGTTTTTCTTGAGGTTAAACGTTAAACGTGACCAATTGAACAGTTTTTTGGAAAATTTTCAATACATCATTTTTATTTAGAATATTTCTTGCTGCCAAGGGAGCGCACTATGCCTGTGTCTAGTTTTAACTAGGCAAATATTTTTACCTACACTAGTTAAGCATATTTGATAAATATAATTAAATTGTAAACTGATTTTAGTAGTTCGTTAATTTTAAACGAATTGGTCTACTTAATCTAAGTAAACGGTTTAATAAATATAATTAAACGGTAATGCTTTGATTCAATTAAGCTAGTTTTATAGATTCAAGTTAGAAATCTGAGTTTGATTAAACTTGTTAACTGTTATATAGTTGATTAAATTTTTTAATTGGTTAAATTAATTTTTTTCTCAGTGAGGAATAGAACAACAAGGGACAAGTGCTGTAGGCAGATATTTTTGTACGCTTTCATGAATTTTGTTTTGTGTTTTAGTTATGATCCGTTGATCGTTCTATACTACAAATAGGTACCTATTTAACTGTTCCGATCAAACGGTTTCTTGAAATCACCTACAAATATTCCAAGAAGTGTATCGAGAACGGGAGGGGGATTTTAAGGCAATTCTGGCACGAACATGGTACGGGGCGGCATCCAGGAGAATTTAATATAACAGTTATTAGAGTGGTAGTAGCAGTGGTGTGGCGCGGCATGGGATCCGAATTCATCTGTTCTTCTATGGAACATGCAAATTGTGCGAGTTAGAGTTGCCTAATAGACTTAATCTTGTCGCTTATGTTGAATAGTCTCACGTGAGATAATTAGCGAGGGCGCGCTACGAACTCAGTGACGTACAGAGAAAAAAGAAAGAAGACAAACTCGAATATAGATCGGCAACAGTCTGTCTTTGGTAACTAGGAACACGATGCTGTAAAGGCAAAGTGGCAATGATTACTGGCGCATAATGTCAAGATTTGTACTTAAAACATTTTCTCTTAAAAATTCATTTGATATTCTGAAACTTCCACCTAGGGAAAATGTTTGGCTATTCGTTACAACAATCAGGCACTTGAATATTCAAAAGGCAAGTGAAAAATCATTAACCAGCTTATTAATTGTTGTTTGTTGTTTCATGTTTCAATTTACTTCCTGTGCCACTGGGCGAAGAAATATTGTAAAAAATGAGATATTGTGATTTTTGGAAGTTATGTGACATATACATGTCATTCATAACCGTTGGCGTAGCTTCTCATCCTTCGATAACTTGAGAATGCCCGCTCGGATTTTTGACATTTCAACGCCATCGTTTCCAATGTCTCGAATTGTCCCTCCAACCCGACGAGCCGTCGCTGCAAGTTGTTCATCCCCCGTGCTCAAGCCCATGTTTTCACTCTCTAATTAGGGGGCCGCAAACAGCTGAGAATTAAACTTTCGTCAGCCATTACCATATGAGAGAGTACTAATTAAGATACTAAGCGCCGCGGCTATTGTTTCGAACCCTCGCTCATCGACCAAGGCGACGATATCCACTTTGTCTCCTAGTGCTTGCTCCTTCTCGGGTCTCACCTGAACGATAATGGCTTCGATTCTCACCCCGTTGCTTGTTAATTTTGGAAACTACGCACTAAGAGGGCGATATTGTCTTCGACTTGCTTCCCCATTAGTCCCTCTTTCGGGAACTCCAGTAACACCAACTTGTTAATATTCTAGCATCAGATGGTTTGACATCCGATTGTGAACTCCTTCAAGGAGTTAAAAGACTAGTTTCAAACGGTTTCAAATTTGATTCTGCTAGAACACATTTTTTTGTCAAAATACGTTCAAGTTGACAGTGACAGTTGCGTGTTTGGCATTTCGATTAAATTCTAGGTTCCTTTCCTCATTGTTAGGCCATTGAATTAAAGTTCCAGAAGCTTCTTACACTTGAGCGAATGTCATCGTAGTAGTGAATCTAGATGTAAACCAAAACAAACGCCATATTTTCTATTTTTTATATTTAGATAAAAACCACGTAATGCGGTTTCCTTGATTTTCCGGACCTTGGCGTTCAGTTCGTCCATAAGACGTTTTAACCCCCTCTCCCCCTGGTATAAACGTTAACTGGAATGTAAGAACTATTAAAAACCTCTCTAGATAACTAATAATACATCATACATTTTTGTTTAATTTATTTAGCATGACAGATATTTATGAAAACAAAACGTGCATCTCATAGTGTGTCTATTACTCTCGAAACTTTGTTTTGTAGGACCTGTAATATTGACAATACAGCTTCATTGGCAGCGAACAAGATAGTTGAACAATATAGTAAATGCGGTCAAACACTTATACATATATATATATATTTACATATATACATTTTTAAAGCGATGTCATATTTTCGTCTCGTATGTGTACTAATGTGTAATCTGCAAATATCTATCTAAAATCTCATTAATGTATAAAATAAATAGTAGTGGACCTAGCTTACTAACTTGCGGTACACCAACAGAAACATTTTTTCAGATCCAATTTTGGTTTGACTGTTGTCAAGCAGTTTTGAATGCATATCCTTTAAATCGATAGAGATGCAATTTATCCCTGTCAATGGTTTCAAACGCAATTATAATTCCACACGTCCTCTAGATCTCTAGATGCCATTGTGTAATATCCGTATTAACCATTAGCGCACCGTATCACAGTGTGATGTTTGTTTTTCTCAGGAGATCAAACGGCCTATTATTAATTAACTGTCGCCAAACTATATTGCATATTAATAATGTATAATTATTTGTCGATGACTCGTAAACAACAGGATTAACCAATTTATATACAACAGTAGGGATCAACTACAGTACAGGCCGTTAGCCATTGGGTATTGGCATTTGCCGATTATCGATTGCAGCGTCATTTGCGTTTGTAATGGACTCCAAAACTGGATGGCTACCAACACACGACCAGCTTGTTATTCAGTTATAGGATATGTATGTTATGCTAGTGCGATCATGAAAACTTTAATAGAATCGTGAGGAAGACGGATTAACGATAATCAGATGATATAACCCCTCTTAGCTGATTTCAAATATGTATTTTTTACGACTAGAGTGTACCTAAAAAGTTTTTGAGAAAATAAATTGTTTTAGAAGTAAATAGTTTCGTCATGTTTAGTTTATAAAGGCATATTTTGGTACAAATCTTGAAGTGGGCCAACTGAAGTGGGAAGGTGCTCGTACATAATTAATATGTGTATTAATATATAAATCATGAGATCACGGATATTAACAATTATCGACCTATATCCGTAATATCTAATATAGCAAAAATATTTGGAAAAATATCATCTCTTCAATGCTTCAGTTTATCTGTAAGTATGAAATTTTATGGAAATACACCAAACAAAATTCCTTGTGTTTCTGTTTGTGTTGATCGAAGGGAAGCTTTTAACACAGTAAACCAGAAATTATTGTTAGAGCGGAGAGAGTTGACTTTCGTGGAAAAATGCACTCATTATTGGAAAATCACTTATCTAATAGACATCAATCTGTTAAAATATCCAAAACTTCCAGCAGTGAAATGTTTATCAAATGTGGCGTCCCTCAGGGAACGGTTATAGGACCACTGCTTTTCAATATATATTTACATATTGTAAATTGATTGTGTGGGCAGAATAATAAGTTTTGCACATGATCATGCAGTTCTTTATAAATGTGATGATTGAGCCAATTTAAAAACATAGTTAAAAGTTATTGTGTAACAATTATTCACTTTAAAACGTATTTTACCATAGTCATCCTATTCTAAGCATCTACCAAATTACAGAAACATCTCTTTTTTATATTGCTTATAATTCACCTATCTCCAATTCTCATTTTGTATCACATGAAAAAGATTCATTCGCACGTATTCCCTCTAATCCAGACAGAAATAAAAAAGGCTCGGCGCGCTCCTTTCAAAAATAAAGCATCGCATCGCGATTGTGCTCTTTGTACTACGACATATCGAGGCTTCGGCTGCACCAGCTGAAGCGAAATCCGTCGAAGCTGAAATCAGTTGAAAGAGGCACCGATGGCTCGATGACGAATTGATATTGTCTTAGGGGAGCCGTCGACTGCGAAACTGAGATAAACCCCTGCCGGGTCCGCGTTCGCCGTTATCACTCGATGTGCAGCGTCGGATATGTGCTTCCGCTGGAGCCTAACTGATGCTATATTAACATGTCCGGTGTCGTTTAATTAAAATCGTATGACGCCTTCCCACCGTCCAACGTCAATATTTAAAATGTACACGCGTTGGACGACGATGGGTCAATCAGGAGAAGCGGCTCGTTAGAGGAGGCGATTTGTCTCTTATGAGTGGGATCAAGCTGTGGAGAATATTATACCGCATGTTTATGAAACACTTTTCAAGATGGTTGTAAGAAGTCATCTTCCGTCTATCAAAATGTTTTCATATTCAGTTGGCCAAATTATCTACATGTGCCAAGGGTCATGAATCTTATAAAAAGGAGACGAAAATGGGCCAAATCATTCCTGTTGGTGACTTGACTCCACGCTTTCTCTTCTGGCCTGGGAACTGATTCCTTCGATTTGATCACGATTCCGATTGCGTCCTCAGAATCGATTTATTTGTTTAATTTCCTCACGTTTACAATTCCAGCCTCAGAATCGATCTCTTCGAAGCGTTCATGATACCGACTCTGGCCTTGGAATCTATTGCTTCAATTTGTCCACGATTCTGAATCCTACACTAGAATCGATATCTTCGATTTGTTGACGATTCCGATTTCAGATTCGGAATCAATTCCTTCGAATCGTTCACGATTCCAATACCGGCCTCAAAATCGATTTTTTTATAATTGTTCATGATTCCGACTCCGGCCTATGAACTGATTTCTTCGTTCTGTTTACGATTCCGATTCCGGCCTCAGAATCGGTTTCTCCGATTTGTTTACGACTCCGATTCCGGTATTGAAATAGATTTATTCTCTTTGTTCACGGATCAAATTCCGGTCTTAGAATCGATTTCCTCGATTTATTGACGTTTCCGATTCCGGTTTCGGAATAAATTCCTTCGAACCGTCCACGATTCCAATTTTGGCCTCAGAATAGATATCTTCTATTTGTTCGCGATTCCGATCCCGATCTCGGTATAGAGTCATTTTACGATATGATGCTGGCCTCGGAATCGATTTGTTCACGATTCTGATTCCGGCCTCGGAAACGATTCCTTCGATTCGTTGTCGATTCTTATTTCGGCCTCAGAATCGATAGCTTCGATTTGTTTACGATTCCGATTCAGGCCTAAGAATCGATTTGATTACGATTCTGTTTCCAGCATGGGAATCGATTTCTTTGATTTGTTCGCGATTCCGATCCCGATCTCGGAATCGAGTTCTTTTACGATATGATGCTGGCCTCGGAATCGATTTGTTCACGATTCTGATTCCGGCCTTGGAATCGATGCCTTCAATTCGTTGTCGATTCTTATTGCGGCCTCAGAATCATAGCTTCGATTTGTTTACGATTCCGATTCAGGCCTAAGAATCGATTTGTTTACGATTCCAATTCCAGCATGGGAATCGATTTCTTTGAATTGTTCACGATTCCGATCCCGATCTCGGAATCGAGTTCTTTTACGATATGATGCTGGCCTCGGAATCGATTTGTTCACGATTCTGATTCCGGCCTTGGAATCGATGCCTTCAATTCGTTGTCGATTCTTATTGCGGCCTCAGAATCATAGCTTCGATTTGTTTACGATTCCGATTCAGGCCTAAGAATCGATTTGTTTACGATTCCAATTCCAGCATGGGAATCGATTTCTTTGAATTGTTCACGATTCCGATCCCGATCTCGGAATCGAGTTCTTTTACGATATGATGCTGGCCTCGGAATCGATTTGTTCACGATTCTGATTCCGGCCTTGGAATCGATTTGTTCACGATTCTGATTCCGGCCTCGGAATCGATTCCTTCGATTCGTTGTCGATTCTTATTGCGCCCTCAGAATCGAAATCTCCGCTTTATTTACGATTCCGATTCAGGCCTAAGAATCGATTTGATTACGATTCCGTTTCCAGCATGGGAATCGATTTCTTTGAATTGTTCACGATTCCGATCCCGATCTCGGAATCGAGTTCTTTTACGATATGATGCTGGCCTCGGAATCGATTTGTTCACGATTCTGATTCCGGCCTTGGAATCGATGCCTTCAATTCGTTGTCGATTCTTATTGCGGCCTCAGAATCATAGCTTCGATTTGTTTACGATTCCGATTCAGGCCTAAGAATCGATTTGTTTACGATTCCAATTCCAGCATGGGAATCGATTTCTTTGAATTGTTCACGATTCCGATCCCGATCTCGGAATCGAGTTCTTTTACGATATGATGCTGGCCTCGGAATCGATTTGTTCACGATTCTGATTCCGGCCTTGGAATCGATTTGTTCACGATTCTGATTCCGGCCTCGGAATCGATTCCTTCGATTCGTTGTCGTTTCTTATTGCGCCCCCAGAATCGATATCTCCGATTTATTTACGATTCCGATTCAGGCCTAAGAATCGATTTGATTACGATTCCGTTTCCAGCATGGGAATCGATTTCTTTGATTTGTTCACGATTCCGATCCCGATCTCGGAATCGAGTTCTTTTACGATATGATGCTGGCCTCGGAATCGATTTGTTCACGATTCTGATTCCGGCCTCGGAATCGATTCCTTCGATTCGTTGTCGATTCTTATTGCGCCCTCAGAATCGAAATCTCCGATTTATTTACGATTCCGATTCAGGCCTAAGAATCGATTTGATTACGATTCCGTTTCCAGCATGGGAATCGATTTCTTTGATTTGTTCACGATTCCGATCCCGATCTCGGAATCGAGTTCTTTTACGATATGATGCTGGCCTCGGAATCGATTTGTTCACGATTCTGATTCCGGCCTCGGAATCGATTCCTTCGATTCGTTGTCGTTTCTTATTGCGCCCTCAGAATCGAAATCTCCGATTTATTTACGATTCCGATTCAGGCCTAAGAATCGATTTGTTTACGATTCCAATTCCAGCATGGGAATCGATTTCTTTGAATTGTTCACGATTCCGATCCCGATCTCGGAATCGAGTTCTTTTACGATATGATGCTGGCCTCGGAATCGATTTGTTCACAATTCTGATTCCGGCCTTGGAATCGATTTGTTCACGATTCTGATTCCGGCCTCGGAATCGATTCCTTCGATTCGTTGTCGTTTCTTATTGCGCCCTCAGAATCGATATCTCCGATTTATTTACGATTCCGATTCAGGCCTAAGAATCGATTTGATTACGATTCCGTTTCCAGCATGGGAATCGATTTCTTTGATTTGTTCACGATTCCGATCCCGATCTCGGAATCGAGTTCTTTTACGATATGATGCTGGCCTCGGAATCGATTTGTTCACGATTCTGATTCCGGCCTCGGAATCGATTCCTTCGATTCGTTGTCGATTCTTATTGCGCCCTCAGAATCGAAATCTCCGATTTATTTACGATTCCGATTCAGGCCTAAGAATCGATTTGATTACGATTCCGTTTCCAGCATGGGAATCGATTTCTTTGATTTGTTCACGATTCCGATCCCGATCTCGGAATCGAGTTCTTTTACGATATGATGCTGGCCTCGGAATCGATTTGTTCACGATTCTGATTCCGGCCTTGGAATCGATTTGTTCACGATTCTGATTGCGGCCTCGGAATCGATTCCTTCGATTCGTTGTCGTTTCTTATTGCGCCCTCAGAATCGATAGCTTCGATTTGTTTACGATTCCGATTTAGGCCTAAGAATCGATTTGTTTACGATTCCAATTCCAGCATGGGAATCGATTTCTTTGAATTGTTCACGATTCCGATCCCGATCTCGGAATCGAGTTCTTTTACGATATGATGCTGGCCTCGGAATCGATTTGTTCACGATTCTGATTCCGGCCTCGGAATCGATTCCTTCGATTCGTTGTCGATTCTTATTGCGGCCTCAGAATCGATATCTTCGATTTTTTTACGATTCCGATACAGGCCTAAGAATCGATTTGTTTACGATTCCGTTTCCAGCATGGGAATCGATTTCCTCGATTCGTTGCCGATTCTTATTACGGCCTCAGAATCGATATCTTCGATTTGTTTACCATTCCCATTCAGGCCTCGGAATCGATTCCTTCGATTCGTTGTCGATTCTTATTGCGGCCTCAGAATCGATAGCATTGATTTGTTTATGATTCCGATTCAGGCCTAAGAATCGATTTGTTCACGATTCCGATTCCAGCATGGGAACCGATTTCTTCGAATTGTTCACGATTCCGATCCCGATCTCGGAATCGTGTCCTTTTACGATATGATGCTGGCCTCGGAATCGATTTGTTCACGATTCTGATTCCGGCCTCGGAATCGATTCCTTCAATTCGTTGTCGATTCTTATTGCGACCTCAGATTCGATATCTTCGATTTGTTTACGATTCCGATTCAGGCCTAAGAATCGATTTGGTTACAATTCCGATTCCAGCATGGGAATCGATTCCTGCGAATTGTTCACGATTCCGATCCCGATCTCGGAATCGAGTGCTTTTACGATATGATGCTGGCCTCGGAATCGATTTGTTCGAGATTCTTAATTCCGGTTTTATGATACTTGTTCACGATTCCGATTCCGCCCTCGGAATCTATTCCTTTGATTCGTTCACGATTCCTTTATCGCTGAGATCTTCAGACAGGTTGCTTCAACTTATGAACTATTTGGGCCTGATAAAAAAGGTTAATAAACTAAATATGCTGGTTTTGCTCATCTGGCCACTAACTCCAAAACATGGGCAGCTGTTTCGTGCTTTTTGGAAACTAATCAGCGTGGTCTAGGATTTGTCTCTGGCCAAACGAACGAAAGCATAACAAGTAATCTTTATTAGAGGTATGAGATATATCGCAATCAGACAGCATAAATTGCCTCTATTACCAGAATCAAGGAGGAAGGTAATATTTTCTAGGTTACAAACAAGCGTTGCAATAATTTTTCGTTATTCCTTTCATAGTCCCGAACGAATGACTCCATGGTAGAAATGAGCTACTTATCTGAACCCGTCGCTAATGTATCTTGTCCCGCCACTGTCATCGTTTTAGCGATACTGATTCTCTTCTGCTAGCGATGCTCGCATCAGCTCGTGTTTGCATCACTGATCACTGTTCGCTTCATTATAATATTTTAATCGGACATATGTTGATCTCCATCATCAACGGTATCCATTCGACTATACTATATCGATGGTTTTACAATTATTACTATTCCTATACCAGTTTAATTAACATCGGAGCCAGAGATATCAACGCCTTTCGGGTGCTACGTTCCGTTTGACACGGGATTTTGCTTCTGCATTGTTTTCTGTTGTGCCACGATATTAGTATGTACACTAATGAAGATCACATTTCTTAGGAATACTAAAAGATATTGAAATTATTGCCAGCATTTTCAGCGGAATGGGTTTAGGAATTACGTTTTCAACTGTACTTGCAAAGCCATCTTTGATGTCGCTTGGTTGTTTAAAACTCCCAGCAACATCCTTCATTAAGACTTTTTCAAAACAACACAACCTCGACAACAGTCATGGTACGTTTTTGATATGTTGCTTGCTGGTATACCGAAAACTTCGCATCTGAGGGACACTTGGTTCTAAAGTAACAATTGTAAAATAACGAAAGAATGATAAACATGATAAAAGAAGAAACCCGCCACCCTAGGACACACACAGACCTTATCACAACAGCCTCAAGTCCTGTTCGTACAGCAGTCGTCAGTGACCGTGTCCGGGATCCCGCCACACAAATTCCGTTCATTCTGCTACGCTATGTAGATGGACTTCACACGGCCGGATCCCAGACACAGTGGCCAACAGGCGACCGACCACTGTACGATCAAACATTTTGTGTTCAACGTAGGATTTAAGCATACAGCAGCCTATGTTGATTTCCAAGTGTATGGACAGATATGCTTAGTTTAACGATTGTTACGAAAAGCAATCCACAATCTAGGATATCACGTTGCCGTTACCGAAATATCGATATATGATTAGGAAGACAACGCGCACTTCTTAATTAAGTTGTACCAATTTGCGTGTAAATGATGCCAGTGGAAGGTTAAAGTTTAACATAAACAGGCCTAAGGGCGGTCGTGTTGAGTGACAATACCCAGATTTGTGGATCTTCTAGAATATTCAGTATTCTTAGACAATGAACGTTGAAATCTACTGATCGAAGGGAACCTGTATCTTCGATGAAGCTGTCATGATCAGATTAGAAATTCGCATCTTAATCACTCCAAGTTTCGTACTTGTCTACCACATGTTCACATTTTAGATTTTTCGACATAACGCCGTAACATCGCGTCTCCTTTTGGTGGAGTGTCGAAGTGCTCATTTTCTGATAACGCGCGCCCTGCGTATCGATTGTGTCGACAGAATTATGACATAGCGGTAACCTATGAATACAAAGTAGCTGATAAAAATGTTGATCCCCTCTCTCGCCCTGCCTGCCGATGGTGATGCGATGCTCCAGCGTCAGCGGTTCACGGCTTTATAAGCCGGCAAATTTTATTCACCACCTCTCTCCGTGCCGGCTCAGGGTTGTGTACATGCAACGGCAAAATTGGGGACCATTACTACCTTAAGGTGGTTGCCCACTGTGCTATATCGTATCGGGAACGTATTTTTCAGAAGAAAAAATGGCGCCAAGTAGGTCGACTATTAATTTCCGTGAAAGTCAAGGCCAGTGATGATGAGTGACATGGTTTTTCTTGATGTACATGTCATAAAAGTATGAATGACCATTGACCAGATTTCGCCATTTTTAACTTTGTATTTGTTGTGATAAAGTCGACTGAATTGGATATATCACCAATAAACCATAATATCACATGTTATACTTCCTGGTCCTGTGGCGTAATAAGTAAAAAGGCAAAAAGTGGGTAAGTTACAAGTTCAAAGCTTCGCTAACATATAGCCATCAATAATAAAATGATTTTTAGCACCTTAAAGTCGCAAAAACGCATAGTTTTGTTATTTTTCGCATGATAAACGGGATACATGTGGAGCGACTTCGGAATCGAGACTCAAAATACGTAGAAAATGCAAGTCATTTGAACCGCATTTAAAGCATTTTAGTTTTTAGTTGTGTTAGAAAAAAGAATAAAAATGGGTCTGTCGGGAATTTGAGCTCAACCATTTTATAACACGCGTTTGGAAACGTCTAGTTTTCCAGATACTACAAACAATTTACTTTATTAAAAACGCTTAATAAAAAATCTCTTAATCTCCATAATCTGGATGTAAGCTTGTTTTATAGGTAAATCGAGCGCTTACATTCCAAATTCGGTTTCAATTTATGCTATAATTGCCCCGAAAACTTAGTTTTCCACCCCTAATTCGGCATCGTGACTCTTTGGGGTTTTTAATCAATGATATTCAAATTTACCGACCTAAATGTCTGGAGAAAAACTGATTTTTAGAAAAAATTATCGAGGATCACGATTTTCCAATAGAAAAGACTTCATCGTCCAAATTTAAGATGATGTGCTTAGTCGAAACGACGTCACAGTCTCTGTAGGATGTGGCTTTATTGTTCAACACAAAAAAGCACTTGAAAGTTTGCTGATTTTTGTGACCAAGTACAAGAAATAGAACTACCATTGGACTGAGGAGATATTCAAAAGCGGACCAGCTAGCCATTTTTGAATTTATTATGAAATGGGGTTTTACAGAATATCTTTAATTAAATTATTTATAATAGGTTGTGCGTCAGAAGCTTCAGGCCAGAGAAATTCCAGTAAATTAAAATCAATGAAATAGTTAGTATCTGACCAAAACTATCGCGACTTACCAATCTTAACATGTTGGATAGAGAATAATACAAATTTCAGAGACGTTATTTCCAAATTTACAAATTTTAAAGATAGAAATAAGACACAACAAGGCTTATATGTGATTTAATTATTATCACACACAAAAACAGTGATCCTGGGTTCATGAACAACGATCTACGGTCAATTCCTCCATTCTAAGTGCTGTGTTTTTTTAAAACCCCGAAATTACCCCATTTGAAGTGTCTGTGACCTTGAATCAATATCATAATTTCATAGAAACTCAAGCACTTTGATCAATAGCTCTCTTTCTTGTGTGAAGGTATTTTAGATGAAATTATTCATGATGTTTATTTTGATTCTTATTGCCATTTCTCTCCACTGCTATATTGTTATGAGAACTTTATAAAGTAAGACTTAGCACCCGTTTCGGTACGTCTATGGCACCGTGTAAGGTATAATATTATGCAGCAGCGCGTCGACGTTATTGTGTGCTTGCTTACAGACACCCCGATTTTTCGTCTAACCCCAATCGATAGCCTTTTCTCGTTATTTTCCCTCTTACACGGTTTTCCTCGGTAACGTTCTTCGTACGAAAATATCATTTGTATACTTGTCATGGCGTGATACACTAGGAAACAGGATCTGCACTTTATACCATCTCTTCTTTTCAAGACTAAGTCGATGCAAGTATTCTCGAATATAAAGTATTGTTTAATATACAGGGTGTAAACGTTACGGTAGTCATTAATGAAATGGGTAATAGGGGGGTCCAAACAAGTCAAAAAGTTCATATGACCCATGGTCCAAAAGTCGATAGATTTTTGTCTAAATGGCTTTATAGTTTAAAACTTTAAGTGCTGTATATCGACCACAATCACCACAATCTTACTAATTTTTATAATCTAATCTAAAAAGCTTTAAATTGGGTAATTAAAAACAAATTGCATTAAGTTTTTCTAAGTTAAGCCAAAATTTGTAGTCAGTAAGTAAGTTTCATTAAATTAAATATTTAAAACACACATGACAACAGCGCGTCGGTCATTCATCACTCTTATCGAACCGGTTCGTCGTAATGAAGCTTGTGTGGAAAGTGGAGGACGACATTTTGAACACCTTTAAATACAAAAAAGTGCAGTGTGGGTTTTAAAAAGAAAAACAATGTATCAAAATTGTGTTCCCTATTTATAAGTGGATTTTTTTAATACGTTCAATAAACTTTCACACACCAGGTTTATTACATTAAAGATCATTAAATTCGTGTTGGTGATATCACTCCATTTCATTCGTAAGCAATTCTTGCACAGAATCCGTATGACATTTTCCAAATCTAACTCTCTCTTTCTGTTCCTGTTCTAATCCACTTGTTCTGGTATATACCGTACAAAGCCCGATTTCCCGCAAGCAAGTCACGTCCGCTTTTGTAGCAACCCGCAACACCTCGTCTCATGCTCATAAACACGTAGGTGGCGCTGCTATCGCAAGAACGAGGGGAGGAGGCAGGGGGGGGGCGCAGCTCATGTAACTTTCATGTAGCGTGTACACGCAAGATGGCGACCGACCGGCAGACGTACACGTACAGACAGATCAAAGACGCCACCGACGGCCACATCTCAAACAGACGTGAGGCAATTAGAGGCTGAGGAACGCCCGGTACGGAGCTCGAGAGGCAGGCCGCCGGGAAATATTGACACGAGAGCAGCGTCGACAGATGGAAAGGGCCTTAATTAAATGGAATAGCACCGAAGGTACGGGGTACTCTGGGAATATAAATAATACCGGCGTGTGCCAATGAGGGTTAGCTTGCTGCTGACCAAGTAGCTCTCATCGGAATGAACGTAGGTCTTGGAACGTTTCTCCGCCAATATACAAACTGTTAAAGTCTTAGGCCCGCTTTTATTAACAGGAGATCGGAATCTTTGGCCAATCGGAGGGAAACCTTTAAGCCCTTCCAGAATCGTGAATCGAATCTGTTTCATATGACATCATTTACTGATCACTTTCTGTGTCGATTGTCGATTTAATTGCCGTCTAATATTGAAATTTGTAGATGTCTGACCACTGTTCGCCACACACTCTTTGTGTGTCCGCGCGATATTTACGCAAAATATTGGCAAGCATATTTTTAATAAAAGTATTTCAGTATGCACATAAAGTATGTACGTTTCTTGGGCAAAAGAAAGAACACATCCTTATTATATATATTTAAAACCTGTATTTCATCAGCCCAGCTGTCCAAAGGTCTACTGCTACCACATGAAATTGTTTAACGAAAAGTCGTGAGGCTGAAATCAGTAGATTCACAAAATAAACGTTAGATTGGTCGTATCACACTTTACTCTTTCAATTGAATTGAAAAATAAATGTTACTACGTGTTAAAGTAACAAATATTTGTGTGTTAATACATATATTATCCATTTTTACTGTTATTGGCTTGGCAGCACTACATATGCATCAACTGTCAAGAGTAGAGAGAAAACGAATACTAGAGAGGGGATTAAGATGTTATATCCCGCAGGTCAATAGTACAGTATCGAATGTCTTATTAAAATCACGAGCATTCACCCTACTGGATCTACGTCACTGAGAACAAACTGTTTGCACATTCTCCCTTCGAATCACAAGTGTTGGCTCTGATGAACCAGTGTTACCGCCCTCTTGGAAATATATTGGGGTTGTTCAAACACAGCTTTGACCCTGTTGTGTTGACTTTGCGAGGGACGGCAATGTATCAGAGATGCCCTTTGAAAGGTTTTTTTGGACAGCTTGATAGTTCGAGTTAGCAGCACTATTTGGGACATCAAGTAGGTTGACTTCACTCTTAACAATTCATAAAGCATGTATAACAAAAAAGTTTAATGGATCGAGTCAGTCGAACAGCTTCAAACAAGAAAGGATAGGAAACAGGAACATGCAATTTGCTTATCAACGTATGGGCAGACTAGAAGTTGAGGAATGATCCGTCTCGCCTCAATCGCAAATTATAAAAACGAACAAATATACCAGATATACGCACACAAGTGTTTTCGTATGTGGCATCTAGACAACAAATATTTTTCTTCTTGACCAACCATCAATAACTTTGTCAATTAAAAAATGGATCGTAAAGACGGTGGTGAATGTGCAATATCCTAAGTAGCAGGTACCACCCTGATCGCCTAGACATAGGAACTGCATACTGAATTGGAGAATACGAAACCATTAGCGATGTTGGAGATGGTATCAGTGTCAGTGGTCGCGCCTGCGTCTGCTAGGGTGGGTGGCTTGATAATCCATGAATGGAAAAGACACAAGGCAGTACCACGGTACTGCCACGCCGCGAAGTCGCCTCGTTGCTACTGGATTCATCCGTCACACAGACCACCGGGTAGATAGTGCGTCCGCACAGCGGCGGAGGAAGGAGCAAATAGGAAATTTTCGAAAAAGTTTGGAAATTGAAAAGAATCGTTTTAGACATGAAAAATGGTCGAACGTATAGTGAGTCTATATATACTTTCTACGTCTTCGTTATAGGTTTCAAAGAAAAGAATTGAGCCAAATCGTTTCAAAAGGTAAACATTATTGTTTTGGTTTCTAAATAGTTTTGGTATCGGCTCTGTGGAGTGTCGAATTTTGATACGCCTTCCTAGTTTTGACATCGGAGAATTCCTTTCGGTCATGTCCCGCTGAAGTCTCGATTGAGAAGGTGTATCTGCCCTTCATTTGGTTTCCAAATTTTGGGATATTAGGCCCCAATCATCAGCTTTCGGAGTAGTAGAGATAATTTTTTGAGGGTGTATTACTTTAATATATTTTGCCTTTGCTCTACTTTTTTATGAAAATGTGGATGGTTTTTCAAGTTCGAGTTATTTAATGAGTCCTTTTGTTTCATAAAAAGAATATATTTTTTGTCTCTGGGGTTGTTTTCAAAATTGAATCGCGATTAGGTAGGTTCGCTTAGGTACGACCTTTCGATATCAAACTATATAAAACAAATCTATCATGTTTCTGTTTCCATAGCAGATGTTGCCAGGTATGGTCGATTTGTCTTTAGCGGATTTGCGCGAAATTGAACCAAAAAGCAAAAACTAATCGATGAAGGTACCTCGCTTGAGTTCCATTGAAATACTGAGATTCTATTTAAAATTTGAAGACCACATTGTTGAATCAAATAAAAATTGATGAGCGCGTGGTGAGGGGGGGGGGGATTGAAGGTGCTGTAATCTTATGTTTCATTGAATTATATAAAAAAATATACCAGTAAAGAATTTAATAAATATTTTGGTTTCAGTTATAAAAGATTCCCAGGCAGAGCGCCGGTTTCTATTGCGATGTTTACATTACCTTTCGTAAGCAGTCGTTAACAAAGGTATATTTAAATATACAAGGAGGCTAAAAATCCTGCAAAAATGAGGTTCCTTGCCTTCGAGCCCAGTACCATTCGACTTATTTAGAAAATACCTGCACGTAAAAATATTCCACTTGAAAAAAGTATGAATGAAACGACAGCTTGAATAAACAAAATTATATCCGCCTCTGTCGGTCATCCATAAAATTATCCTAAACCGCTGGACCCCATGAAGAGAGTCCCATTCATGGGAATATATGAGGATCCGTGTAGATATGAGGCCATTGTTAACGGATTACCACACGGTGCTACCAGTCTTGTCTCTTCATTTTTTTGTCGTCGTTGTTGCCTTTAAACCCCGAATATTTTCTGTTGACGGTAGATTAATCGGTTGTTAGTATCTTCATATCTAATTTTAAACGGACATCGCTGACTAATGTGTTTATGGAAATTAAAATATTGTCTTGTTTGTACTGACATGTATCATGTAAATCTTGAAGAAATACGAAATATCCGCTTCCTGAGTTTTGTTTTGCGGAAAACGTTTCGCACGAACATTTGTTTGGTAACCAATCACTTCTAGAACGGAGATGATGCGAACGGAGTTAACAAACTGTTTTGTTAGATCGAAAATTCGTTTTAGAAGGTAAATACTAAATCATTTTGGTTTATTTTGAATGTTTCTTACAGGCTCTGGACTTTACATGGATATGTGTGATATGTTATTAATCGATTCTCACATAAAGTGGAAAAACAAGAACTTTCTGAACATCGCTAATAATTGGAAATAGATGATAGAACGGTAAACGTTAAAACAACAAACCCGCCTTAGCAGGTTCAAACTGGCATGCAAAAATTTGTTTGCGATATTTCGTATGCTTACATAATTATTAACAGATTGTTGTGTTAATGTACCTAAATTCCGACGAATTCAAATCGTTTTCGAAAATAAGCAAGAAGACACACTGATCTATAAAAAAAATCAATGACGGTTATTAAAATATTAACCTTCCCGTCCCGATTTTATTTTTAATATCTCCCATAAGGGACTGGATATTTTTCGCAAATTCATCTAAAAATACTCATCGAAGCAATAAAAAACTTCCTTCTAATCAATCGGCGAGCAAAATAAGATCTGAAACACCACCGACTTCGAGATGAATAAGACCGACCGATGTGACGCCTGGCGGTTAAAAATAATTACTAGACATCAAAGAATGATATTTTCTTTGCGACAGAGAATAAATATACACAGGACGTTGAAGCAAAACAAATAAACGATGGACAGTCGGCAGATAGATGGATCGATACGACAAAAAGATTCTGGATATTTCTAATAAAACGTTCACAGGCGGCCAGACGGATAATACAGGGTCATCCCTCAAAAAATTTCTTGAATAGAATTTATATTGCAAAAAAAAAACAAGTAAATGTAAATATTAGTTCGTATGGATGAAAGTGATAAAATCGTTTGTTGCTGGTTTCGTTGATTTGTTGGTACGGTATCGAAACTGGTTATTGCAGAATAAATTGTTACATGGATCATTCTCACAACTTTTCTTGAGGAGTGAGATAATCTTTGCGAGTTTTCAGAGGGCAGGAATGACGTTATTTTCTAGACACATGTTTTTATCAATTTTGTTATAGGATACCAAGTTATTTAAGGTGCTGATAATTTTAACATCGATATCATAAGGATGTTTTTTCAGATTTCTTTAAGCTTTCGAACATCGTTGAATGAAACAGTTCGAAAGTTAAAACGAAGTATTACTAGCCCGTATGAAATCTATAAAGTTTGACCTCAATTACTGTTACTGGAAATCTCTAGATTTCTTATACCGAAGCAGCCACTCAGAAAGAAGCCCAAACTTTGTTTATCAATTTTTTGAACTGCCTAAAGTTCGCTGAGGAGCCACATCAGGTAGATTGTTCGACAATCTTGATTCCAATGGGTACAAAGGAGCGTTCGTATTGGCCTGTTCTGAATATACGAACTTCGAAGAATCTGGCAGGTATAATGGACGAGAGCCCTGAGGAGCAAAGTCTATTGACAAAGCGGTAGAGTAGGGCCAGTTTTTCTCTGTGTTCCCTGAATATCCCTGTAAAACCGCCCTTTTCCAATACCGATAAGAAAAATAAAACCTTTCCATCTTGCCATATCCATTCGTTCGAACCGAACCGGAGCCTTGGAAGCGAGCGAGTCCGGGGTCCGGTTAGCAATTGATCTCGGACAAGTGTTTACACGGGGTCAATACAGTCCGGCAGACTTCAATTAGAACTTCGTATTTGCCTTACTCTCTCGTTATGATTTCATATCGACAATCCTATCTTATTACTATCAATATTTGGCCTGGTGGTTGATGGACAGGGTAAAGACGAGATTTTTCTCTGTATGGGAGGGGACATGTTGACAGATATATGTCGAGTGGGCTTAGGGGATGAAGTAATCCCACTTTGATGTTTTAGAATACGCAACGAGATCCATATTTAACAAATAACAGTGCGGCGACAAGTTCTTTTAGATTGCTTACAGGGAAGAAATGACGTAAGAAGTAAAAATGATAACAAACCTCCAGTTGGTCTATTAAAGAATATTGAGAATGCGGAAGAAGTTTCCATGAGAAGACCTATATTTTTGATCTTGATTCTGGTTGTTTGCACCACACCTTCTTCAAAAATATGTCTACCTGTAATGCCAAACAGCCAAGCGAAACGATCGAGCGGAAGAGAGACCATTAAATCTGGCATACTGGCATCGGACCCAGTCTGGTCTGTCCGCGTAGCGTTCATGTAGTTGTTAATTACAGAAAGCTTTTAAGCAAGAGCCGATGATCGGTCGGCAGCAATGCGAACTGCCAACAGGCCTCAACATCTAATATATAAGCTCTTTAAGAGATGTTCCCGATGATAAAACCGATATCCATGTTGGAATGTTTATCTAAAAGGGCAGATGACAGACTATCCTCGTACTGTCTATTAAAAACGAACCGTGAAATCGGAGGATCCAGGTAGAGTCGTCCTCATCGTTTAGTTCGAGAAAATTAGGTTTTAAACTCTCAAAGATCATCGCATTTGACGGTTTCAGAAACACTGTAACATCAGTTAAAGACCGTATAATGATCCGCTGTATATCCTAGACTTATTGTCAGGTTATTCTGAATTACCGCAGCAAATTAAAATTAGCCGAATATGGTGAATGCACAACCAACGAACAATACCATTGTGTTGTATTTACATTTTTGAAGGTCACAGAGGAAAAAAGACTGTCACGAAAAGTAAGTTTCGAGAAAACTGGGTTTAAATGACTCCTAGACTCGTTGTACAATATGGATCGAAGATCTGACGGAGTACCATAGATTCCTTATTATAAGAAATTAAGAAAAAAAAATTAAATTATAAGTAAAATACATTCTCATTTCTATAAAACCATTTGTTGATTTTGTGCCAAGTGACACGTAGTTTTTTGAAAATCGCTGCCTAATACGCCTTGTCTATTTTTTGCCGTAGTCTTCTGACTGGGTCCAGCTGGCAGCCCGTAAATCATCGGTATAATTGTTGGTTAAGTAGTTATCAAACAACCGAATAGCTACCGAACGGACGTAAATTATGGTATTTACGGATTCTGATGTGTCATTCGGTTCGCTCGGGGTTAGCTTGAATGGAACAGGGATTTTTATCGGCCTTACAATGCGAACGGGGATAAATACGAATTCTCCTGTCTGTC
Source organism: Acanthoscelides obtectus (assembly GCA_963669975.1). NCBI lineage: Eukaryota > Metazoa > Arthropoda > Insecta > Coleoptera > Chrysomelidae > Acanthoscelides > Acanthoscelides obtectus. The sequence goes on from CAVLJG010000006.1 coordinate 2,376,918, forward strand.
TGTTTGTGAGTTTGTTTTGAGGGATAAGGATTAAAGTGTGACTTTGTTGCCCGGATATTAATGCCGTAAAAAATTTGTTGTCGCCGTTGTTGTGCCGAGTCATGGTGTCAAACGAGAAGGCTTTGTATTCTCAAGCTTGGACATAGATCCTAGATTCTTCTTAATGCTTAAGAAAATTTTTCCACGAATACAAGGTCCTCACCTCGTCCTTCTTATAAGCTTTTCAGATGGCAAGGGAAAGCTACGTCAAGTCAAAAAATAAGAACCACAGATTACGACAAGGGATCCTTGCTGCAAGTAACAGGACACAATGATCAAATAGCCCAAATGCTGAAGGCTTATCAAGGTTAAAGTTTCAGACATTTGAGGGCGTAGACTCAATGCAAAGATTTGTATCAAGGCTATAATGTATGTTTAAAGAATCAATGCTAGCAGTAATATTCCGGAGGCAGGCGTTTACCCCATCACTATCCGTCTTCGAACCGGAAAATGTGTTGGTAATTGAGTTAATCAATTAAAGAAGAGCCTGGTTTTGGAGCGTTATCTAAATGTGGCCATCACATGAAGCAGCCTCGAATAGGGGCGCTCCCATATTCACTTTCGAGTCGGTAGTGGGTTGTGGGATGTTCTGTTGCTTATTTTCTGTGTAAGCAGATGATAATTTTATTCTGATGTTGTTGTGGTGGTGGAGGTTTTATGAACGATAGATAACTCGTTGGACGATGGTTGCGTTATTTTACCCGAGATGTTTTGCGTTTTTAAAAAGTTGTAGCCGCTTGCTTCAGCTTATTGATTACATGGTGATGTTTTCTAAGTATTTAAGTATGTTTTACTTGTTCTTATGAAGTGGCTGCAACCGTTGAAGCTAAAGATGATGTAGCAGTGTTACTATATGTACAGCATGTCCTAATATTTCCTGACATAGAAATACCACGTACATTTAGACGTTGGATTCTTAGGCGTATAGAGTCAATGTACTTGGCGACATTTGTATTGTATGTGGTTGTCCAAAACAGACGCAGGAAAGTAAACGCATATTAAAACAAGAAAGATTGATATTCAAATCAAATTGGGTACTTTATTTTGAAGGTTCATTTATACCATTTATGTATAAAAAATAATATCGCTCAAATGTTCACCACGACTGGATTTACAGATGGCATTTATCTCGGCAATGGTGTTGTTTTTGAGTTCTTGGAGGCTGGCTGGTTTGTTGACGTAGACTTTGCTTTTCAAATATCCCCTTAAAAAGAAGTCCAAGGGAGTCAAATCGCACGATCTTGGTGGCCATGGCACATTTCCTCTGCGCGAAATCACGCGATCACCGAAGAAGCACTGCAATCGATGGATATTGACGTTGGTTGTGTGGCATGTTGCACCGTCTTGTTGGAAATAAACATCGTCCATATCCATTCCTTCAAGTTGCGGAAAAAAATAGTCCTCTAACATCACGTGATATCGCTCAAAATTGACGGTAACGGCGTCCCCGGCCGCATTTTCGAAAAAGTAAGGTCCGATGATGCCTTTTGACCACAATGCACACTACACAGTCACTTTTTGAGGATGCATCGGCTGCTCTTGATACTCACGGGGATTTTCGTTCGCCCAGATGCGGCAGTTTTGCTTGTTTACCGTCCCATTCAAAGTGAAATGCGCTTCGTCGCTGAACATGATTTTTGGTGAGAAATTGGCATCAATTTGGCGGTGTTCAAGGAGCCAATCTGAGAATGTTCGGCGCGAAAAATGGTCGGCCCGACGCAGCGATCTTGTAGGCGTGTACATTCAAATCCTTGTGGAGAATGCGGAGCAAACTGGTTCTCGAAATGCCCAATTCTTGGGATCGACGCGTTGTTGATTGTTTCGGATCGTCTCTCACACTCTCCTTCACAACAGCATTATTTTCCGGTGTGCAAATACTCCTTGGCCGACCAGAGCCTGATAGATTTGCCACAGAACCTGTTGCCTCGAATTTACGCACCAGACGACCGATGGTGTTTCGTTTGGGCGGTTGTTGCGACCGAAATGTTCACGAAGCGCGCGAAACGTGTTTTTTATTTTTGCACCATTTTTGTAGTGCTCTTGAATAACTTTAATGCGGTCTTCAATCGAAGACGACTCCATAGCGGTCAATGGTAAACATTCAACTAACAAAATGACATGTCGGTGACAGAAAACAAAGATGGCGTGTATGTCAAATTGACGTTTACTTTCCTGCGTCCCTATTGGACAACCCATCGATCGCATATAAAATAACAGATTTTTATTTTGTATCGGTGTCAATTAAGACCGCTCGTTAGACATAAACTTTGACAAAAAAAACGTATAATCGTAATTCTTGAGATAACGGCTATCAAAGCCATAAACTTTCTGTAGCTGAGCGACAGCCGTGGTTCGTGCCCAGACAGACACCTTCTGGGATCGCATCGGATGTACTGCCGTATAATGTCGGTACTATCTATCGCCATTAACAGAAAACAAGCATCTGCCTATCTGGTACGTGTCGGACTCCAGAATGGGAGCAGAAGCTCTTTTACACAGTCGATAAACCGGCCATTAGCAGGCCGGTCAGTCGCTCGGCGGCGGCATTTCGCAGATGGCGTTGCTTAATTACTGTAAAACTAGCCGTAAACGACAATAAAATAATGGGAGTAGAGAGTAGGCAGTCCGGAAAAGTGTCCATTATTAGATGAACTGGCGAGCGGCAAACGACGAGGCGATAACGCGTTAATGCTTCCGCCATTAGTCACCTGGTGCAACGAAAGCACAAAATGAAGACTGCTATCTATGTTTCCTTCCAATCCAAGGAAGGAGGACAGCCTTGGCATGCTAGTTACACCGTCAAGTAGATGAACATCATAGATGATATGTGATATCCAAACATTGCTAAAATGTATACATATTTCTCCCACCGGTGTGTCAGTGACGACACCACCGCTTGTCAGTTGGAGTAACATTGTTTTTCAGTCATCCTTATACAATTCATGAACCATCCAAAATACTCCTCCAGAAAGGCCGTTTGAAAAAAGTGACACGCGGTTTTAACGACCAGTTTTTATGAGACGAAACTACAGGACGAGCTCATATTGTAAGCCGATCTTTAATCTCCATGTCTCTCATTATAGTTGACAGCTGTAGACGCGAGGATTTAATAGAGCGCCTGTCTACATCGACCCTCATCCCTCATAATCCTCCCTAGGAATTCCGCTATTGACTGCCGTCTCCAGCTATCGGTAATACCGCTCGAGGAGAGATATTGAATTTTTCATCGGCGGATATGCCAAGCATTTTCGTCTGAGGATGAGAAATACCTGCCACCGTCGTTGGTCACCTTTTGTTTTGCTCCCGCGGCGGCGGGATTTTCAAATATTTGCGCATAGCGCCGTGTACGTGGTCGAAATTAATAAACGACCCTTCGGCGGATGTCAGGAATATAAGTCGGGGATTATCGGTGCGAGGATGAGGAACAATGTTCGATCGATTATCTGAGAATCTTTGTTAGGTGTTCGAGGTCGCATTCTTGACAAAAAAAATTCTACTTGTCTGAATTATGTTTCAAATATGTCCGAAGTCTCAAAATATCTGCACCATACAATTAGTTATTTACACCACCAACAGATCAGCTAATTATTGGCGGAAGAACAGACGTTTATACAGTACAAACATACGAAGAGGTCCCACCCCCATTTATTATGACTCTCCTGGTATATTTTGGGAAAAACGCTTAGACACGTCAATTTTGATTTCTAAGAGGACGCCTTTTCATCTATAGCCTTACAATACAGGTTGATCCAAAAATAAGATATTGCGTTACAACTTAGATTTTTAAATGGAAACTTCATTTTTTTTATTTTTAGATTCTCCATGAAGTTCTTAGTAAAAGTTATGATATTATTATACTGGAGCTTAGTACAGACAACAATTCAGTCAAAAAGATCATTTAGGTCAGGTATTTTAGTGTTAAACGTTGAAAAAAAAATCTCTCTCGGAAGAAGACATCCAAATCGTGCAACATTACCAGGAAGATTTTACTTTCATTTCGTTCGTGTAAACTTCGATCTGTAAATGTTGATTCCCAGCGTTACCAAAGATACTTACTTTTCGTAGCTCTATTTGGGTAATATGGACATTGACATGTTCATTCACCAAGGTACAGTCAAGGCAAGGGAAACTTTGAACTATAGACTACAACTCGATAAAGTTAAAAAAATGCTTTTGATTGGAAATCTGCAGTTAATTTACATTTTCATTTTAGTATTATTCTAGTTCATTCATTAGCCTCATTCGATGATACTGGCAGCTAAGTTTTTTTTTTGAAAAAACGCTCAGACCCGTCGATTTTGTTTTCGAGAGGGACACAAGTTTGGCAAAAAATCACGTTAACACGTGCAGCCCCCTGGGCGGGGGTGACACCAACCCTAAAATCCTAAATGTAAAGGGGGGTCGAGTGATACCTTATTTTAAAGGTCTTTCAATTCCCTATATTTATATAGAAATATCATGGTTTTAACAACGGTACCTAAATTCTAAAACCTTTGTTCAATAACTTGCAAAATATACTTTTGAAAAAACACTTACACTTTTTGGGCAATGCCTGTTATTTTTGAGATTCATGTTTTCTATCTGGTGTTCTGCATCATATTTGATTAACCCCTGACTTCATAGTTTTCCGATTTCTCCGTCCTTTTCTTTCACTTCCCCCAAAAAAGATTTCCCGACGGTCCTTTTATCAGCAGAAAAGTGGGAAAGCACATTCTCCACGGCGTAAAATCTGTTCGGGGTCTATTCAACTGCTGCATTGTACACCTCAACAATATTGTCGACTTTTCGATCCGATTTGTCAGATTGTCCTGTGGGTGGGTCGCCGAAGACTGATCCTTTTTCTATATCGAGGACTGTCGACCTTTCAAACTACCTTCTACCATCCGTTATTCGACAACAAAAATTCGCTCGGTCCGCTGTATTTTCGACGATATAATCCGCTTTCGGGCCAAGCGTAATGACGAAAATAACACATGTGTCCTGCCTATAAGGGCGTCTTACTGTCAACGCTACAATTGACTGAAAAAAGCACATTTCAGCCCCTAATCGTATTATCCGAAGGGCATTTCGTATTTTCGGGCGTCTAGATGTCGACGCAGGATGTTAATTGTTAGCAGCATTATACTTTTGACATGAGTTGAAGGAAATCTTGTTTATTCGAAACCTTGTGGTACCTGACACGATTAGTAACGTGGGGTTTGTGTGGGAGAAAGGATTCGTCATGTTTGCAAGTACCTATACAAATAAATTTCCCATCGTCTTTTGCATATGTAACAAGAACAGTATGTACCTATATACTGTCAACTGACGATTCTATTTGCCTTTACAGTATATGTCACTCACAACACAAATGACAAAAATTGAGAAATCCAATACTCAACGAGCTGATACTGTTGACAATATGACATCTGAGGATGTGAAATTTTTATAAGCTATCACAAATTAGTTTATAAATCTGCAAGTTATGAGCAAGTATAGGATTTCAAATATTTTTTTGAGGATAATATGACATTTATCCGACTGCTGGTAGTGTCCGGGTTACTGGCACATTCGCCCTACAAGATTTCGTTAGCAGAACATTTTTGGAACTCAGTCAGCCGTAGATATTTAAGAAAATATTATTTTCCGCTAATCCTGTTTTGAAGGCTATCAAAAATGATTCTTTAATCAATATAATCGGCCTAAAAGAGCTATATTTACCACTAAAAAGTCAGATTTGAGCGCAGATTCAGTTTATATCAAAATAGTAAAAAAATATATCAGAAGATCGTTATACGGTGTACTTACATTGGGGTGGGCGCTTATCAGCAAAATATAGGGCTGAAAATGACCCCTTTATACTTATCAGGCCTCCAGTATATTTTTTTGGACTTTCACTGCTAGTAATTCGACCTCCATTGGTATCTTAGATACCGCAAGAGATACAAATTCGCTTCAATTGGGGCAAAGTTGCGTATTTAAGTAAAAAAATACCACATAAAAAGTTTAGAAATTCAAAGTTCATTTGAATGTACCATTAGAGCTGGATATATGCGACATTTTCACTAAAAACCTACCTGATTGCATGCCGTTTTGCAACACCTAAATCATCGACAATATAAACAAACCCTCTGTCGGTATAAATCAGAACTACCGTCCGGTTCTAAATCGGCTGAACACACGGCATAACATGAAGCATGCCAGCAGCGACAATAGCGAACGTTTAGAACGATTATATTATCCTGGCCGGTCGGTGAGAATGGTGAGAACGGCCGACGGTGCAATAGTTCACATTTCCCGAGCATGCGGTGGTCTATTAAAACGCAAATGGTGGCCAATAACCACGAAATCAGTTTGAAATGACCAATTCCGCACTAGTGACGGTGCGCGATGCACGATACTACTCGTTTATATTAACGCTAAAACGGCGGCGGACACGTTTGCAGCTTTTCATGTTCAACTGTAAATCTCGTTGTGCTATGAGGGACGGTCGAAAATTAGACATCATGAAATAGGGAACATGTATTGCCATAGTTCAAGGTCATGAGAATATCAAGTCGATTGTTCTAGCCAGGGAGCAATTCTGAAAGAATAGTGGATTACACAGTTTTCTGAGGTATCAAGAAATTGAGGTAGACTGGTTTTTGACCTTGGTGATCGAATCCAATTTCAGATTCCTAAAATAGTCAAGGACATATTCAAACATAAAACTTTCCCTTTCTCCATTTTCGCGATCAAAGGTATAGGATCCCATGAAAAAAAAAGAGTTGACCTTCAAATGACCTTGAGAGTCATGGCCAAGGTCAGATCCAATGTCACCATTGGATTTCAGGGGAAAGGTCATGAAAATAATGTCTGGTAGTTACTCTATGGGTAAACTTGTGGTCAGATTCCAAAAATAGTCAAGGACATACTCGAACATATAATTTTCCCTTTTCTCCATTCCGGCGGTCAACAGTATAGGGTCCCATGAAAAAAGATAGTTGACCTTCACATGTCCTTGAAGGTCATGGCCAAGGTAAATAATGTCTGGTCAGTTACTCTATGGGTTTTCAAGTTATATCGCCATACTTGGGTTTGACCTTCACCATGACCTCCCAAGGTCAAAATGTATAAATGGTCGAGTCTATATTCGCACGGAAAATTTCTCACTCTTTACATTTACTGCGGCAAAAATTAAAAAAAATTGACTTGACCTTCAAATGACTTTGGAGTACATGGTTAAGGTCAAATCTAAGGTCACCATTTGATATCTATGGAAAACTCCTATCAATCGCGAGGCCTAGTTTTTTCCTAACATTATTAGATCATAAATTACCGTAGGGTCCCGGAACTTTTCATACACCCTGTATACATACTTTTAACTCTGCATACATGTACTTAGGGTGAAAAAGGAAGTAACGTCGTATACGAGAGGAGTTACCCGCGGTCGCATAGCAAACTCCCTTTCATTCACGAGGGAGCTGGTTGAATGTTCTGAAGATGATTAATTACTGTACAAACCTCTGACACTCTGAGTGACACCGATGACTTATTGCGGTAGCGAAATGTCCTTCCCTTCATTCCAAACCCTCTTTTCTCAACATTAGGGATGGGCGAGAATCAAAATCTTTTAGAGTGTTCGGTTACGTACTTTAGTCATTTCAATTTAGGTTCTTTAGCATGCTCTAAAAGGAGGAATCCATTATTTTTACAAGCAGAGATGGAAAAAGTTGTTGATTTGACGTATAATCATAACAAATATCTACCGAAAAGTATGAATTTTGTGTTGTATATTCCACTGCAGTTTTACGTGTGATATATACAGTATAAAGTATAATGCAAAATGTATCTAACTTTGCATTTTTTTGCTTGAATCATACATATTTTCATATTCCGAACATTCTGTGTCATTCGTGCTATCCAGTAATCACACATTCTCGATCGCCTTATAATCAGTAGTCTGTAACTTTCGTCTATGCTCCTGATCTCTGCCCATCCCTAGATTCACCCCGCCTCCTCTTCTACCCCAACCTTCTCTTCCTTTTCCTTACGCGAACTCGTCGGTGGTGGTGGTGGTGGTGGCGACGGTGTTGGCAATCTTCTGAGTAACCATTGTTTCTGGTCGTATTGTGTTCACTTCTTAAGGCGAATTTAATGCTAATGCAATTGGGTTTTTATATACTCGCCCGACGAGGACGAAATCCCTGTGTCGACGCCGGTTACCCGCAACAGCAACGCGAGGCGAGGCGGTTTAGACAGTGGGGTGGATGGATAAGGTGTATCAGAAGTGGGATAGAAACAATGAATAAGGGAAGAACAAGGTATATACATTTAAATATCAGACTGAAGATGATTAGGCGCTCATGGTACTCGCATTCTAAGGAAACAATTAATAACAAGACCCTTTATCAGGGGTTATTTTAACCCTAAAAACAATTGTATAAAACATAAAAGATTCCAATGTTACAATAATGGGCTAAAACGTAGGTATATAAAAATAGGTATAAAAGGGTGACTTTGAAGTTGAGTCATTAATTTTCAGATAATGATTGTAGAAGGAAGATAAACCAAAATATGTGTGTAAAAATAAAAAAAAATAAAAAACGTTACCTTGTTTTATAAAGTATCCTCCCGACAAGTATTTCAGTGCGGACCTGTATTTGATCGTGAGGTCTTGGAGCACCGGCATGCCGTCCCCTGTGAGGTCTTAAGTCACCTGATTCACGAGCCCGTTGTACTACATTAACAAAGGCACGAGGGGTTGGTTGCACTCGATTGGGAAACCGATCCGCATAAACATGTGCCATTTTTTATTTCGTTTGAGCCACGCAACAGACACCACTATTCACTCACGCCTTACCGACTGACACTGACTGTATACAACTGAATAAAATAATTGTAAAAACATCGTTCCAAATTCTTTCGCTTTTTTGTTTCCGATGCGATGAACCGATAAGGCGGATTATATCCGTTGTTGCCAAGCACGAGCACAAAATATTATTATTGAGACAGGGCGGTACTCAAACTTCCAAAGGGCTATAACTTTGTTACTTTAATTTTACCAGAAAAATGGTAAAGGAAAAAAACATTTCTTTTGATCAGATCTACTCACTGTTAAAATAAATGACTCAACTTCGAAGTCACCCTGTATATAATATAAATATATAAACGTAGTTATTATTCCTAGATAATTTCTGCTTCTGCTAATGTGTTGAATGAACATTTTACGCGTATATTGCTTAAATTTGTCTGGCGACCAATCATTTTGCAAAGCTCTTAACTCAAATTGAGATACATTAGATATTTATTTAGAAAGTTATGAAAGATATACTTTAAGGCATCATTACTGTACAGGTTTATACATTATAGTAGAGAATTACTATTTAAAAAAATCAAATATTTATGTAGGACTATGAACGTTTCAACATTGCACAAACTATCGTGGACAAACTGCGGCGGAGCTACTATTTACACTTGGAGTCTCAAATAATGTAGCGTCAATGAGATTTAGGCTAGCTACTTTTCTCTACCTATATCTTGATTGTGGCATAAGAAATCCGTACGCCGCTGGTCTGATCCAATTTGCAAATCTCCTTTTTAACCAGCGTCGTATTTTTAACGAACTTTTCCCTGGCTACAATGAAATTACTTAAAGGGACGACGGATTTACAGAGGGAATAAAAATAATGACATCGTTTCTTCTTCCTGTTCTCATCCCCCTTATCTGCTACACAATTGTCTTTAAACATTAATCGATACTTTTCTCACTTGCCACCATCCTCTTTCTGTGAAAAATCAAGCGCTGTCAAGAAGTCATGCGGTCATATTTTTTTTTTAGAATTCAGGAATATTACGATGTGTGAAACATGACATGATCCGATATTTCTACATCCTGGCCATAAAAGAAGGATAGGTGTTCACCTTTGTCACTCAGTGTATATTTAGTCCAACTTTTATAAACTGTAGCTGCCTAGTCATTTTTAGCTCCTGATGATGGTTCCATAGTTAACTGAAAGCTTGAGATTAAAAGGTAAAAAAGCACTCATAGCTTATTTCTTACTGCTATCCCAAAGATAACTGTTTCCGATCTTAGGTACCATAATCTCAATAAGGATATTTCGAGAAGATTGTCAAATAAGAGTATCAATAATCAAACAGCAAGAAGCTTTCTATTGTGGTTGTTGGTATCGGTCTCTAATTTTTTGGAATTTCAATATCCTTGTTACACCTCACGGTTACACTCACGTGTTAAACATAAAGTCAGATCTGCGGACGGCTACTTTAAATTATAATTTCTCCATCTCCAACCGAGAAAGATTCCTTGGGGAGCGGACCAGCACGACAGAACAAGCTCTTCTCAGCATCACGATAAATAAAGTATTATACCTGTTTGGTCGTGGAAAGGAGATATAGCGCTCAATTCAATAATATCGCATAATATAACATTACCGGCAATGTTCGTTGGGACACAATAGAGCTCGAACAAGAATACAAATCAAATAAATGCCCGCTAGCAGACTGCCAGAGACCAAGTAAGAGAAAGAGAGACGGAGAGATCGTGGAATTCCGAACAGTACGATCAATAAGTTATTATTTATAGTATTGGAAGGTACACATCGGCCCCTATAAACAAATGACCATAGAGCGACCGCAGGGGTCTGTGCTTGGACAAACGTCCTGGGGAGAAGACCTGATTCAGTGGCGTATCATGATAGCACAATCTTTACACTCATAGTAGTGCATTTTCAAAGGATTCGTTATTTCGTCTTATAAGAATATGAGAAAAAGTTCATACAAACATAGATTGGGAATCTCTCAACGCTCACCTTATTTCTCATTTACTTAACATTGCAACTCTAACCGCTTCAGAGATCCAGAGCTGATCCATTCTCATCTTTAACATCTGTAGAGTTTTTGTGCTTCACTTGACATTCACTTCGGTATTTTTTTTTTGTTTTCAATGAGCGAAAAATGTTTACACAAGGTTATCTACTACAGGCTGCGGAAGCATAACTTTCTTTTTCAAAACTTGATAAAACCCATTTTGTGACAAGTACATCATGAAAAACCATGTCAGTAATTTCTGTCTGGCGCAGATTTTATAATCGCCTATAACTTAAGTAGTACCGCTTGAATTTTGATGAATTGTTCACACAAAGTTACTATTATGCGAAGGATGAAAAAGCTTTGTAGTTTTTGAAAATTGGTCCAGTGACGGAGGAAATAAAATCGTTGAAACATAGTGCTAGAACGTTTCAGAGATTCCTATTAATGTTCAACGATACTATTTTTTGAAACCTCCAATGAAGTCGTAGGAAGTATAGAGTCAATCTACTTGATGTCACTTTTTAATAAATTTTTCTCGTATTCAAGATGCTAATATGCTCTTGAGACCATGGAATTTATAGGGTGACGTACGCCGCTGGTCAAACGCTGAGAGCAAAATCTCGAGGCGCCAGGTGAAGACGTTATGTTAAATAAACCCATCGGGGGTCATGTTCTGTCTTAAAACTTAACAAGATTGTTCCAGATTTATAAGTCTGATTAATAACACCGGTACACAGAAATGTTTCGGTATAATTCATGTGTGTAGCCCGTTATTCATGCTTCTGATGATTAAAAATTAAAATATGGCCGGGATTTTCGTTGTACTTTGGTCGGATTGTATTTTTAATGTTCCTTGAACTTGTTTTTTAGATGCACGGCTTACGCCTAAACAACGGGGCGGCCTTTCTCGTCTTCTGAAAAAACATCTAAAAAAAGAAATTTGGTTGCATGTTCTACCAAACTTGACCACAGGACACGATTTGGATTATTCAACAAAACAAGCACTCACTCAATAGAGTAGGATCATGGAAATAATGTCATTTTTTCAAAAATAATTCATCAGGCAACCTATATGAACCAACTAAAAAGTTACCAAAAATCCCCATCTAAACATTAATGTTAAATTCCCAATCCAAACGTCTTTCTGAAACTGCATGCGAATTTTCGTCATCCATGAGTATGACGCAAATGTATAAAATGACGCATCTGTAAACAAGACAAAAGAACGAATAAGTTGTTCACTTAAAATCCAGTCAGAAAATCCCACATTCACGACAAAAACAAGTAACAATAACAACTAAATCAAAGATAATCTCAATCGTTAATTAATTTAAAATTTATAAAGAACAAACTACAAATTAACAATCAAAAATAAATTCAAACAATATTAATACTTACTTTGACACTTGATAATATGTTAAGAACATTTTTTGGAAACCAGCTCCGAAAAACATTACGTTAAATATGTGAGATCGCCTGTTCTTAAATGTAGCATATAAAAGGATCTTTTAAATAAAAAAAATCAGAATAGTTGGGACCGTTGCGAAAAAATTTTGCTATAATTTATATAGAGATGGTAATTCTCGAACCCTTTCCGGTTCTTTTGTAAAAGTCAAATATTAGAACATCTAGCAAAACTGTTCCAAATTTCATTCAAATTGCACTATGGGTTCCACATTCTCTGAAAAAATTTGAACACCTTGACTGACCAACGCAACACTTTGGTATATGGGTAAAACATGTCCAATCAACATATTTTGAGTCTAAAAATACGTGGTAGTTCTACGTTCACGGAATATTGGGACACCCTGTACATAATTGCTTCATGTTAGCCAATTTTATCAATAACGTGAAGCTTTTCCGTTTTCTTATCTAAATGTTCCAAAATTAGCTTCGTATTTATATACAAATGTATAACAAAATATGCGAGCAGTAGTCTTTGCCATTGCCAGTGACAAGTTGGGCAAAAAATACAGTTAAATTGCTTATGGGAAAACTTAAAGCGTAGTTGACAAAACACAAATTTGAAAATAGCAACCAATTTAGAACAAATTTATTTTTTAATTACTTACTAGTCGATGAGGTTACTGCTAAATGGTGTTTCAGAACCAATAAGAGACCAGTTGTTACGATTATAAAAACAATTCGTTCCAAAAATACCTATTAGTGGCAACCTCACCAACTAGTAAGTAATTAAAAATTAAATTTGTTCTAAATTGGTTGCTATTTTCAAATTTGTGTTTTAGCTCCTGAAGATGACAGCACAGTCTGTCGAAAGCTCCAGATTTGAGTCAAATGAGTTCACTACGCTTTAAGTTTTGCCAATTCCCAATAAACAATTTAAAAAATTACGATATTCATGCCTATTTTTCACTAACAAAAGACGGATGCCTAACTTTTTATGGCGTCCGGAGAGCGCGCTCCATCTGAACTAAGCTTTAGTTTCCTGGACCTCTGAAGGTACCTTGTATATTAACAGCGTGATCTGCATCGTATTAAACATGGGTCGAGATCCGAGATGGTCTCTCATGGACCCAGCGGGAAGTGCTCAGCCATTCTCAGATTTCCACGACGATAATCTAGGGCACGTAGCACCAGTAGCGAGCTAAAGGCTAATAAAAGCTGCTGGCCCACCAACAAAAACATACACAATTGCCTCTTATTACGTTATGGCATATCTAAACGACATGTGGACAATAATAAGATGTATCTGTGGCGTGTTCCTCTTTTTTCACCGGGTATTATTATGTAGATCGGGGAAGTGACATCAGCGGCCAACTACAGGTGTATACGACCGAGACATTTGCATTACAATCATCTGGACGGATAACGTGGACGACCGTTGGTTAGCCGGGAGAGATGCGTACCTGAGTTAAGTTGGAAATAAGGCGCTTAGGTAACACACACACACCAAGGATTTGGACCGAGTTACCTTACGACGAAAATACTCACTAACTTTGATATGGACTGCGGATCAATGTCATTGTATTCGAAATTGATAAAACTGTTCAAACAGTCACAGAACAGATTAGGGGGCACAAACCTTATGGGAATCAGTTCCTGGTGAGTCTTGTTCAAACTTTGGGAATAAGCTCCCCAGAGCATCCTGATCAAAATATCACTTAGGCTCGTAGCAATCCCAAGGCGCGTTCCTATGATATACAGGGTATCCCAAGCATGTAATAACAGAGTATTGCTCGGAAATAGAGAAATATCAAAGAAAACCATTTATTGGGTATCGTATCTGAGAGCAGATTTCTGAAATACTGGGTGTCCCGATTTTGCTTCATATCAAAAAAGGACGTATTTTTAATCACACACTTACTTACTTATGAGTTTAAGATTATTAGTTATTGGCCTGTTGGGTATTTTATCTAAAAAAAATGCAAAGTTTGATAGCAAGCATATCAACTGTATTGATATAGGTAGTTAGAATTTTGCATATTTTACCACGACCATAACCTTCAAGGTCATATCAAAGTTAAGACACTGGTACATGACAAGTTGCCCAATTTTTTTGGAATGCTGACCCCCAAAATTGAAATGCTTTGTAAAAATTTGTCATGGAAAAACCGGTCAAGAAATGAATATATCTAAGTCATAGAACTGCAGAACGACAAGTTACCACAAAACCAGCAGAACACAAATAAAAGTCTATCTTACCCCATTGCATATATGTAGATATGTTAAAAATCGAGCCAATTGAAAACATGTCTATTTTTAAATTTTTTTTCATCTGTAATTAACCTTTAAGTACCATGGCGGGGTCAAATTTGACCCTCCACGTTTTGTATGCCAAGTTTCGCTACCGAAGTTTTTTTTAATAAAGTTATAACTAGCCATATTCGTTTTTTTTATAAAAATGTAAAACTAGTTGAAAACAAAATAACTTACGTAAAAACAAGGTAAAAAATAAGATTTTTTTCTGTAAAAAAATGGGCTCAAATGTGACCCTGCTATGGTAAAAATCTTACTGTTTTTGGACATGGTAGTTAAGTTTTAAGATTCGTACTGCTGTTATATTTTAACACGTTTTAATAACATGGAATTATTTTGATTAAGCTTTCCCAGCTTTACCAACTTCGGCAACAGCACTCTAAATGAAAAAAATTACGAATTAAGCTCTCCTTTCCGTAACTATTTGAGCTTTTTATTTAGATAACGGAGAACAAGGGATTTTCTTGCAACTCTGCAAAGTGAAAATAATGATCATAACGAAAGACAAAACCAAAAGCACTAAAAATGTCAAGTCCCCACTGGCTTTAATATTCTGACCTCAAATCCAGCAGATAGATAAAAAAGAAACAAAAATGGATTTGCTTACAGTTTCGTTAGAAAAACTATGCCAATAGATTTTGGAAGGAAGCAAGTTTATTTTTCTTACACTGCACTGGCTTGGAATAAAAATTTGGGAAATACACAATTGGCTTCACATTTAGTTCAAAATCGATCAACTTTCCAGATTCTATTGTGCTGTTACTGAGCATTGAGTAAAAACTGTCCCTCTCTGGCACCCAGTCTTCTACGTCTATGTACGATAATTGATGCACGCATTCACTTCTTATCGGCATTATATTTAAATATATTTAACCATCCGAAATTTATAGCGACATCTTCGGAGGAGAGAGTTCCTTTATTTGGGGTGTGCAGCAGTTTTTTTGCGAATTTGTCAGTTATGATGAATGTGCTGCTTTCGCATGCGGATATTCCTGCATTATGCGATGCAAGGGACGTAATTGGTGGTTTGAGGTTTCAATTCGGTAAATATTAAATTCACCTTAGTGTCCCGATATTTGAGCTTCTGCCTACGATTAAGTTTTAGTTAAAAAAAAGTATAGAAAGTAGTAGAAGTATAGAAAAAATACCAGCCCAAACATTTAATTTTTGTGGCTGCTGTGTATGAACCTCACGATAAATTCTGGGATTAGAATCGGACCAATATCGCGTGTCAACCTATAGAAATGAACTAAAAGAAAATGCAGACAGGACTTTATAGGTATTGTAGCGATATACTGCTAAAATATCTCCGAAACCT
Source organism: Acanthoscelides obtectus (assembly GCA_963669975.1). Classification (NCBI taxonomy): domain Eukaryota; kingdom Metazoa; phylum Arthropoda; class Insecta; order Coleoptera; family Chrysomelidae; genus Acanthoscelides; species Acanthoscelides obtectus. Next base: position 2,392,780 of record CAVLJG010000006.1, read on the forward strand.
AATTCAATTTTCCGAACGTAAACAATGTTTCGCGCGTTTCTTCTACATTGCGCGGTTGGAAACCCCGATTCTCTAGATCCGACGGCAATCTGAGAAAAACCAATTGACTCCCCCGCGCTTTTGACTGGTCCCCGTGGGACAGACATCCTGAATGAGTATCGGGGATCCTTGGAAAAACCTCCGATGCTCAATTTTGTGCCTATAAGGGGCTCAGAAAACGGAGAAGAGAAAGATAGCATTGATTTGTAAATTAACTGAGTAAAGTTTGAACACAAGCTCAAGATGCTGCTTACATCAAAATATATTGAACAAAGCTGATAAATTCACAGTTTCTGTTGTACTATATGTGTGTGTGAAATTTTATACTTGCTAACCTCTATAACTGTACTACTCTGTATCCCAGGAGTTGAGATGCTTAGGGTATACGTTAACATGAAGTTTTCTTCTTAAAAGGAACCCAAAAATTTCCTTAATTCCTCGTAGGAAACTCGCTGTATATGACACATGCAAACATTACGTTGTTTACATGTATACCATCTTGTGGTGATGCGGTATGAGACCTTAAATCACCAATCGCCAACAAAACGTTCGACTTATTCAACTACGTACAGAACAGTTTCAGATTTCTATATACTTGTATCTCGAACGTTACGTCATGAAGCAACCGTAATAAATAAATGGTTCGCTAGGTGCGAAGCATGCTGTAGTCAGCGGGAGTTCAGTCCTGATCCTGCGGGGCGTCCTCCAACAACAACCGGATTGGAATCTTGGAAGAAAGTTCCCTCGGTATACAGCGACTGCCACATGCTTTGCTATTATCGCTTCCATTAGACCAGAGTTCCCCAAACTTTTTTGTGTCGTAGATCCCTTGCCATGTTTTTCCCTGTTGGGTAGACCCCCTACTTACCTGAAATTGACTTCCTGTAAATTTCTAACTGTAGTGAAGTTTAGTGTTAAAAACTTAAAGTAAAAACACATGTTAATTTATACATCTATTAATTGAATTTAAATTAAAACTATTCAAAATGAAATTTTGTAAATATACGTAACATTAAATAAACAGGTGTCTGACCAATAAGTGCTTGCATTGGGAATAAGTGCCGCATTGAAAAAAAAAAAATAAGAGGGATAAAATAAAAAAAAAAAATGGAAAATAATAAAAAAAAGTTTTTTACTTAAAATAGTACAATAAGCGAGTTCGTTTATTAATTATAACATAAATGTATGTTCCACAATAATTTCACTGTTAGTTTAATTAAATTCCGCTTCTTATACGTTTAAGTTATCTAAAAATAGGCAAAAAATTAACGAATTTTAGTGTGTACCTATCCTTGAATTTTCAGAATAATTTAAAAAAAAAATATTTTCTATAAAGGGGGGTTCTTTAAAAAAAATCAATGCGCGCACTTATTCCCAATGCGGCCATTTATTGGTCAGACACCAATAAACCTAAAATAAACTATAAATAAAATAACATAAGCAATAAGTCAATATTTTTAGTGAGAAGGATGAACTGCTTTAATAATAAATTATCAACATTTGGCGTCAATTTTGTAAGGGTTAATCTTAAATCTCCTCGGCTAATGATGTCCAGTCTGTTTCTTTTTTTCGTTAGGAGATTGGTAACAGCGCTGAACCTCCTTTCCACTAGATATGACGATGGAAAGGAAATTAAAAATGTCCTCGTTATATTCCATAATACGGGATAAGTAACGGGTATGTTGTTTCGCAGCCAGAATTGCTGATATCCGTTTTTAAACTGAACCTTTGCGTTTGTACTTAGTTCAGTCAGTTCCTCTTGTATTATGACATTCGTTTCTTCTATGTCACCATATGGATTAATTATCCACGGTGGTATTACCATAGTCAAAATATCCTGAAACCTAGATTCAAAATCTGAATAGAGGGCATTTAAATGTCGAACGTAAGTTGAAACGTCGTCTTCCTGGCAGCTTGTCTGTGACAAATTGGGGAACTGAGAAAATTCGCCCCGTCCAATATTTTGCTTCATTAGTTTAATTCTGGCAAGAAACGCTGATAAGATGGACTTTGTTTTAATCAAATTTAAACTGTCGCCTTGTAATTGCAAATTAACCATATTAAATTAGGCAAACAAATCTGTTAAATAGGCGATGTCTGTTTTCCTCTTCATTAAATTTTCTTTTAAAATTTTATCTTTAGTATCCAGAAATTCTAAAATAGATTCAAAAAGTGCAAAAAATCTTGTCAAACATAAGCCTTTCGACAGCCAGCGTACTTCAGTGTGAAGGAGTAATTGATGAAAGTGTTCGTCATTTTCTTCACACAACTGCGCAAATAACCGCGTAATCAACGCGTTGCTTCGGATTCGGTTTACTGCATCAATGACTAAATGAAGTGATTCATGGAATCTAACACTCAAATTTTTAGCAACTAAATGTTGTCGATGGATGACTGAATGTATTGCTAACACCCCTGACACATTTTGTTTTAAATAGCTTATAAATCCACGATAACGTCCAACCATGGCAGGTGCTCCATCTGTAGCTACTGATATTATATTTGATAAAGGAATTGCTTTTTCAATGAAGTGATCCTTTAAAAGATGAAATATTGATTCACCTTTAGTGTCGGTTATCAAAGTTCTTGCGAAGATCAGTTCTTCGTAGATTTCTTGATTCATAATAAAACGATCATATGCCAATAATAATGCTGCATTATCAGGTAAAGTTGACTCGTAAAGTTGTATAGAGAAACGGGTCGTTTGCAAATAATTACATAAGAAGCTTTCAATATCAGAACTCATTTCATCAATATGTCTTTCAACGGTATTGTTGCTTAAGGGAATTCTTTTAATGATATCAGATGCAGGTTTGTGTAAAACAGTTTTTAAAACTTCTTCAACAGCTGGCAAAATTAACTTCTCTCCGATAGTATGCGGTTTTCCGGATTTTGCTATAAGTAACGAGATATTGTAAGACGCCCGCAAACCATCATCATTTCTTTGTGACGTCGCAGCGAACATTCTGTCCAGTATAGGTCTCTTCTGAAATTTATCGTTGAGTGTTTGAAAGTATTTCAAATCTTTCTCTGTATTATCAGGGTGGCATCTTCTCAGATGATCTTGCAGTTTAGATGGTTTCATAGCGTCATTGCCCAAAACTTTGTTGCATAAAAGGCACATAGGCGATTGTTTGTCCGGCAATGATGGAATGAAGCCAAATTTCAAATAATCAACACTGTACTGTCTACATTTCTTTTTAGATTCGGACATGGCATCAGTCATCTGTGGGCAAAATTAAATCACTTAATTAAGACAGAAAATCCAGCAGCTGTATATCAAAAATATTTTTTGATTTTTCCGAAAATAATAATTCGAACATCTTCTCGAATTACGGAGATTGCACTGTAATTGTATTACCGATTGCTAAAACTTTCAAAAAGGAACTATTGAGGAGTACTCGTGTAATTTTGCATGATTGAATATTTAACTACTAATAACTAAAGTCATGATTGGCGTAATTCATCTATCTTTGCTAACTACGAGTACATAACTAAAATTTAATAAAAAATAATGTACTTACTTTTCTCCAGCACTCTCAAACAAAATAACACTCACTATAATTTGTGTGATATACTATCTGTTTATATTTTTTAAAATATTTTCTTAGCACTCTCCTTTTCAAGATTCAGGAAACGAATAAACGTATTTGTCCCACATTCGTATTTATAGAGTGACGAATTGAACAAGTCAGTGCAAGGTAGAGAAGCTCTGAGACTGCGACTCTCAGGTTTTTACAAGTTCAAAATGTACACAAAGCGAATACCAACATCCTACAACTTACACAATTTTATAAACATATATAATAAATTTTTTACTTCATAGGTACTTTTATAAATAATGTATATGTTTTGATATTATAAGATAGTATGATGTAAGTAAATAGGTACTATCCGTGTATGTGTTGAGATCCACTATCGTGTACCCCCATATTCATTTCATGGAACCCTAAATTTTCGCTGACGCAGGTTGTCATAGACCCCTAGGGGTCCATATAGACCACTTTGGGAATCAATGCATTAGATCATTTTAGTGTAATAATTTGAGTAGATGAAGTAGTTTATTATTCAACTGAATCACGCTGTATACATCCTCGAGACGAAATCTTCTTGACGGCGGAGAAAACTCTTGCTTGAGAACTTTTTTCAATTGAATATCAGAGGTATTGAGTTGGAAGTTTTTTGGTAGAAGTAACTTCGAAGCCTCTAAGAAAAACAAGGAGATGGAAAAACCAATCGCAAATCTAATAAAACCTTAACCGTATGCAAAACAAACATCATATATCCCCGAAACATTCAAATGAGAAGGCGACGAACAAACAGACAGACGACCTACGAACGAGAACGATCGAACACTTAATTCTGACTGCGAAGAGCGGTAGCTAAAAATCCCCGCGCGGCTCCTACGAAATCCAATATTCCGGTAAAGAGGAGAGCGTAAAATATTCAAAGGCCCCGGAAATGAACGGCTGGATATATTGCAAATAGGGCTCTCATCATTTCCAAATCTACATTTCGATAAACCCGGCGACTGTGTCAACACTTCAAGAAAATGTCGAACGTCGAAGAATCCGTAGAATGAGGGTGGAATAGTCAAAGAGGGGATGTCACGGAGGATAGGAAGACGTATCACTTAAATATTAAATGTTGTCAACCTAGACAAAACTCAACGTTTTGCTGAATACAATTTGACAGAAGATTCTTTGAGTAATTTTAAGCCAAAAAGTTCGTATTTTTGTAGACTTTATCTTGATGATCTTGTGTAGCAGAGGTTTTGAAATCTTTATCTTCGACGACAGTTGATTAAATATAAGGGTGAGGGACGTACCCCACTTTTCCGTGGTGCGTTTTTCCACCATCTCGCAACCAACTGAACTTCCTGTACAATGTTTATCACCATTAAAAGCGCTACAAACGGGCCATTTCTCCTTGAGAAAAGTGATATTAATGACTTTGGAGGTGATGAGACTGAAACCGCGAAAGAAGGAGTAGGTGCAGCAAGAATACTGAATGAAGAAAAATGGACCACTGCAAACGCCGGAGTTGTACATCATAGGCTGTTTTAGGAGTGTTTTTTGGATGCCGACAACAACTCCGAGCACAGGGTCGTATTCGATAACGAAAGTTATTTATTTTGACAATAAAAATAACGTAAATGTTTTGAAAGACACTTTTTCATCGAAAGTATCAAATCAAGTGCTCTGTTTCTGTGATTATGCTCATAACTCAGGTTTAATTGTTGATCCAAGTCTGGGTTTCTCTATCTATACCCAAAGTCTGGTAAATAAAGCATCCAGTTCTCTAGGAATCATTTATAGCAATCGGCATTCTCTAAGGTGAGGAAAACATTGTGCGAAACCTTGTAGTTTCGCAATTTCAGCTATTGTAGCTTTATTTATGGGACGTGTTTGACTAGAGCTGACATAACAGAAATGCAAATGGTTCAAAATAGGAGCTGTAAGCTAGTAAGAAGTGAAATCAAAAAAGCGAATGGTTTAACAAGAATACCCGTGTAACTTTATTGATAAATTGAGATCCTCATCATCTGAATGACAGATGAAAATTGAACTTCACAGCTCCTCAGTACAAGACCGCCATGTTGCAAAGATCGTTCATATACGATGCGATCAGGATGTATAATCAACTTCCACAAGAATTCAAGCTTCTGAACATGAAGAAATTCAAAATAAAACTTGTTTGTAAATGATAGTATAATTTTTTATTACTTCTTTATTGATGTTTATAGATAGTTACAGGTAGATATCAAAAGTGGATACGTCTCTTTTTAACATAAAATTTACTGCTCCTGTCGTAAATTCTATATGGTAGTAAAAAGTTAAATGCATAATAACTGTATGTATGTTTCTTTGCTAATTTCCGAGTTGGTCAACTCTTTTTGGACAACTTCATGTGCCATATATGTTTTACTTGTCCATCGATTCTTTGATTCAATTCAAGCTTAGCTGTTTACTAATTTGGGAGCTGTCCTTCAGTTGTTAAGTAGCTAGACTATCTAGATATATTATATCATTGTTTCTTTGTTTATGAAATCAATAAAACCGATTTATCATTATTATTAAATCTGTTATAGAAAGACAATTGTTTTAGAGACGTTTGAATTCTACCTTTCCTTTTACAAAATCTCAATGATTTCGTTTGACATTTCAAAAGATTTCAGAATTGTTATTCTTATGACTGTCATCGGAATGATAAACTTTCCAATGTAATAAAGTACCAAAAATTAAGAAAAGCTGATCTTTCTATTTAGAGGCAGAAAGTACTTTTCAAAGTCGAAGACTTATCAATAACATTTTATTTACAGACGGTCTTACTTAAGCCATAAACCAAGACAGACAGACGGTAAGTTAGCTCTCTTTTACGGATATGTTAACGGAATCTGTTCATCCGAGCTCTTAACTATGAAGGGATGTAGACCTGCTAAACGGAGATGAATCTACCTTGACTAGGAGACTAGGAGAACTCGCGGTTGCTCCCCCCCCCCACGGCGTGGATGCAGAGGACCAGGAACCACCGGGACCAGGACCCAGCGGGACCAGGACCAACCAGGACCAGGACCCGCCACGACCAGGACCCACCAGGACCAGGACCCTTCAGGACCAGGACCAGGAACAACATATTGGTAAGAGGACTTGAAACTCTTGATTTTTCGAAAACAAGAGTTTCAAGAGAACCTAGCAGACCCTCTATCGATGATCGCTTAACGACATCGATAGAATGTGCGAGGTAAAGGGAACCAACCCGGCGTTCCCAGAGACTGAAACACATGAGGAGACGTTGTAGCAGACCGCAGGTCACGCACAACACATGGCCTACCGAGACGCTGATGAGTCGGGCCACGCGGAGGTTTAGGGTTTAGTGGGTATTATATGATCTCCTCAAGACCCTGGAGTCCCACACACGCCGTAGCTCGGGCTATGGTATGGTGCGTAAATGCATTCCCCCCTCACCAAAAAAAAAAAAAAAAAAATTAGAAGAAGAAGCAGAAATTTTTCATATTTCGAGAATTTAGAATTACGACACGGGGCGTTTTGGAAGAACATAATATAAGGAAATTTTGAGATAAGATTTCTTAAAAAATATTTTTTAATGTATCTTGTTTAGCTCTTTATTCCTGCTTCCCGTTCAAGCCATCTCTGTTAAAGTCAGTCGTAAATTAATAAGGAAATGGCGAACAGCATTTCTGGGAGCTTTTTAACTAAAAAGAATGAGCGGAGAAGTGTAAAAGAGGAATCTTAAATAAGACAAATTGAAACTCGAGTATCGACTGAGCTTTGGATAAATACAGCCCTAACCTAAATCGATATCGAATATCGTAATAAATAATCCTAAATTGTGTAATTCGTGTATTTTTGAAAGCATCAGGTAATTTTGGAGGAAAACTGAATAGGTTTCTCATCTACGCAACCGATTTCCACAAGCAACAAGATATCGCGTTTATTGCAAATACCCAAGAATTTTTTTAAAATTTTTTGTTTAAACTTTAATACTCCCCAACCATGAGTGGAGATGAGTGGATCTCGTTGCAACCTTAATGTGTTACTAGTACATACTTTGAAATTATTTTAATATATACAGGATGTTCCATAACTTGTGTAACAGCAAACAGATATTTTCTCAAATAGACCTGTATATTTTGTTGCATATTTGACTAGAGCTTTTAAAAACAAGAACAAGAAACAACATACGGTTAAGGTTGTCAATTGTTTATATGTTTGATCAAACGGGTGAAAGATGCTCAGCTTTGACGCAACTCCGCCACTTTTTAAGATATTTAGATGAACTACTATTATCATCGATTTCAAGCTGAAAAAGTGCTGATTTTTTCTATTTATACAATATATAGCAGTAACTCGAGAAGTGTTCGAAAAAAAGTGATATAAGCCTGCTTTCCATTTTTCTTGGGACACCCTATACAATTTTTACTTGCCAAATTTATATTATAGTCCCCGGACCCTTCATTATAATTCAAAATTTTATTCGATAATGCTGTTTCAAATCCCGTAACAGCCAATCATCTGTTTCGAACTGTAACAAAATTTATGGCGACAAATCCAAGGTTCCCATAGAACAAAAATACGGACTCGCAATGCCATGCCAATCCTGGCGAACATATGTCACGGTAGCGCTACACATTTCTCTACCTGATACTCTCAGACAAAACAAATCGATTTAGTGCCATTTGGTGGCTGTTAACAGATTCTATGGCTCCCCGTGGAGCAGGTTAGGAAGTTATCGAACTTCCTGCTTCACGGCTTTTTTGCCGCGATTTCCTTTTGAGAGTCGTGCAAGACGCATTAGGATACATTAACGGACCCTCATAAAAATATTTTCAGCCATAAACACTGGTTTTGGTCCGTCGTTGAACAGTGAACGGTGATGAAGACAGAATCCGATCATGCATGAAGATTGAACGGCGATATGATCGGGTGTAATCGTGTGAAATAGGTGCTTCCGATTGCTGGAATCGTAGCATTTGAAGGAAGTGACTTGATTAAGGATATTTCTGACAACGTTTTAATGTTCATAAAACAAGAAAATTATAGCTTAGCCGCTTAGACTACTAACTCGGTAACAATTGAAATCTTCAGGATAGCTGATGAAGCGTAATGATATTTCGCACTACCTTTCATATCGGCAGAATTTTTTTCAATATAAAATGTAATATTATCGCTGTACCTATAAACTTTGCCGTCATATCTTGTAGCTGTAATCCAACTTCGGTACCTCGGTAGTGAAGCATCTTTAGACCCATACTTTTTTTTAGGTACCTTCTACCCTAAAAATATTGACAAGTCTTCCTGCAACACCCTGTTTAGTTAGCTACTCATTATATCGAACATTTCGCTATTTCAAGATTCTGTTTATTTTTACCGCGATAAGGTTTGCGTCATTAGTACAGCTTAAGCATGATCTGCGTGTCTGCTTTCAATAACGCTGCTAACTGATTTTCTTGTTTTCTCTGCAAACAAGAAATCTGCCAAGCAGAAAAGTCTCACGAACGGAAAATATTCGTTCGATCTTCCTCTGTTCCTCTCTCCTTCTCTCTGCCTCCGTACATGTCGCTTATCTGTTCAGAGTCATCACAAGGAATATCAACTTACACAAACACGAAATTTCTCCTCGATCTGATAAAGCTGCAGATACACTAGGAGTCAGTAGCAGAGGCGTCGTTCAAAGGTCGCAAGAAAAAAGGTGCTCATAGAAAGGACAATTTTTGCACATCATTGATTAACGTCTATCTGAAGATAGTCCTGCTACTGTCTTCCAGATGGCACTAGCGTATTGTCACATCCTTTCCAATTTTCTTGTAAAAAATGTGTCGTTTCCAAGTTTATGTCTATGGTATTGAAATTATTGTGTTACAAACTTATTACCACGGACTGTGTCAGTTTATTACCTAAAACCAAATTTTCTAAATTTTTTGTATATTCAATAATCACAGAATGAAGTAGTTAAATCGATTTCATACTTCAGAGTGTTGTGTCATTGGTAGACAGTATAAAGTTTTGTTTGTGTTACAATTAGGAAGGTCATTTACGTATATTAAAAATAAAAGTGGTCCCGGCACAGGGCCCTGTGGGACGCCACATAAAACTGTCCTCGTACTGAAGGTAGTGCTGTTGAGGTTTACAGGCTGCTGTCTGTTGCTCAAATAAGATGATAAGAGCTTCATCCTACTGTTATAGAACTTGTAACAATTTTTGTAGAAGAATGTTGTTTCCTTCCAAATAGTCAATGATAGCACATTCACAAGTTGTGTAAATTTTCAGACGCCTTTTATTAGAGATAAGCTCGAAGATCAGTTTGTAATATATCGGAAATTTCAAAGGTACCTTTTGCATTGCAAAATGATGCGGACGCCGCTGTGCGGATTATTTAAAAGGTAGCTGTACATTTTCATCGATAATATCTTCAGTGAACTGCAACAGAACGCCGATGAATCGATACGCATGCACTAGGGGAAGCCTTAGAATAGCAGCGCGGTCAGACTATATGCAATTATTGTATACTATAGGGTTCAAACCATGTTCAGCATGCGCTTTTCAAATCGATTAAATCGTAGCCCTATAGCTCATTTTACATTATCGCATCATTGTACGTGGCAATTATGGTATTAAATATTCTCGATGGACTCGTGCAGACCTCAACAAAGTCAGAATGAGAGGAAAATATTTGTGTGGGCGTTATACCAATATTCCCAGAAGACCTAAAGCTATTGGTATATAAGTAGTGTAGTAGCATTTACTAGGCAGTTATTCTTTATTCATTTCCGCTTGATACAGCTTTGTATATGTGATAAAAACATTGTAATACAAAACAATAAAGAAACTATCTTTATGTACTTAAATGGAAGTTAGTATTTCAAGAATAATTTCTCATTTGCTTTTTTAAACGAAGTATGATTTCTAATTTGTTAAATTTTGACTGACATGTTTCTGAACTATTTTCAAGTTTTGTCCTCTTGTGTTGTACTCGCGGTAAACAGTGTTATTCGGAAATTATACTGCTTAACACACGTTACGCATTTCAAGTGCAATGCAGATGAAGAATTTCCCTTGGCTGAAATTTTTAGGCCACAAATACTCTTAGATTTACGTAAATTTTTACAAGCATTATAAATGTCTCTGAAATAATGAAAAATACATTCAAACCGCGATGACATTCCCTTTTCGTACAGTGTAATCAGCATCATTTAACAAGTGAATAGTAATCTGCAATGAATCACAAATGGCACTGTAATGACAATCTGGGATAAACGCCATCTGATTAAATCCCCCCTCTGCACTCTGAACCCCATAAGCAAACAAACGTGGAGAATTCTCACCCTTGCTTCTACCTAATAAGTGACTCGACAAGTAGAATAAGCTCAATTGTATATCACTAGATATACGTTCGTATAATAGGTGAGATTCTACACTTCTACTAATACCTTTACAAAAAAAAACCTGCCCTACCCCCTACAACCCCCCCCTTATTTTTTTAGAAGGAAGATAAACCTGACTGTTGTCTTGTTACTTCCTAATTGAGCCCTTTCCTGCAGCACGAATATTTAACTCTTTAGAGTGAGTATTTAAGCATTCATTTTTTTTTATTTCGCTGAGAAAATTAAAGTTTTCAATCTCCTCGAGCCACTAAAAATATTGTACTTCGAAGAAATCATTTAAACTCCAATCTATCCTGTAAAACAACAAGATATCTCGTATCTAACATCACGCCAGTCAGTTAAGTAATTTCAAGACATACTCAAAATATACATAGAAAATATATTTATCTCCGAACAAGGTTCTTTCTAGTTCACGAAGAATCATCCTGGCTGAAATTAAAACCATGTTTCAAAATTACGCGGGCGCTGTTTTAAGAACCGCTCAGGATGTCGTAAATTTAAAAAGATGGCCGTATAAAGTTTTGTAGCTACGAATTTACCCAGGTCGTTTTTTCTGGATGACGCGGGAAGAGATTTTATAGTCTGGGAACCAGGGATGAGTTATGGGGCATTGTAATACGGAGACGGTGTTCTCTAAAATACGGCGGGGGAACAGTTGTTGATAATTTATTTTTATAAGCAGAACCAGCGCGGTTTTAATGCCGCGTATATACGGGTGCTGGGTCGTTGGTAAATTGAAGTTCCTTGTTTCCAAAAGGGAAGAAATATCTTAATAATAATAAGAGTGGTATATTTTCTTTCTTCCGACAGCTTGTCATCTAGTACCGATATATCGTCTCCACATCTCCGATGTTCGTCTTTTCCCATCTAGCCCCGAATGAACCTCGTCGGCGTCCGGGGTCAAAGTGCACCTTCGCGGAGAAACAGAAACATCCAGACGATGCTGAACGACACAACGACAGACAGATCTCGCCGTGTCAGCGCGATATCAATGCTGCCACCCACTGAGATCCATAAACCAATCGCATCGGTACTTCGGGTTGCAATCATGCCCCGAGACTCGTACTACACGATTTTCGAGCAATATCGGGACCGAACGCAAACGAAAAATAAAAGCGTATATCGTAAAATACGTTGGAACATATGCGGGACAAAATGCGACATCAATATTTTTCGTGATATTTGTTCTTTTCATGACTTGGAAACAGTATGATCGTCTAGGTACGTCCGATTCCGTGACAAAACGGAAGGTGCACTGAATGATCAAAGATGAGTCGCTACATTGTTTTTACTTCATCGAATAACAATATCAGGAATGGCATAGAAGTACCACGCATTTTTACACTCAAAATAAGTCGAAATGTTTGTCGATGACAATACTTAATAGAAGTAAAACGTTAAGATGCAAGTTCCAAGTCGTAAACAGTTCCGCTGCGTGGCGTAGCAACGGAACGGATGTGACAAAAAGCTGTTGGTGCTGTGCTGGCATCAGCCGCGGACATGCTAATTACATGTTCTCTACATGCAGACTACAACATCGCAGGCATTAATTCAGCAACGCCCCGGCGGCCCCGGGTGTATTAGGGCTAATGTACCCCCAGATTTACTCGACAAACAACTTGGTTTTGTTGTAATTGCCAAGTCCGACAACACTACCGTACTCTACACCTAGAGATGTGACATGTATCATACGATGCTTCGTAATATCGATAGTCGATGGGCTTCAAACATCGAAACACATATTTTTTAACATACAGATGATAAAGCTGTTAAAATAAATGATCAGAGGGGTCCATCGATGATCAGATCATCAGTTACAATACGTAAATGAGACAAACATAAAACACAATGTGAAAATTTAGATGAATGATAAATAGAGATGGTTAAAAAATTATAAAAGAGACGAAATACAATTAAAATTATGCCAGGCTGAAAAAAATAGTTAGGAAAGTCTTCGACGTCAAAAAAAGGTTTGGTTCCGAGGAAACGTCTTACAGTTTTGCCAGAATTGGGGCATTCTGTTTTATTTGACAACAGGTTGTGCAATTTTAACCCAATTCTAGTTTTGGCGATGCCACAAATGGTTTTTGTTTCTGGTATTGCAATTATGAGTATCTTGATGAGAAACCCCATTCAAAATTGTGGTGACAGTAGATCTGTGTGTTCCACAAATTGGTGTCTTACAGATACGTAAAACTTGAGAAGCTGCACCCTGGATGGCCCTATTGGAATAAAAAGAAAGCTTTGACAGTAGTATCTCAAGCTGCAAATAATCAGAAGATTTAGTTAGATCGACTTATTTCGGTGAAACTGCTTATTGCAGTTGTCGTTGACATACCGTTCCTGAAACCAAACTGACGAGTATTTAATAGATCGTTTAGGCGGATAGACTCGATATTTACATTTCACTACCGGCGAACCATCTCTAGCGCGCTGTTTTAGCTCCTCTGCTACTGCTTAGTAATGCTGGTAGCCCGGAATTAATATAAGGAATCCGGGAGTCGGAGTTGGGCTGGGAGTTGCCCGAGCATGTGTTAACATGAAGCTCTGTGAACGTGTGCTACTACTTGTACATGAAAAGTTTTACTAAGGAATTGTTCGTTGGATAATATAAGGTTTCGCTGGGGTTTTCTATCATAGTATTTGTATCTGACTCTCTTTTTTCATGAGTCTTTGTTCAACAATAATTATTCTACTATGTCTTTATTCTCATTTTAAATTCATTCAAGTAAAGATATTTGAATACTGTCACAGAAACTGCCTCAGGATGGTAGCAATGGAAAAAGCTTTCGCAGGCAAATTGCTCCACAATCTCGAGCCAAAACTGAGCCCTGAAGAACACCCGCGATTACGACGAATAACTTGCGGCTAACCCCCCATCTAAAGCTTCTCTGAGTGAGAGTTAGTCTACTTGAAGCCAGGTTTGTCCGTAATTGGCTCAAAGGCAGCTATGGGTATTCCTGTCACCATTGACGTTGATATGAGCAGCTTACGTATATTAAGTCTCGGTTATGATTAAGTTGCTGGTGTCGGAAATATTATTAGAGACAACGACGCTTCTACTTTTATGGCTTTCCGCGGATGGAAACTTTGTATAGCAGCGTCTTACACTTTTTACGCCGTTCGCTCCGTTGTTCGTTAAAAGGTTTTTTCACACTCCCGATTAACGAGCTAACTTTGTCCGCATTATGCTGTTCGGATACTTAGTTTCGTGGAAGTTTGTAATTAAAATGGATCTTTGATGAAGTCTTATTCTGTCTACACGACATAGTATGGTACTTAGGCGTTATTGTGTTGATGAAAAATAAATAGGTTAGGCCTGCTCATCTATACACAAGCCTACAAAACTGAACTAACCTACCCAGAAACTAAAATTTACCTTTCCGAAGGTTTTTGATGCTATTTGATGCCACATGACCTCAAAGATAAGCAAAAATCTCTATTTTTGCACATTTGCACTTCCGACGGGATCAGATGTCGGCAATCGACTACCTAGGTAGTCATAGTACAGGAACTATCTTCACATGTGCTTAGAAAAATATTTAGATTGTTTTCTCGCGTAATCTGAATCAAAAGACCCCTTTTCAAAATTGTTTTTTGATTAACAATACAAAAAACCTAACCAGCATATGTCCCAGCAGAAGGGAAGCTACTCCCTGGACTATTACCGAGGTAATGAATGGGAGATCGCATCGAAATGAGTGTTTTTTTTTTGATAGGGTGGTTTTTCTACTGGTAATCCTGTATTCTTTGCTTGAGTTATATGAAACTGCTTACATTTTCGAACATATTTTCCTTCTAACTTTTCTACCTTCAAGTTTTCGAAGGCGTCATTCATTACGTCCAATTAAGTTCATTAGTTCTAGTGCCTTTTAGCGTTAGCATGAGTATCATCACTAACCATAAGAGTGACACTTCATAACAGATAAAAAGCCTTTCAAATTTATCAGGTGTTAATACGCTTAATGAATATGTGCTACTCCGCACTTGATTGGCACCTATCAAATAATTGAGCGTCTGCCATTGGCGTAGAGTAGCTTCGTATTTGGATGACATTCATCAAAAGTTTGCGTAACGCTTGATGCAAAGAGAATTATTCACAAAAGTATAAAAGGCTAACAAGGTTTTAGAATCTGTATAGATAGCAAATAAGGCACTTGTAATTTAAAGATTTCGTTTGGTATGAGAGAACGTCACAGCTTTCCTACAAAAACTCATTAAAATATGGCTTGATACATCTTGTTAGGTTACTGATATACCAGGTGTCTCAAATTAACTCTCACCACCAACAGAAGTGCGTTAAGCCTGTGGTAAGTTGCAAATTTTGATAAGTAAGAAAGGGGAAATTGAGGGTAGTGAGATTAATGAAGAAAATATTTTTCCACAATCGCTTTTATTTTGTAATGAAAATGACGTTTTGCCTTTTGTCCGCAGACATCAATTTTATTTTTTTCTTATGGACGCTACATTTGATTTTTACACGGGCGAATAGAGCTTTTAATTTTGATACCAAAAATATATAATGTTGTATATTGATATCTCTAATCGTTCGTTATTTCCAAAAGAAAATGTAGGCATAAAAACCGTCATTTGTTTTCCTTCAGTTCCTATAAACTAGGTATGGATGAACAGTCCATGAGACTGACAATGGACAACATGTTTAAATCTTGTCTTCAATTCTTTGTATCACTTAAAAAACCTTGTACTGCTGTTACTGGTACTGTTTGAAACGCTGTATTGGACTCATCGACCCATCTCCATATTGGGGTTAGAACGAGTTTTACAATAATAGCGATATTGGTTTTCAAATAATCCACGCCTCTGTTTTAGATGGCGTATATCAGGAACAAGCTCATTAATTAACATTTTAATTTAACCCCGAACGATAATTATTATATAACCTGCAGGAGGAAGGTGATGGGATCTCATTTCAATGCCCCACTGGGCAGTTAGCTCGTTCTCTATTAATTCGATTAAAATTGATGATGAAAATTGTAACTGGCCATCCCCCTACTATCATCAACTATGGAAATTAACATAGCGAGATTATGTGGGAGATACTATGCAAAATTTACTGATAGAAGGACGTAATTTAGCTTTTCACACCGTATTCAATTTCTTTCAAACCGAGACTTACCCATAATTGACGAATGTATTCTGAAAGATGCATTAGTTTTTTTACGACCAAGAATAAGAATTGTGGTCTGAAATTCAAATTTAAAGATTACCCTCAAAATATGACGTAAAATGAACGATTTCTTAAATTTTTTTAAATCGAACAAACTGTATATTTTCGGACTTTTTAATTCCTCTCTTCACAAGCTTTTTTTCAATATCGGTTTATAGGAGTTTTTGAGTTACAGTTAACTTTTTTCTGAGTCGGTTATCAAAGTAAATGAAAAACGTTACAATACCTTTCAAAATAATAATAGCTGTTAGTAATGATGATTAAAATTTGTGAATTTTCATTCATAAATCAAATTTATTTATGCAATAAAGTCGGAAAGTCAAGTAGGTGTCCCTGTCACTTTAGTAGTTCAAAAACCATTTCTACGGACATTCACAAATCTTATATCAGATAAAGCTCGCGAAAAGAGGAATTAAAATTGTGAAAATATACAGGGTGTTCGATTTGAAAATTTTGGGAAATCGTTCACTTTGCGTTTTTGACCAATCTGTATACATTAAACAAAAAATCAAAAAAGTAGATAGAAAGCGAGAAAACGTGGGTTCATAAAATGTTTCTGACAAAAAATTCAGTTCTCATGCTATAACAGTAATTGAGCGTTTTTTTTTTGATAGATTGCTTGATGTCTCAACCATTCGAAAATAGCACCCTATATATAGTATGTTAAATCAAATTGGTTTGTTTGAAATTGCCTATCCAAATCTGCAATAAAATGTAGGTTTCCGAGTCACCACGTAATTTTGAATGACTCTGTAGAAAGAAAAATATTTTCCAAGTAAGGAGTATACTGATGTCTACAATGCTTAAGACTCTTTTAGATAACTGAGTTATCTATAAAACTCGTACTAAAAACTCACCCTGCATGAGACGAAGATATCCTTGTCTCTTTGTCATTGACAGTTTGCCATAGGGTTAACCCATATACAGCTTTTTCAATATACGTGTAAACCAAAATACGAGAATAAGCTGGATCATTCCTAAACAATTCTGGCGAATTGGAAAAATGTTCCATTGGTAAAATGATTATGTCAAACTTTACTGGAGACGTCTTTTTATCAGCTATCATCACAACATGAATAAGAATTAATTGACTGATCTCCGAACATAATTTTTCACTTCTACCGTCAGATGACTTTTATCAGTCCACCACAACGCTACGACTACTATGCGGGACTATAATAGAGTTAATAAGATTACTTTTCGATGCACATCAGCACATCACATTAACAGAAATATAGTCCAGTCAAGAAAAAATGTACAACAGATTCAATGCCCCAAGCTTCTTTTATCCTTTTCTTCTTCTTTTTTCTTCATATTATTATTCTATTTCTTCATTTTTCTTCGTTTGTTTCTTCCCTTTCTTCTTCTTATTCTTCTTTCCCGTTTCTTCTTATTCTTGTCCTTCTTCCTCTTCGTTTATTCCTCTTCTTCTCCTTTTCTGTATTTTTCTCCTTTTCCGTCTTTTTCTTCTTTTTATTTTCCCCCTTTTTCTTCTTCTTTTTCGTCTTTTTTTCTTGTTAAAACGATTCGCAGCACCCTTGTTTTTGATTGTCTCGTAGGTCAATAGGTCTGCCAGTTCTGGTGGCCGAAATACTAGTTGATGGGAAAAAAGAAAGCAAGTTTAAATTTGTGTTACGTTTAAAGTTACATATCACAAGCATCGAATTCTGATTGGTGTCTAATGGTCCTGAGCTGTTATTTGAATTGGTGAATAAAGGCGATAATCACCTGACCAGTGACCATTTCTTCTTTTTCTCCTTCTGTTTTATCTTTTTATTCTTATTCTGTTTGTACTTTTCTGTTTCTTCTTCTTCTTCTTAGGCTTCCTCTTCTCCTGATTATTAACATTTTTTTTCTTTGTTTTCTTCATCTTCTTATCTTTCTTCGCCTTCTTTTTCTTCACATTTCTTTTCTTTTTCTTCTTCCTATCATTCTCCTTTTCCTTCCTTTTCTTCTTTTATCATTTTTCTTCTTATCTTTTTCTTATTTTTCTTCTTGTTCTATTCTTTCTTCTATTTGTTCTTCTTTTTCTTTTTATATTCCTTCGTCCTATTTTTTTTCTTCTTGATAAATCGATTCGTAGGAACCTTGTTTTTGTTTGTTCGTAGGTCAATAGGTCTGTCAGGTCTGATTGTCCATGTTCATGGAAAAAAGGAAGAAAGTTTAAATTCGTGTTACGTATAAAGTTGCATATCACAAGCATCGATTTCTGATTGTTGTCTAATGGTCCTGAGCTGTTATTTGGATTGGTCAATAAAGGCGTTAATCACCTGGGCGGTGGCCGCGAGAGTAGAAAAGCGACGAAGAAAAGGCAAAAGGATATTAATCATAGTCAATAAACGTCAGACGGGGCATCACGGAATCAATTCAGCGTCTGACGAGCTTACTCTGTACTGACACTGCACACTGGGGTATGATGTGTGAGGATCTGAACATCCAGAATAAAGAGTCGTTGATGGAAACATTTTTTTGCTGCAAAATGAGGTTTCAAGAAAGTCCAAGATTTTTTGAAGAGAAATTAAAGTAATCATTCTTCCATAAAAGTGAATATATAATCTCTCGGAGGTGTACAAATATTTGTTAAGAAGTTACGACTCAAGACAAAAAACACAATAAAATGCACATATGCATTTTTGACCAAAGAAAATTGAAAACATTGTTGTTGTAATAGTAATAATATATGCCTTCACTGCATCACTAACATCACAACATACCATTACAAACTATGGAAATAATAATAAAAAAAATTAAATATATAAGTATATATAACACGATAAACTATAAAAATTTATGTTACTGTATACGTGATAAAGTATTAAATGCTTCTAAAATTTCTGTGTGTTGGAACAATGTCGTTTTAATAGAGACTTGAATGTATATAGTATGAGTATGTTACAAATGGCAAAAAAATATTTGAAAAGCTTACTAACTTTAAGCCATCCTAAATTTTTGATAGGGCCAGTTACATGATCATATTTCCTAAGATTATTGATTTGCTAACCACCAGCAAGGATTTTTTTTTGTAGTCTGTAGGCGAACATTTGAGGTTAATTCGTTTTGTTTTAAAATTGAGGAAGCGCCTGTTGGTATATAACAAATTTTAAATCTGTGATGCCAATTTTCCTGTTCCGATACCCACCACGAAAAGTATCTCGACTATTAGCCGTAGAACAAAGCGACCTTAAAGCATCGAGCCACGCCTATCGCCTTCCGCTGTGATACGCGCGTCTGTATGTCGTTTGGCCATCTCCCGGGGGACTTCGCGGGCAGCATCTCCCAGGAAATCCCCCGTTTCGGCCTCCCGAGATGATGGACGTCGACCATCGCTCACCCCCAATTGGTATTAATGCTTCTCTGGCCGGACTGCGGACAGCTCTCTCTGCCTCTCTGGTCAACGCAACAATTGATATTAATGGACATTGATGATGACGACGCTCCTTCTTACAGCTCCGCTGATACGAGTTCGGACGCAAGACAAGAAAGAAGCGTACGGGAACTATACTCGTTTATCCGAAAGATAAATTAAAAAGCATGGTGCTTATGTTCGCCGTTGAAGAGATAGTCGCAGAAACTAAATTAGGTAGTAATGATTTAAAACGTTCCTGCTTAAAAAAGTTTTTTTTCTCATCGGAGGAATTCATGAATGATGATCTCTGTGATATAATATAGATGTAAACATATTGTATCTATTATTATCTATTTTTATTTAACAGTTATCTCTGTGTTTTTTACAAATCTGACCTTTCTAAGCACCGTATCGTATTAACACCAATAAATTATCATTATTATTATAAATAAAAACACTATTTTCTTTTCTAATCCGTATTTCCGAGACAAAGTGGGTTTTGGGTCATCAATTGACCAAATATCCCTAGAATATCTGGCTGATACTTAGGAAATAACAAATGCCCCCTACATCGTGTTCATACCCTGTATTTCTCATTAAAAGCAACATATGCATGCCACTAAATCAAGTATTCATACGAATAAAATCAACCCGGCAATAACAGTGTCATTTGTCACTTGGACAAATGGCCAAATCTAGCTAGCTGCGGTGGATCAACCCGACCATTAGCGAAATGAAATCGAACAGATCCGGCTATAAAAATATTATCAATTTGCCGTTCTTGTATGTGCGATTCCATCCCCCGGTTCTTCTATCAAGCAGGCTTTGCCGGGCGGATCCGCCCACCGTTTCTAGGGACAATTTAATGCATATATTTAGCCCATATGCCCGTTGAACGTTCCACCAACGAACCCAAGTGAAATGTAATTTGTTAATGTTCGCTTCACGAAAATATATCGGCTTTGTTATTGTCGGAATCGTTTTGGCCAACCAGCGGCGTGGAAAGGTAGAACAATCTGAACGGATGTTTCGTTTCATTTCATTATTAATAACCAAAAATACCAAAGCCTCAAAACAACAATCTTGCTGGAAAGAACAACATTAACAGATAACTGTAAAAATTAACATTGCTTGCTATAACCAATTTTACCTAATTTTTGTATATCCAATATTCGCACAGTAAAGTAAATCGATTTGCTATTGTTGTGCAACCGGAAGACAATATAAGGTTTTTGTTTGTATTACAATTAGGAAGGTCATTTACATATATTTAAAATAAAAGTGGCCCCAGCACAGAACCCTGTGGGACGCCACATGTAACTGTCGTTATATTGGAAGTAGCATTGTTACAAGAGTACTGTTGCTTAAATAAAAAGATAAGAGCTTAATGCTACAACTATGTAACTAGTAATGCGAACATTATTGTAGAAGAATGCGATGTTGGACAATCTAATTCCTCATTAAGATAAAAAAAAGTAGCTGAGCAATGAGCACCACTTTCAAAAGCTGCATTTATTTTCTCAACGAAGCTGTCAATAGCTAGAGAAGTAGACTTACTTGATCTGAAACCGAATTGCTAGTCAGTAAATAGGTTGTTGCTTTCAAAATAGTCAATCGTCTTACCTTTCAAAAGAATGTCTTTTATTTTAGCAAGTAGGGGTAATTGAAATAGGTCTATAATTTGTTGGAATCACATTTTTAAAGAGAGGGATGGCTTTCAGTTGGAAGTTATCAGGAAATATACCACTTGAAATACGTCAATTGAATAATTTTGTTAATGATATAATAATGAGCTATGAATGGTTTTGATAATTTTTGCATTGAAACTGAAAGCATCAGAACTGCTCAATTTGTTAAATTTTTATTGCTGCCCTGATTTTATTGTAAGTATTGAGTGAACCAAAATTGGATATAAATTGACAAGGCGTCATAGTTGTCAGTTGTCACATTAACGATTAATGATTTGTAATCCATGCATGAGCGTTTTTTCACACAGTGGACGGACAAAATTTTTTGTACCTCTCGATGCGAGGTCTGTTCAGATACCATCAAAAACACTGATTTATTTCTGAAACGTCAAAAAACGAAGTTTGAGCAGTTTTTATTTTTTCTGTTTTTTGTGCGCAGCCACTGAACCGATTTTCAGGATCTACAAAGCTTCTTCGTCTTCTTCTTCGTTTTGTCCTTCGTCTTGTTCTTCGTCTTTTTCTTCGTCTTTTTACCTTCGTCTTCTTCTTCTTCTTCTTCTTCTTCTTCGACTTTTTCTTCGTCTCCTACTTCGTATTCTTCTTCGTATTCTTCTTCGTCTTCCTCACTATCTTCTTTGTTTTCTTCTTCTTCTTCGTCTTCTTATCGTCTTGTTCTTCGTTTTCTTCTTCTGCATCTTCTTCTGCTTCTACTTCTTCTTTTTTCTTTTCCCATTCCTTCTATTTCTTCTTTTTCCTCTTTTTCCTCTTTTTCTTCTTTTTCTCTTTTTCTTTTGCTTTTTCAGAATCTACAAAGCTTCTTCGTTCTTGGCATAGTAGTAAAATGAAAATGAGTGACATCGTTTTTCGTCATGTACACGTCATGTAACATCCAAAATACATGATATCTTTTTTTTCGCGATTTTGCCCAATAGAATCATGTTCTGTTTATGAATTCGATCGGAACGCCGCTGGTACCGAGCGTACAATAAACGAAGTCAGATCTTTCAGCTAGCTGGGGATCCCTCTGTTCGTTGTTGAGTCGAAATGAGTTTCGCTTCAACCGACCAAAGCCAGCTGAGTCCTCGTTGGTAACGACTGAACGCTACACTGTCGATACGTCTCGAGCGAGGCTCTATAAAAAACCGCCTGGAAATTCATTTAGGGGATTAGCATACATGGGGTGTTTATTCGGTGACAAATAGAAAATTCCCAGCAGTTTTCAGCCAGCTATCGCTGCAGATAAAACAGGTATGGCGAGATGAGACCGGGAGACAGAGATATTTTAATCAAGCATAACATTTTACGGGTAGTTGTGAAGTTGTAGATATACTTAAACGTGCTTAATATGTAATAGAAATGGTTTCATAGTAACTACACACATTAAAATGCATACTACTAAGGACATTTTTTTGAAGTTCTCAGCTTACTGTAATCACGTCCATAGTGGTTCCTTATTGTAACGAAAACACCGTTTTTATTAGTCTCACTAGTTATTACAACACTTGCAACTAATTTATTTCAAATGTATGACTATGTTGGCTGGGCTATCGTATTTCGCGAATATTTTGCTGTCTATCGATTTTGCCTGCCTCTGGACCCTGTGCGTGTATTTATGTGCAAATCGATGAGTCCAGAAACGCTCCCGCGTTTTCTGGACTAAGTCCCATTGTGGAAAAATAATTTGGACTCGAGGAGGTGATTTTAAACAATAATCAATCTCACTGCTGTCACGGCCGCTAACACTAATACCAAATTGTTGGAATTCAATCGTTACATTGCGGCCATAATCCCTGGTCAGCCTTTTGTATGTTTATCTTTATGTTTTTCGCCTGTTCTACTAAATACCACGTCGTTTTAAAAAGTACAAATTATGAATTGTGAAAGTTGAAAGTCTGCTTCCCAGATCAGGTAATATTTACTATAACTTTATCAGAAAGACGATTATCTTGCAATGACGCTGCAAAAATCGTTCATAACATCCAAACATATTGTATCCACCTTTGTTCCCAACCTTTCCAAAATTTCTAGGAAACTTGAGGAGTCAAATCGAATGAATGAAGTCGTACAGCAAAATGCAAGCAACTCACTAAGCGTGGCATACCTTTGTCAACACTTCCCTTACAATCTCCAAGGGATAGCAGCCCATAATTCTTAGCACCATCAATTTGGTTGACATTACCTCCCATATTGCCAGCCTCACTGTCTCATTCAACAAAGTCCTTAATGGTTTCCTAACGTAAAAGAGATTCATCCCAGATTTTATTGAATGTTCAGCCACCTGGCAATAACGTCTCTTCTGGGTTATAATACAGGCCAAAGATAAAGAAATTCGAGCTGATAGTACAGTCAGAGCGGCTGGGGGAAAGATGGTCAGTGATTTCAAAAATTATACGCAAAATATTTTTTATATTTAGTTGTAAAGGATCCTAAAGAATTCTTATGAATTTCATTTATTGTTTCTAAAAATTTTCCAAAAGCTGTTTTTGCGCTTATTTTTTGAACTAGGCTCTTTTTGAAAAATGTGTTATACGAAAGTTTTATTGTATCTTATTATAGATATATTGATACTAAGCTGACGAAAACCATATTGTCATATCTACTTCAAAAATAAACGGATTTCGATAAAATTCTTTCTTTGAAGAGCAACTCAGTATGATGCTTTCAAAGTTCGAAAGTATCTTATAAAATTCTGAATATAACAATTCCAGCTGAGCATTTCTTGGTGGTGCAACAGATGATTATAAACAAGAAACTGGAGTCAGAAGTGTATCGAGAAAAACCCACAGGATGTTCAAAATTCACTGGACTATTTGTTACTTGGTGATGTTCAAAATTAAGCCATAGGACGTTACGTCTGTGTAAAGAAAAGCGCAAAAAGGCGATCCTAACTGGTCTCGCGGTTTAACGATGACCACGTGAGGTCTCCAAAATCCTCTTTCATGTTGACCAACATTGTAAACACCAAGATTTATGTCTGTTTATAAAGACCCCATTTCGGGGTGCTCTCTAATGGTCACGGCTAACAAAATAAATCATCTTCTGCACGTAAGGACCTTAGTTTGCTTTGTACTGAGTGTTGTGACTGACGCTTTTCACAACCGTTATTTATACCTTGATCCATTCAGATTCTTTCTGGCATTTCTGGTATTCCATGTTTGCGAAGCTGTTCTGTGGATGAAGATTGAACGATTATATTTCATAAATATAGAAAGATGTTTTGTTTGCGGTGGAACCAAGAGAATATACAAAATATGCTAAATATTATAATGTACTTAGATAAACGTCATTAAGGTATGAAAAGAGAAATAATATTTTGTGAGTCAAAAATTGAAATTCAAAGGCGTAGGGAGGGTATATCTTAGTTTTCACTAATTTGATTTAAAGTTTCAGCATTTTCAAGAATTCAGGATATCAAATTTTTCAAGACTCAATCAAGATTTTAAATTTTTCAAACATTTCCAGAATTGTCGAAAACATTTTTTGCGAAATTATAAATATATCTACATTTTCAAAATTTTAATAGTTTTTAAGTTTTTCAAAACTTTCAAAATCAAAAATTTTCAAGATTCTCGACACTTGAAAAAATTAAAAATCCATCCAAATTGTCTAAATCTCGAGTAACATCGTTATCTAGGAAGTCTGTAGGTTGTTCGCATCTTAGTACATTTGAAAGTGAATACGTTTCCAAGTTATTTAACTAGTTTTTGTATGAATATCATCAATCCATATCTGCTATCACAAACTACCCAGTATGTGTACAAATACTTGTACATCTGTTCGCCTTTTTGTACGACATTTAGCTTCAAGTTAATAAAGAATGCTTGCAGTGGTCAAACATGCCACATGCTACAAAACCAGTGGTCAGCTATGTCAATATCAGGGTCGATATGAATTCATAAATTAAATGAAAATACTTCAACAACAATAGCACATACTGAAGTAATTGCATTTCGTATGCGAGTGATGTAAAGATATCGATAAATTTAATCTGTACCTAGGATCAGTCCAAATAAGTAGTTTAGTATAAGACTTGATATGATTTTAAATGTTATAATATACTTATTATTACAGGTAGATAATAATAATAATAAAATCGTCAATAGAGCAGCTATATACAGAGACATAACAAAACGATAAATAAAATAAGATAATAAACAACATTTACACACTGATAAACTCACAGACATTATACAAACATTTATGTATTAAAAACTGCCAAACATGTGTGAATTTCTGATTTATGAAACCTAATTAAATTGGTCTTGTCAGTGTTTAAAAACAACTGATGTTTGGAAAACCAATCACTGATCTCTCCATTGCATCTATAATTTAAGACATTTTCCAATTGGCGCGAGACTAATATTGATACATCATCTACATATAGTGTGAACATCGCATCCTCACACACTCACTCAATGTGACTAATATAGAAAATGAGCGAAATAGGCACTAAACTGGAACCTTGAGGAACACCAATAACAACAGTGACTTCACTGGATTGAACTTGATGTAACAAGACGGACGCTGTAGCAAATGAAAATTCACAATATTATCGGAAGCTCAACACATAAAACGCATTTAGTCTGGCTCTGGGGTACAGATCATTTTGAACGAATTTGCTGTTCTTTTTATTCGAGGTACATAACAATTTAATAGCGCCTTTTAATTTATGCCTCCTTCATTAAACTATCACTTTCAATCACATTCGTCAACGTTGGTTTTTCGAACAAGTCGTATCGTTAATCAACCAGATAAGAACAAGGCACGAGCCGCACCTACTACTAATAAACGACGGATAGGATCGACTATTAAAATTCAATTTCTTTATAATGTTAATTGCTACGCAACATCTGAAATGTCGATCTAACGATCTCTTGAATCGAATTCTAGGACTTTGTTAATCTATTTTTTTCAATCTTCAGTCTTTTGTTATTTAACTAGAAGTAGCCGTAACATTCATACAGGGACAAAGTAAATATCATATAAAAATGAGGATTTGTACCGTTTGTACATCTAGTAGGTGTGAAAGAAAAAACATTATTTTTACGTGGCTC